>CM038676.1:454492420-455027420 GCA_021605205.1 Aegilops longissima
TGCTGGTTCCGCACCGCACGTGGTGCCGGAGAAGAAGGCCAAGAAGGAGGCCACGGGTGCTCGAGACCGCCCGCTTTCAGGTGTCCGACGACTTGGGGCTGACTCCTCCCACGAAAATGAGGAGGAGGAAGAGGTCTCTCTCCGGAGGAGGAGAGAGGAAGAGGAAGGCTTCCCCAACTGGGGAGGCCGTTGGGTCCAAGAGGGGAAGGACTATTCCCCCGGACAGCTCTGCCAACATCAACGTTGGCAAGGAAGAATGGCCTTCAAGGGCCAGGCCTCCGGCGAGATCGTAAGTATCCGGATTCCTGAATGATTTATAATTTCTTTTTCTGCGTCACATAGTGTCATTCTAATGCCGCATGCTACCTGTAGTCCGGCCAGTGATGATCTCCCCGCTTCATCGAGCGGGTCGTTGGCTTCATCGGATGTAGACTCCATCCCGACCGCCTCCACCCCTCGCGACGCTGAAGACGCCGAGGTGGGATCCCCAGAGGGGACCCACCAGGGGGAGGCTCCGGAGGCGCCACAAGGCGCCCTCCCGGACTTCGCGCCGGACTCCACAACAGAACCCGCAGTGGTTCCGGAGTCTGGCAGGCGGCCCATTCGATCGAAGGGCAAGACCGTGACGCCGGAGGCTTCCGTCCAACTGGAGGCGCCGGGCAATTTGTTGGAGGCGCTGCAGAGCGCTTCCATCGAGGAAGAACACCGCACTATTATGAGTGCGGTGATTCGAAAGGTGCAGCTCGCCAAAGGCGGGCTGACCGAAGCCTGCAATAGCCTTCTATCAGGCTTTGAGGTAAGAAGTTAAAAACATGCAAAGTAATACCGCATAGACAGTAGCCCCTGATGCTCAGTTTGGTGTTCGGAAAGAAAAGCCGGACTGAGGATCTTAAAAAGGATATACGCAGGGTTGCTAAAAAATTATGTCAACATGGGTTGCAGGCTGCGCTGCTGACCTCTGCCGACCGATCATGGAGGTCGGTGCATTGAAGCAGGAGCTTGAGCGGTCCGGGCAAGAGCTCGGCCGCGCCAGAAGCAGCTCCAAGACAAAGAAGGTGAGTAACACCACTTTGAATTTGTACCTTTGAGAAAAGGATTTAGGTTGCGACAAAAATAACAAGGATAACATGGTATGCTGCGGGGCCACGAACGAGGTGGCGGCCTGAAGGAGGCCGTGTCCGCGACGAACATAATGCGCCACGGAACGGGCAGAGCGAGAAAAGCAAGAGGCGAGGGTGGCGGTGGTTCAGCAAGAGCTCCGTGCTCTCATGGAAAAGCATGAGAGTTTGGGCGTGACTCAAAGACTCGAGGGTCCGAGCTTGCCTCGGCTCTCGAAAGTGCCAAAACCGCCAAGGCCGAGGCCCATAAGGCCCTTCAGAGGTTCAGTTGATGAAGAAGATAGCGGCGGTAAGGCATTTTCATGCAAAGCAAGCATGTGAATGTAAATTACGTGATACTTACCCGGTCGGAGCTCTCGAGGCGTTTGCGGATCTGCCTCGCAGCGTGTACGATGCCGCCGCATTCTACCGAGCCGAGGAGGGAGCTCAACGGAGAAGGTCTTCGGTCTCAAGATCTCGAGGCCGGCCATCCAGTGCCCCTAGCGACCAGCTGAAGTAGCTGGTCGAGCCACAAGGTGTCCGAGCAGGCCATGAAGGGCTCATAGTCCGCTGTGGCTTGAGAGGCCATGCCTGGAGCTACTTCGGCCTCGGCGACGGCTGGTGGATGCGTGCCTCGGGTGGAGGTTATCAAGCGCTCGCATGTATTGAAGGTGCTCGTCGGGCCCTTGCTGCGCAAAGGTGCATTGGGGCAAGCTGGATGCGGAGAAGCTAATCATCGACGCGCCACCAGCGGGCAAGGAGCATCGTCGCCCGAACTTTACTATAAGGCTGTCTGAAGGGTGCCCGCAAGATTGCGGATGAGTGCCCTGTGGATGTAATTATTGAGTGAATTCGCCATGTGTTATCACATGCGCTGAAAACTTTGTTCATATGCGCTAAGCAACGCTTGTTTGATTTAAAATATTACCTTACATGCGGCCGCTTATAAATTGAGAGAGATGGCAAGTCGTCGGCTTCAGCCCCCATGCCACGAGTGGTGGGGAGTTCGGGATAAACTTGAGCACTCTTGTTCCCATTTTGGGTCCATCTAGGTGCGCTCAACACAACGTAACAGGCAACCGGACTTATAGTGCTTGAACACTCTCACTTAGCCATAGAATTCTACAATTTTAAATTTAGTGAAGCCCCTAGTATTCGAAGACCAATTGGGGCGCTATCCACGCCTTCATCGGACATAATCCGAACTTCGCTCAAGCGGCGTGGGTCTTTAAGGACCCGAAGGACCTCTCGAACAACGACCAGTCTCACGCCTTATCATGCCGGTCAGTTTTAGCTTTCTCCACTGAGGCGTTAACCCGGCTCAACCGGGGCGCAATCGCAGTGGTTCTCCCAGTACTACCTTAGCCGATAGAATGGAAACGTAAGGTGCCAAACATGGGAGCCGGGCAAACCCAACTATTGACCCAAGACATGATTCGGAGCCGACTCATATAATGCTATAAGTTCGGGGTGCCGCACTTGTGAAAGTGTGCGGACTTTATCACACCATAAAGCGGAGGACATAAGCCCCTGGTGTGTTTGGCCGTACCAAGATGCACGGGTGCAACATGTCGTAAATGAACATATATATATAAAGTAATGCAATTAAAGGCAAAAAGTGCTGCATTTTATTCAAGAAGATACGCTATCAGTGCGGAATGATACAAATAGTGCGGAAAGCAAGGGATTGGACGATTTAAAGGCGTATCCCTCCAGGGGTAGGCCGTGGAATGTTGTATTATAACAAATTTAATGCTCGTGATGGAGACCACCTGAGTGTTCGTCGCGGCCTTTGTCCTTCCCTGGCTGTTGCATCATGAGTTCGGCCGGTTCGCCGCCGGACTGAGTTCTATATAAAAAAGAGAAAAATAAAACAAAAAAAAGAGCGACACACTTGGGAGCCCCTGGTGTGGTCGAACCGCACTCTGGGTCTGTTGTGGTGGTGCCCTTCCCCCTATGCCCATGGTATCTCCAAGGCGTAATTGTGAACGCGGAGAGTTTGTCTTGCAATTTTGCGAGGGCTGGGGTTGGGGCCGCATTGCTACGCGTGCACGGAACGTGCCAGGTGGTCTTGGTTGATGTTGCTCCGGGCGCGTTTGGTCGTGTCCGGTCGTTTAACGGCGGATTCGAGAATTGCCTTAAAAGGCTGCTCTGTACTTCGCCGCGAGAGCCGCTGTATGTTCCTCCGTTCGGAGGGAGCGCCCGTGTTTCCATTGACCGTGATGGCTCCACGAGGGCTGGCATCTTGAGCTTAAGGTATGCATAATGCGGCACGCGTTGAACTTTGTAAGCGTGGTTCGTCCGAAGCAGAGCGTGATAGCCGCCATGAGCGGGACTATGTCGAAGATTAACTCCTCGCCGGAAATTATCCGGGATCCGAAGACCACTTCGGTGTGGCGAGCTCGCATAATTGGCCTCGACACCTGGTATGACGCCTTTGAAGGTCGTGCGTTGTAGGTTTAATCCTTGAAGGGTCTATGCCCATCTTGCGACCGTATCCCGATAAAGCAGGTTCAGTTATTGCCGCCGATCCATAAGGACTCTCGTGAGGTGAAATCCATCAACGATTGGGTCTAAAACCAATGCGCGAATCCGCCATGGCGGATGTTGGTCGGATGGTCTCTTTGATCGAAAGTGATCGGGCAAGAGGACCATGGGTTGAATTTTGGGGCGCGGCTCCATCAGCGTATCGCCCTTAGTGCGCGCTCGCTCCCTCTTGGGAATATGCGTTGCGTATATCATGTTTACCGTCCGAACTTGAGGAATCCCTTTTGTCCTCTGTTGTTCGCGGCCGGGTCTCTTCCTCGTCATCGTTGTGTAGCCCTTGTCACTTTTTTGGCGATTAATTTGCCTGCTGCTTGAATACCCAAAATCTCTGTTGGTATGGTTAGCTGGCTTTTCGGAGTTCCATGTATTTGACAAGAGCGGTCGAGTATTCGGTCCAAATTGGACGGGCCCGGCGTGGTTCTTTTGAATGGCTTCTTCCGTTGACCGGGTTTGGAGCCTCGGAATCCGGCGTTGACTGCCGTATCCTCATTCTTTGTCGCGTTAACGCGGCGTTTGTTTTTGTTTCGACGCAACCTGCCATTGCGGTCCTTAGTATCCGGACTGCCAGCGTTTTCTTTGAGGTTGTTCTTTTGAGCGAGCCACTATCCTCTCCCGCCTGAAGCGGGTCATGAGGGATGTGAGGGCTGCCATGGATTTCGGCTTCTCTGCCCTAGGTGCCGGGCCAGCCACTCGTCGCGGATGTTATGTTTGAAGGCAGCGAGTGCCTCTGCATCCGGACAGTCGACGATTTGAGTTTTCTCTGTTAAGAACCGTGTCCAGAATTGCCTGGCCGATCCGTCTGGCTGCTGGATTATGTGGCTTAGGTCTTCTGCGTCCGTGGTCGCATCGCGCCACGGAAGTTGTCGAGGAATGCGGCTTCCAGGTCTTCCCAGCATCCAATTGACTCTGCGGGCAGACTGTTAAGCCAATGCCGAGCTGGTCCTTTAAGCTTGAGCGGGAGATATTTGATGGCGTGAAAATCGTCGCCGCGGGCCATGTGTATATGGAGGAGATAATCCTCAATCCAGACCGCGGGGTCTGTTGTGCCATCGTAGGATTCGATATTAACGGGTTTGAACCCTTCAGGGATTTGATGATCCATTACTTCATAAGTGAAGCATAGTGGGTGTCTTGGCGCCTCAGATTGAGCAATATCGCGGCGTAGCTCGAGAGAGCGTTATTCCGCTGTGTTCGCCCGGCGGAGTAGTTGTATCCGTGCGACGGTATTCGCGTGGGGTCGGGGCATCCACGTGATCCATAGATAGATCTGGATTGTCTTGCCTTGTCCTCCAATATATCTCGCAAGTCCGCATGTTCCCCCGGCTTCTTGTTTTAGAGCGATGCCGGGGTACGGTTTTGGTGGAGGGCTTGCACGCCTCTCTATCGCGGCCACGAGGTGGTCGGTCTGCCTTATTGTGCGCTGGTGATGCTGCCTCCTCTAATCGGGGAGCAACTTGCGCTTTGGGTAACTTTTGAGAGGCGTTCGAGTTCATACTCTTCGGCCGCGAGGACCTCGGTCCATCTGTCGGCCAGTAGGTCTTGATCAACTTGAAGCTGTTGTTGCTTTTTCTTTAGGCTGTTTGCCATGGCCATTAGCCTGCGTCTAAAACGCTCTTGTTCGACGGGATCCTCAGGCACGACGAATTCGTTGTCGCCGAGGCTTGCCTCGTCTCCGGAGGGAGGTAAGTAATTGTCATCCTAGACCTCTTCGTCTGCCGCCCTCTCCTAAGGGCTTGCTTCTGCTTCCTCCTGCGCTGGATCGTGCTGGAGGGAGTTGTCTTCGGCACTTTCAGGGGTGTTATTATCTCCTGTTCCGGAATCTCCATTCTTGCCGTGGCGGGATTTAGAGCGGCGCCGCTGAAGTCGGCGCTTGGGCTGTTTCTTTAAGGAATCGGCCTCCGCTGCTTCTTCGCCGTCCCCATCTTTTGGGGTGTCCACCATGTATATGTCGTATGACGAGGTGGTCTTCCAGTGTCCTGTAGGCACTTGTTCTTGGTAGTCTCCGCATCGTCGTCCATACCGTCGATGTCTTGGTCGTCGAGTCGAGTATGTCGGTTAAATAAATCGGCGATGGCTCTGAAGTGGGTGGTGGGTGGGATCTGAATTTCTTCGTCATCCGCATCCCAACCGTCCTGGCCGTAGTTCGGCCAGGGCTCTCCGGATAGCGAGAGATGCTTCAATGAATTTATGATATCGCCGAAGGGCGAGTGCTGAAAGATGTCCGCAGCGGTGAATTCCATGATCGGCGCCCAATCGGATTCGACCGCAGGGCGAGGGGGCTCGGAGTCCGCGGAGTCCGGCACCTCGAGTCATGGGCTTTCGTGGGACAAGGTAACTGTTCGCTCCATCGCCGAGGAATTGCGGCTCCCGAGGCGGTGTCCAGCCATCCGTCCTCGATTGAGCGATCGGCTCCGGACTATGAGTCGGAGCGGATCCGTGTGGCCTCAAGGTGCTGTCCGCGCAGAGTTAGGTCATGCCCATCGTGATAAAGGGTGTGATCGGCTGTGGCTCAGATCCATCAAGGATCAAGTCCCGCGATAACGGCCGTGAAGTTTAAGCTTCAAACCTGACACGACAGCCGGGTCGTAGCTTCGATCTGCTCCAGATGGCCAAGGGAGTTGGCCCGCAGACGGAAGCCGCCGAATCGAAGATCTGTCCGGGAGAAAGGTCTCACCCAGACTACGTCGTTGTTGATTGCAGAGGCCATCAAGCCTATCGGTGGCGACACAGATGAACTCTCAATGAAAGCACCAATGTCGGTGCCAAAACCGGCGGATCTCGGGTAGGGGGTCCCGAACTGTGCGTCTAGGCGGATGGTAACAGGAGACAAGGGACACGATGTTTACCTGTGTTGGGCCCTCTTGATGGAGGTAAAACCCTCGCCCTGCTTGATTGATATTGATATTGTGGATGTTTACAAGAGTGGATCTACCACGAGATCAAGGAGGCAAAACCCTAGAAGCTAGCCTATGGTATGATTGTAAGGGTTGTTGTGATTGTTGTCCTATGGACTAAAGCCATCCGGTTTATATAGACACTGGAGGGGGCTAGGGTTACATAGAGTCGGTTACAATGGTAGGAGATCTACATATCCGTATCGCCAAGCTTGCCTTCCACGCCAAGGAAAGTCCCATCCGGACACGGGGGGAAGTCTTCAATCTTGTATCTTCATAGTCTTGGAGTCCGGTCGATGATGATAGTCCGGCAAATGATAGTTCGGCTTATGATGATAGTCCGGCTATCCGGACACCCCCTAATCCAAGACTCCCTCACACGGTAAGACATACATCAAGTGTTCTCAAATCAAAGACTCAATCCAATAAGATAACTTCAAAGGGGAAACTAAATTCATCACAAGAGAGTAGAGGGGGAGAAACATCATAAGATCCAACTATAATAACGCTCGCGATACATCAAGATCGTGCCATAGAGAGAACACGAGAGAGAGAGAGATCAAACACATAGCTACTGGTACATACCCTCAGCCCCGAGGGTGAACTACTCCCTCCTCGTCATGGATAGCGCCGGGATGATGAAGATGGCCACGGTGATGGATTCCTCCGCAGGTGCGGAACGGTCTCCAGTGATTTTGGTGGCTCGAGAGGCTTGCGGCGGTGAAACTCGATCTATCTTGATATTCGATGGTTTCAAGTGCGAGGGAATATATAGGCGAAAGAAGTCGGTCGGGGGGTGCTCAAGGGTCCCACGAGACGGGGCGCCCGAGAGAAGCGCGCCTCCTATCTCGTGGAGTCTCGAGATCTTCGACTTGAACTCCAAGTCTCCAGGATCATATTCTTCCCAAAAATAACACTGCCAAAGGTTTCATTCCGTTTGGACTCCGTTTGTTATTCCTTTTCCTCGAAATACTGAAACAGACAATTAAACAACAATATGGGCTGGGCCTCCGGTAAATAGGTTAGTCCCAAAAGTAACATAAAAGTGTATAACAAAGCCCATAATCATTCAAAACACATAGTATTATAGCATGTATGCTTCATAAATTATAGATACGTTGGAGACGTATCATTCCACATGATCTCCTAATGTCCTATAATCCCCAGATACTTGAAAGGGCTATGTTTGCTATAGTCAGTCCACCGATTCCCATTATCGGGGTCAAGTAACTTCCAACCTCAAGCTTATATAGATCCCTAAATCAACTCCGACAATTAATCCAATCTCCTAGTTTACCGTCCGCCGAGAAACATGGTATCATGATCGAGATCACCAGTCTAAATCCAATTTACTCCGAACCACGTAGACATACTCAGCATCTATATTCAACTAGAATCACCTACTTAAATCGAAATCTCATGTCCAACGGGAACTTCTTCACTTTCCCCAAATCCTTACCGTAATATGATCTATCTCCTTTCAATATGCCCTGGCTAAGTCGAATCCTTATACTTCCAAGAATTTTTAGCTTGCGATCATAATTGTCCAATTTATTCAGGGGCAATGAGAGTCATGCTACTCTATTAACTGATCCCACCAAGTTCATCTACCAACATGAAAGCCTCATAATCCACCAAATAGTCTCAGATAAATCCCTCACGGTTGCTGATGTAAACTCATCAAGTCATTCGTCCTCTTATTCCTACATCCTCAAATTGGTCTTCCCTATGGCATCGTCAGTTTTGGTGCTATCTTAGGATGATAATGTGCTCGTTCATTATGTCCACTAGTTCCATAATGAACCCAGTGTCGTGCAAGGTTATGAAGGCTTAACTGGTTCTCTTGCAATACTGCGGGTTAAACACATGGTGAAGGATTTGAGGTGGGGTATCTTGTGAAGTCTCGAAGGGTCTAGGGATGGGCTTCTAATCTTGAGGGGTAAACATAACCCTACGGGGTTGCACTAGGTCGAGGAGGTTGTACCAGAAGTCTTCATTGCTAGTTGGTTACCGAGGCAGAATCCTTGGTGTAGCTTGTCTTGCCGGTCTTCAGTTGAGGAGAGAGATGAGAGGGAAACATAGCATAAAGGAGGGGGATGCCTAAAGGGGGTTCTATAGTGCAAGTGCAAACAAACAAGTGCCAAAAGAGCCAAGCACAAGCATCAAGATAAGGAAGGTAATATTGTCGCGTACTTGTTGCCTAGGGCAAAAAGAGCTACTGATATCGAAACACAAACAAATAAAAACAAACAACACACAATCATGGCTCTATTTGAACCATCATACAGACTCGACTGTGCATAGGGGGTACACGACTCATCCTACCCTAGGGTTTCTCGGATTCATTAGTCGTGCTTTGTTCCGTGTCTCGTGCAGTCTTCTGTGTTTCCTTCATGTGTCGCTACGTCTCCTGTAGTTGTTTGATGAAACGATCCAGGTTGAGCCTGAAGAGTCTTCAACAACTTCTCGCCTGTTGAAGTGATGGGGTGAAGGTGGCTCCTCGTAGTTGGCATTGACTTGGTCTCCTCTTGTCTTCTTAATCATGACGATCACTTTTGCCTTTTTAAGGCGTCGATGGTACCAAGTAGGTAATCCTTTATGCAATGACATTAACAAGGCATAGTAGAGGTCCAACATGTCGGTTACGTTGATGACAACATCGACACCAAGAGCGGGGGATGAAGAGAACCGTTTTCCTGCTCACTATAGTGAGACGGACCAAATGGCGAGGTTCTCAACCACCGGTGGTTGCCGATACAACAACGGAAAGGACAGGGTTGCTCTATTAGTGATGTATATCATTATCTTGCATATCCTATGCCCTGATCATCGTAGGCCAAGGTTGCCTCATCCTGGGGCAGTGTCGAGGGTGTCACCATCTTCGAGGTCTTGATGTCCTCATTCCTTGAGAGCGTACCTTCTGTTGGCATCGTCTTGCTGTGGTGTTGCCAATCTTGTGTCCAGAAGAGGTGGGTGAGTGTCTGGCAAGGCGTCCTCCTTCTAGATTATCCATCAGGATTACAAGAAATCCCGTGGCCAGGGGCATAAGGATTCTAGCGAGCAATTAAAATTTTGAAGGGGAAGAGGAAACTATATCTTAGATTTTGAAAAACTGAGAAAGGAAGAGAAGTATAGATAGTTTCCAAAAATTAGTAAAAGTTTTGAAAATAGTTTTACCCTAACTAACGACCATGCTAACTAAGGCTTACTACAGTCAGGATGGCTCTGATACCAGCTCTGTGGGGACCCCGACTCATAAGTCGTCATCACCGAATGCACGTGTACAGTGATCCCAGAGATCAATGCTCACTGAACACACAGAAGCTGAATTACAAGTGTCTTACATCCATACATACCGTCTTACATAAATTATGACCATTATGGACAAGTCTTGAGTATAACATTGCAGGGGAAATCTTCATCAATAACTTGGACCCATGCCATCTGCCTTAACCCTACATGCATTCTGACTGGGAAAGCGTCCTAGCTCGCACGATCGTCACCCAGGAACTCTTCAATATATCTTGTTCTTTCATGCCCGCCAATAAAATAACCAGTGGCAAGCCAATGAGTACTTTGAATGTACTACGCAAGCAACCCAAGAGTGATAACAAAATAATTATGCAAAGCTCTCGCTTAATTGGCATTTTATGAAATCTAGTTTTTCTCATGCAAGTATGATCAACATTTACTAAGGACATGAATAAATGCGCAACAAGTATCGGAGGTTACGAGACATTAACATCGAAAAAGAGTTGTGAACAACTCATGCTCAAGCTCATCGTGACTTCCTCACGAATCACGTCAACAATATACTCAACCCGTGTTGTTTTCCAGAAACATATGGACATAGTCTAAGCAGCACCACCCAACTGTCCTTGACCGTGGACACGGCTATTCGAATAGTTTGACACTCTGCAGAGGTTGCACACTTTACCCACAAGATCCGGGAAGCTTTCATGTCATCCACGACCCACGGTACCTTAAGTACCCGGGGTAAGCACCCGATCACTACCTTTCCCTAGTCGTGGCCAACATAGAGTCCACTCGATTGGTAACATCCCCCATGCCAAACATTTTCACAATTCAATTTGGTGGAGCCACGCTCCCATATTCATCACATCTCACATGCACGGGGGTACCAACGGTGTGTCCGGTGCCCTATGAAAACAGTCATGGCCGCCTATCCAAGCACGACCCCATCCCGAGAGTGACCGCGTCACTCCCGTCACTGGTAATGCGGGCATCCATGCTAGCATGAACTAGGTAGTCAATAATGCCCCGTCCCATAAGGGGTAGTGTGGTTGTACATGTTTGGTTGGGACGGTAGACAATCTTAAATCTAATCCGTCTCTGTAAACAACTCTTTCATCAAGCCTCGGTACACTACTCTCCACCAAGTAGTGACCTAGTTCATCATCATCTCCCAGGGGCATTAGTGGCACCCACTCGGCTATTTGAAAGTATGTCAAACCACACTTGCTTCTTTCCATGCATAACTCTGACCCAGTTTTGCTCAGCCAACAACTATAGCATATTTCTACAACCCACCAACACAAATCTAAACAAGGATAGAGTCATGAATAGTGCAAGTATCAACGGGGCATGCAACGGAGGCAAACCTAGCAAGGTTGCCATTCAAGATATCATGCACTCAATAATCACGGAAAGAAATGCTACTGTGATAAAAAGGTTCATCATGGTGAAAGGGTTGCTTGCCTGGTTCATCAGAGTCTTGAAATCTTCTGGTCCTTCTCCAAGTATTTCGTCTACTTGGTCAACTAACGTCGAAACAATCATAATAAGCAACACAACAAGGCAGAAAATAAAAGTGCTCTAAAATATCAATTTGACTTTTCTAGGACATCTCTAGTTATATGAAAAATAACCAGAGTGGTTTCATTGGAATTGGATCAGTGGATATCCCTAAACATTTCAATATGATGGAATCAAGGGGTTTATGGATTTGCAACAAGTGTACATAAATATATTTTTGGAAAATGAGCAAAGGCACCCATTTATCAAACCATGATTTTAGAAGCATCTAGGTATTTGAATCATGGCATTTGGATCAATTTTGAGCTCTCTGTGATTTTCTAAAGTTTATGACAGAAATGGAAAAATGGGATTTTATAAATGTTGTGAAGAAAAAGTCTCTGGAAAAATGTGCATGTTGCACCAATGAGTAGGTCATGATTTATGGAGTCACTAGAAATTTGAATCATCAAATTTGGACTTAATATGAATATTTGGGAGATTTTACATGTTTCTGGAAAAAAGAAAAAGACAAAGGAAGGGGGGGTTATACCTATACTGCGCACTGGGTGCAGCATAGCACTGCAGCGTAGTAGGCCGGCCAGCGGCTCAGCTGCACGCGTGCAGGCGGCCACGTCGAATGTGTCTTCCCTGGAGAGCGCTTTCGCCGCAGAGAAGCGGGGAGTCGCGCGCACCCGCCTCCACTTATGCGAGCGAGCGGCGCGCGGTGGAGGTTTAAACCTGACAGGCCAGGCCCCCTGTCAGGGTGTCAGGCTGACCGCCGGGCACCACGGCTGTCGTCGTCAACCTCCATCCAGAGGGACCGGCAAGCTCACCGGCGACGCTACAGGGCACGGAGGGTCGAGCGGGTGGCACCGTTGGACTCAAGGGGTTGTCGCCGTTCGGGTGGTGGTGGAGGTGGTCGCCGGAGCAGCCTGATTCGCCGGCGACGAAGTCACGCGGCGGAGGTGCTTCGGGCGTCAGTGGTTCGGCCGTTCCCGGCTACAAAAAGAGTGGGGAAGAGAGGGGAAAGGGTCAGTGATGCCGCGCGGTTCCAGATCGAGAGAGAACGGGGGCGGAGGAGGCATGTACCGCATGGATGCCGACGACCCAAGGCGGCGGAGCTCGAGCTCGATCTCGAGCTCGGGCTGCTCTGGGTCGAATGGGTGGAGTGGGAGGTAGATTGGGTGTGCGGGAGAGCGACAGGAAGCGAGAGAGAGAGGCTCGGGGTCGCCTTATATAGGCTGGCCGAGGTCCACCATAGGCGCGGCTTACGAGCGCCCGCGGGATCGGCTCGGGTGGCCGTTAGAGAGGGAATGAAGGGCTCGGGGGTGTTCGCGGGAGTGGTCTAGGCTTCCAGGGAGAGAGAGGAGGAGCGGGACGAGCTGTGGGCGGGCCACAGGGGCGGCGCAACCATTGGCCGAGCGGGGCGGTGCTCTGGCGTGAGCTGCAGGAGAGAGAGGAGGGCGCGGGAGGAAGTAGGCGGCCTGCTGGCGTGGAGCGGACGTCGAGGGCATCGACTGGCGTGCGGGGAGGCCCGAGGTGGTGGGGGAGTGCGGCGTCAACGGTCGGGAGCCGCCGCGTGCTCCAGGCGCAAATGAATGGCGGCACCGGCTTTCCCTCGCGTCCTCACGCGCCCACTTGTGTCTAGTGGCTGTGCAGGGGAGTAAACAATGTGGGAAAAAGCATTGGATGCCCTGGGGCTTGCCAGGACTGAGAGAGAGGTGAGAAAATGTGTGCAAAGCTGCTGTCCGGAGGGGGGAAAAGGGCTTTTCACCCCCTTCATCATGGCTTCTCGGGTAGGGAAAGATGCAGGAGGTAGAGGAGGACCAGATGAGACTGTGGGAAAAAGCTCAGCTCATGGAGATTTGTGGAAATGGCTAAAACATGCATTTTAAGTTTCTGCCAGAAGGTGTTTGATGTAGGTTTGGGCAAGCAAATGGACTCCCCTTGTTATGAGGCTTGACAGTGTCAAATGTCCTGAGAAAATAAGAGGTTCCACCAAGATTGAGTCCATTTGGGCAAAGTTGCCAATGCAACTTTTGCAAACCCTAGAAATCAACAGAAATGGACTTCCCAAGATTTAGTCATGCAAATCTATTCTCCTTGATGCACCACTTGGCGTAGTGACATCATTTGAGGTCCTGAACATGTCCACAAAAGTTGAGATCAAAAGGAGAAAGTTGCCAATGTAGAGTTGTTCAAATTTGGTTCTGGACAGGAAGGGTTTTGGGGCACTTTAATCAAGTTAAATTGTTCTCTAACTTGTGCCACTTGGTCGAGATGAATAAATAGACCATTTTAGCATGTTCACAAGGTTAACATTTGGACTGGTTTGGCAATGTAAAGTTGCTCAAACTTCAAAACGGACAAAAATGGTTTTGAGAGGGTTTCATGGGGTTATACTGTTCTCCATGACATGATACTTGTCAAGATCATCAAACATGTCATATGTGACATGCTAGAATTTTCTTGGAATTTTTGGATAATATTTCCTTTGTAAATATTTCAAAAGCTTGAAATATCCAGAAAGGGTTTTGAGGGATTTGACCAATATTTCGAACATGACCATGTGTTGAAACTCTTATATATGGACAATATATGTCCACCGAGCTTCCCTGATTTTTCTCAAATTTTTTTGAAGCTTTAAAATAATTTTAACCTATTAAAGACCATTTCTGGCCTAAAGAAAAGGCCTTTAAATAAAATAGGAAAATAACTTTTAAAATTATATTTTTGTTGTTTCTGGGTGTCCTATATCTAATAGGAGTCAAATATATTTTTGGAAAGATTTTTACTGCCCTTAATTAAGTACTTGCGGTGCAAACCTCAATTCAGGGGTTTTTGGAAAACTAATTTTTGAAAATACTATTTGGCCAAATTATTTTAGTAAGAAAATGCTATATTGTTCTATACACATGGTATGACCATTGGGAAAAGGTTTTGGATCAAGGAGAAGGAGTATAAGAGTTGGAGGATTTATTTGATTTTTAGAGCACTTGCAAACAGCAGTGAAACATTCAATCAAAGCAAACACAAAACACTCAAAAGTTTTTGTCGAACCACATTTTATCATGATTTATTAGCTTAAGTGTTGAGGCATGGAAATCAGGGTGTGACAGACCTACCCCCCTTACAAGAATCTCGTCCCCGAGATTCCCAGACTAGGCGTGGGAAGGAATACAGAAACTTGGATCTGGGGTAGTCTTCACGTTCTCATACTGCTTCTATTTGCATTTGGTGCTCCATTGAATCTTGAAGTACCCAGTGTTGTAGCTTCGTGTATGACGCTCTCGGTTGATCCAGGTTGCTAATGGTCTCTCACGTTAGGTCAGGTTGGAACGGGCTGGAGGTCGATGGCTCGATGATCGATGTCCTTGTTAATGATCGGGCTAGTTAGGAAGTCGAAAACACTTCCGGAGTTGTATCATGTGGAAACATTACGCACAGTGGGTAACTCAGGTGGTAACTCCATCTGGTAACTGTCTTCTCTTCATCTTGTGGCGATCTCAGTGGGGGTTGTTAAATCTTGGAGTGATCTCGAAGAGGGCCGATGAATCTTGGTGTGGGTTTCCTTGTCATGGAAATGCTTGGTTCCTTAGAGAGAAGTGGTTTGCAGATACGCGTGGTCTTCGATGAGAAAGTTCGCTCCTTGACGATGGTGGTTGGTATGGTTCTTCCTCCTTGACATGGCGGTTTTAAAAAATCCCCTAACTAGTTGAACGGTTCTTCTTCCGTCTTCGGGTAGACAAGCATGTCATCAAAAAACGATGACGACTAGCTTCTTCGAGTACTCCGTGAAGAGTTGTCCACGTGGTGCATAGGGTATAGGTTGGGGTATCGGTGGTGGTCACGGTTGAGTATTGGTAGGGTCTTCTCGACCTAGAGCCAAGGCCCAAGGTCATGATCCGACCATGATGTGGCTTGGTAAGGCGTAAGGGTTTCAAGGATTCTAGTGTGTGAGTGAATGTTTATCATCCCATCCTTGAGCACAGTTTCTGAGATGCCAATTGTGCTATCTAGTCCTTTAAACAAATCACATCATATCACTGATAGTATCATTTCGTATTGGTCAACTCCAATCATCACTCAAGCTATTATTATCCTCATGACTCTCGGAAGGAGGTCTAACAAAATCATATATGTTTACAATCCCCAAACTCATATGTATGTCTACCCCTAAAAATCCATGGGTAGAACATATAAGCTGCTAAGCTTTAACATGACAATCCAAGTGCTCAGCCTGTTCATCCAAGGTCTAAGATAAAGCACCTCTATCCTAAGGAAACACGTCGTAAGCCACTCCAAGATCTTGTTTCCTTCCTATGAATCAAGTCCAGCAGCCCATTAACTTCCATCAATCACTACACAATCCATTAATTCTACAAATCCAATGTCTATGGTGTTCCACATGATCTCCTAATGTCCTATAATCCCCAGATACTTGAAAGGGCTATGTTTGCTATAGTCAGTCCACCCATTCCCATTATCGGGATCAAGTAACTTCCGACCTCAAGCTTATAGATCCCTAAATCAACTCCGACAATTAATCCAATCTCCTAGTTTATCGTCCGCCGAGAAACATGGTATCATGATCGAGATCACCAGTCTAAATCCAATTTACTCCGAACCACGTAGACATACTCAACATCTATATTCAACTAGAATCACCTACTTAAATCCAAATCTCATGTCCAACGGGAACTTCTTCACTTTCCCCAAATCCTTATCGTAATATCATCTATCTCCTTTCAATATCCCCTGGCTAAGTCGAATCCTTATACTTCCAAGAATTTTTAGCTTGCGATCATAATTGTCCAATTTATTCAGGGGCAATGAGAGTCATGCTACTCTATTAACTGATCCCACCAAGTTCATCTACCAACATGAAAGCCTCATAATCCACCAAATAGTCTCAGATAAATCCCTCACGGTTGCTGATGTAAACTCATCAAGTCATTCGTCCTCTTATTCCTACATCCTCAAATTGGTCTTCCCTATGGCATCGTCGGTTTTGGTGCTATCTTAGGATGATAATGTGCTCATTCATTGTGTCCACTAGTTCCATAATGAACCCAGTGTCATACAAGGTTATGAAGGCTTAACTGGTTCTCTTGCAATACTGCGAGTTAAACACACGGTGAAGGATTTGAGGTGGGGTATCTTGTGAAGTCTCGAAGGGTATAGGGATGGGCTTCTAATCTTGAGGGGTAAACATAGCCCTACGGGGTTGCACTAGGTCGAGGAGGTTGTAGCAGAAGTCTTCATTGCTAGTTGGTTACCGAGGCAGAATCCTTGGTGTAGCTTGTCTTGCCGGTCTTCAGTTGAGGAGAGAGATGAGAGGGAAACACATCATAAAGGAGGGGAATGCCAAAAGGTGGTTCTATAGTGCAAGTGCAAACAAACAAGTGCCAAAAGAGCCAAGCACAAGCATTAAGATAAGGAAGGTAATATTTTCGCGTACTTGTTGCCTAGGGCAAAAAGAGCGACTGATATCAAAACACAAACAAATAAAAACAAACAACACACAATCATGGTTCTGTTTGAACCATCATACAGACTCGACTACGCATAGGGGGTACACGACTCATCCTACCCTAGGGGTTCTCGGATTCAGTACTCGTGCTTTGCTCCGTGTCTCGTGCAGTCTTCTGTGTTTCCTTCAGGTGTCGCTATGTCTCCTGTAGTTGTTTGATGAAACGATCCAGGTTGAGCCTGAAGAGTCTTCAACAACTTCTCGCCTGTTGAAGTGATGGGGTGAAGGTGGCTCCTCGTAGCTGGCATTGACTTGGTCTCCTCTTGTCTTCTTAATCATGACGATCACTTTTGCCTTTTTAAGGCGTCGATGGTACCAAGTAGGTAATCCATTATGCAATGACATTAACAAGTCATAGTAGAGGTCCAACATGTCGGTTACGTTGATGAAAACATCGACACTAAGAGCGGGGGATGAAGAGAACTGTTTTCCTGCTCACTATAGTGAGATGGACCAAATGGCGAGGTTCTCATCCACCGGTGGTTGCCGATACAACAACGGTAAGGATAGGGTTGCTCTATTAGCGATGTATATCATTATCTTGCATATCCTATGCACTGATCATCGTAGGCCAAGGTTGCATCATCCTGGGGCAGTGTCGAGGGTGTCACCATCTTCGAGGTCTTGATGTCCTCATTCCTTGAGAGTGTACCTTCTATTGGCATCGTCTTGCTGTGGTGTTGCCAATCTTGTGTCCAGAAGAGGTGGGTGAGTGTCTTGCAAGGCGTCTTCCTTCTAGATTATCCACGAGGATTACAAGGAATCCCGTGGTCAGGGCATAAGGATTCTAGCGACCATTTAAAATGTTGAAGGGGAAGAGGAAAATATAACTTAGTTTTTGAAAAACTGAGAAAGGAAGAGAAGTATAGATAGTTTTCAAAAATTAGTAATAGTTTTGAAAATAGTTTTACCCTAACTAACGACCATGCTAACTAAGGCTTCCTACAGTCAGGATGGCTCTGATACCAGCTCTGTGGGGACCCCGACTCATAAGTCGTGATTACTGAATGCACGTGTACAGTGATCCCAGAGATAAATGCTCACTGAACACACAGAAGCTGAATAACAAGAGTCTTACATCCATACATACCGTCTTACATAAATTATGACCACAACGGACAAGTCTTGAGTATAACATTGCAGCAGAAATCTTCGTTAATAACTTGGACCCATGCCATCTGCCTTAACCCTACAGGCATTCTGACTGGGAAAGCGTCCTAGCTCGCACGATCATCACCAAGGAACTCTTCAATATATCTTGTTCTTTCATGCCTGGCCAATAAAATAACTAGTGGCAAGCCAATGAGTACTTTGAATGTACTCGCAAGTAACCCAAGAGTGATAACAAAATAATTATGCAAAGCTCTACTGCTTAATTGGCATTTTGCGGAAATCTAGGTTTTCTTATGCAAGTATGATCAACATTTACTAAGGACATGAATGCGTATGCAACAAGTATCAGGAGGTTACCGACATTAACATCGAAAAAGAGTTGTGAACAACTCATGCTCAAGCTCATCGTGACTTCCTCACGAATCACGTCAACAATATACTCAACCCGTGTTGTTTTCCAGAAACATATGGATATAGTCTAAGCAGCACCATCCAACTGTCCTTGACCGTGGACACGGCTATTCGAATAGTTTGACACTCTGCGGAGGTTGCACACTTTACCCACAAGATCCGGGAAGCTTTCGTGTCATCCACGACCCGCGGTACCTTAAGTATCCGGGGTAAGCACCCGATCACTACCTTTCCCTAGTCGTGACCAACATAGAGTCCACTCGATTGGTAACAGCCCCCATGCCAAACATTTTCACAATTCAATTTGGTGGAGCCACACTCCCATATTCATCACATCTCACATGCACGGGGGTACCAACGGTTTGTCCGGTGCCCTGTGAAAACAGTCATAGCCGCCTATCCAAGCACGACCCCGTCCCGAGAGTGACCACGTCACTCCCGTCACTGGTAATGCGGGCATCCATGCTAGCACGAACTAGGTAGTCAATAATGCCCCGTCCCATAAGGGGTAGTGTGGTTGTACATGTTTGGTTGGGACGGTAGACAATCTTAAATCTAATCTGTCTCTGTAAACAACACTTTCATCGATCAAGCCTCGGTACACTACCTCTCCACCAAGTAGTGACCTAGTTCATCATCATCTCCCAGGGGCATTAGTGGCACCCACTGGACTATTTGCAAGTATGTCAAACCACACTTGTTTCTTTTCATGCATAACTCTGACCCAGTTTTGCTCAGCCAACAACTATAACATATTTCTACAACCCACCAACACAACTCTAAACAAGGATAGAGTCATGAATAGTGCAAGTATCAACGGGGCAAGCAACGGAGGCAAACCTAGCAAGGTTGCCATTCAAGATATCATGCACTCAACAATTACGGAAAGAAATGCTACTGTGATAAAAAGGTTCATCATGGTCAAAGGGTTGCTTGTCTGGTTCATTAGAGTCTTGAAATCTCTGGTCCTTCTCCAAGTATTTCGTCTACTTCGTCCACTACGTAGAAACAATCATAATAAGCAACACAACAAGGCAGAAAATAAAAGTGCTCTAAAATATTAATTTGACTTTTCTAGGACATCTCTGGTTATATGAAAAATAACCAGAGTGGTTTCATTGGAATTGGATCAGTGGATATCTCTGAACATTTCAATATGATGGAATCAAGGGGTTTATGGATTTGCAAGAAGTATACAGAAATATATTTTTGGAAAATGAGCAAAGGCACCCATTTATCAAACCATGATTTTAGAAGCATCTAGGAATTTGAATCATGGCATTTGGATCAATTTTGAGCTCTCTGTGATTTTATAAAGTTTATGACAGAAATGGAAAAATCGGATTTTATAAATGTTTGTGAAGAAAAAGTCTCTAGAAAAATGTGCATGTTGCACCAACGAGTAGGTCATGATTTATGGAGTCACTAGAAATTTGAATCATTAAATTTGGACTTAATATGAATATTTGGGTGATTTTACATGTTTCCGGAAAAAAAAGACAAAGGAAGGGGGTGTTATACCTATATCACAGACTGGTGCAAGATAGCGCCATAGCAGCATCAAGGCTTGACCCAGCTGGCTCGGCTGCATGCGTGCATGCGGCCACGTCGAAAGCATCTTCCCTGGAGAGCGCTTTCGCCGCAGAGAAGCCGGGAGTCGCGCGGCCCGCCTCCACTTACGCGAGCGAGCGGCACGTGGTGGAGGTTTAAAACTGCCAGGACGGCCCCCCTGTCAGGGTGTGAGGCTGACCGCCGGGCCCCATGGCCGTCATCGTCAACCTCCGTCTAGAGGGACCGGCAAGCTCACCGGCGACGCTACAGGGCACGGAGGGTCGAGCGGGTGGCACCGTTGGACTCAAGGGGATGTCGCCGATCGGGTGGTGGTGGAGGTGGTCGCCGGAGCAGCCTGGTTCACCGGCGACGAAGTCATGTAGCGGAGGTGCTTTGGGCGTCGGTGGTTCCGGCCGTTCCCGGCTGCAAAAAGAGTGGGGAAGAGAGGGGAAAGGGTCAGTGATGTCGCGCGGTTCCAGATCTAGAGAGAACGGGGGCGGAGGAGGCCTGTACCGCGTGGATGCCGACGGCCCGAGGCGGCGGAGCTCGAGCTCGATCTCGAGATCGAGCTGCTCTAGGGTCGAATGGGTGGAGCGGGTGGTAGATTGGGAGTGCGGGAGAGCGACAGGAAGCGAGAGAGAGGCTTGGGGTCGCATTATATAGGTTGGCCGAGGTCCACCGTAGGCGCGGCTTACAGGCGCCCGCGGGATCGGCTCGGGTGGCTGTTAGAGAGGGAATGAAGGGCTCGGGGGTGTTCGTGGGAGTGGTCTAGGGTTCCTGGGAGAGAGAGGAGGAGCAGGACGAGCTGCGGGCTGGCCACAGGGGCGGCGCAACCATTGGCCGAGTGGGGCGGCGCTCTGGCGTGAGCTGCAGGAGAGAGAGGAGGGCGCGGGAGCAAGTGGGCGGCCTGCTGGCGTGGAGCGGACTTTGAGGGGCATCGACTGGCGTGCGGGGGAGGCCCGAGGTGGTGGGGGAGCACGGCGTCAACAGTCGGGAGCACACTGACGTGCTCCAGAGCGCGCAAATGGCTGGCTCCCGCAGCTTTCCCTCGCGTCCTCACGCGCCCACTTGTGTCTAATGGTTACGCAGGGGAGTAAACAATGTGGGAAAAAGCATTGGATGCCCTGGGGCATTCCAGGAGTGAGAGAGAGGTGAGTGTCGGTGTCAAAACCGGCGGATCTCGGGTAGGGGGTCCCGAACTGTGCGTCTTGGCGGATGGTAACAGGAGACAAGGGACACGATGTTTTTACCTAGGTTCGGGCCCTCTCGATGGAGGTAAAACCCTACTCCTGCTTGATTAATATTGATGATATGGGTAGTACAAGAGTAGATCTACCACGAGATCGAGAGGCTAAACCCTAGAACCTAGCCTATGGTATGATTGTTGTTAGTCCCCACGGACAAAACCCTCCGATTTATATAGACACGGGAGAGGGCTAGGGTTACACAGAGTTGGTTACAATGGAAGGAGATCTACATATCCGTATCGCCAAGCTTGCCTTCCAAACCAAGGAAAGTCCCATCCGGACACGGGACGAAGTCTTCAATCTTGTATCTTCATAGTCTAGGAGTCCGGCCAAAGGTTATAGTCCGCTATCAGGACACCACCTAATCCAGGACTCCTCAAGAGTCCCTGAACTAGGCTTTAATGACGATTTAATCCCGCGCGCAGATTGTCTTCGCATTGCAAGGCGGGTTCCTCCTCGAATACTTCATAGAAGATCTTGAACACAAGGATAGTGTCCGCTCGCAAAATAAGTTCCACATACCACCGTAGAGAGAATAATATTTAAACAAATCCAATCTGGCGACGATTCGCAAACATGACATCACACCACAGCCAAGCCTTTTTGAATCATTTCTTGTCCCACCTCAGCGCGTTTAGCGAGGCGGTTTCTTTGGCACGTCTTGTCGAAGCAGAGATCGTGTCCCCTTATTCCGGGATTCTCATCAATACGAGCATGGGTAACCCAATCATGCCCATTGGTATGTCTCCTCAATCGAAGGCGAGTCCCAAATGGTCACGGGGAGGGCTCTTGGTATTCAACCTCTTTATAAAGAGACCAAGGCTCTACTCCGTTCTTTCAATCTCAATCGAATCCGCCTCTCACCTTGAGTTCCAACACCCAAAAGCTCCAGATTCAAGCGCTTCGGACCTTCGACGATGTCCGTCTCTGACCTTCAAGGCCGGTGGATGCCTTCCTTCGTTACGGAAGAAGACGTGCTAAAGCTAAGAGATGCCAGGTATCTAACCGGCGAAATCTTGCATAGGCTGCCTGCTCAAGGGCAAGTTATTCCCACTCCCAAGCCTGGTGAGAGCGTGGTGTTCGCGTCTCACTTCCTTCGGGGGCTAGGCTTCCCGACGGACCCCTTCATGAGGGGGCTCATGTTTTATTATCGGTTGGAATTTCACGACTTGGCTCCGGAGTCCATCCTCCACATCTCATCGTTCATTGTCGTGTGCGAAGCCTTCCTCCGTATTACTCCTCACTTCAGATTGTGGCTTATGACCTTCAAAGTAGAGCGAAGATGATCGAGGGCAGCACATGGAGTCGGAGGGCTGTTATAAGCAAGAATCTTGACGCTCCATGGCCCGAGGGCTCTTTTAAGAGGAGTTCAGCTTATGGCAACGAGAGTGGTTTTATATCACAACTCCCAGGGGCACCAAGTGGGTGGCGCCACCTGCCTTTCGCTCGGGTCCCCCACCACAGCTAGCGTCGTGGGTGAACAAAGGGTTTAAGCGGGGTCGCCCAAGGATGTGCCCTTGTTGCGTGGGCCGCATTCGAGATCTCCTAGAAAGAGACATCAATCTGTCGTAGTGACGCAGGTCATGTTGATTCGCCACACCCTGCCTCGCAAACGCCCCCTTCGCTGTGGGAGTTTAATCCGGAGGACCACGAGCCCTCCAACATTTACCTGGCGCGACACCCATGGAGATGTACAAATTGTTCTTCGGATCACAAGCAATGTGTCCGGACTCGACCGAGGATGCAGGTCTGAGCTGCAATCGCCCGGATACTCAAGTAAGTAGCCCTGCACCCGGACACGCTATCCGTATATTTATCATAAAATTGCCCGTAAAAGAGTTGTCCCTTAAACAGGAGTGGATAGCGAAAGCAAAGTTTATCAGGTGTCCGGTCCCCCTCCCTGAGACCACGCCGGATCCCGTGTTAACCAGGATGCTGGAGGTTGCGCCTTTGGAAGAAGGCGAAGGGGGAACAAGGAAGCTACCGCCTCCCCGAAGGAGGCTGTCATGAAAGGAGGAATCGAGAATTCCACTATCCAGGGGAAGAAGAGGACCGCCTCTGAAGACTCGGAGACCATGGTCTCAAAGCAGGGGACGAAATCTTCGTCAGAGGGTTCGGCGCCGGTGGATGCCTCGGCCGCACTGTGCCCCCAAGGGGATCAGCCCTCCACCGAGCCGTAAGTAGAGAGGGGAGTTTTAAAATGAGAGACATCCCTGTTCTATTTCTGAGGAAGATAACCGAAATTTTAACTTGTAGTTCGGATCTCAGCCCTTCTCAGCAGAGCTCATCTTCAGGGGATCTTCGTCCGGAGATGATGGAGAGCGGAACGCCTCCCCCTGCCATACCGCCTTGTGAGACGGGCGACCCTGAGGTGTTGTCACGGAGGGTTTCTCCGAATCCGGCAGGGCCGGAAGGCAGTCGTATGGCTCCCCAAAGCCCTCCATGTCCGGCCTCCGAAAAAGGCCATCGGATTAGTCCGACACCGTCCGGTGCATGGTCGGAGGAGCTGAAGGATCTGCTCGGGCGAGCGTCTATCTCAGAAGAACACCGTGCGTTGATTGGTACGGTGATTGAAAGGATTTCATCCGCGGAGAGCGGTTTGTACGAGGCCGTCAGGAGTTTACTGACAGGTTTTGAGGTACGCGAAATGATGTACCTTTTGACAGTTCCGCATATATAAGATGCGCCTCTGTAGATAGTAGCCCTGAGACTCGTGCTTTGTCAAAATGACGGCGCGGAGGATCATAATCCAGTATAATATGTCGCCCTTCCTATATAGGTGGCGAAGTGTTCGGTGGCTAGCGGATGATGGATTGCCGAGCTAAGCGGCAACAGCGTGGCGAATCACGGACATCGCGCTTGTCAACAAGCGGCTTGACGAGGCGCAAGGTATGTAATTTCTCCAAAGATACCTGGTAAGAGAAGCTTGATGCCCGCATCTTAAAACATGTATGCTTGATGCAGATGGTGCCGCTACCATGGAGAACCTTCGGGCGGAACTTGCCCGAGCCAAGGAGCAGGCCAGGAAAAGCGATGCGGCTGCCTTAAAGGCGGCTGAAGAGTTGAAAGACGAACAGGCTGCTCACTGCCGAAGCAAGAAAGAAATGGCCGAGATTGCTGTGAAGTTGAAGAATGCTGCCGACCGCTGCAAGCTTCTTGAAAAAGAAGATCGAGCGGAACAGAAGGACCTCGAAAAGGCCACTATCGAGGCCAAGGATACTCGCTCTGCGATGAGAGCTATGAAGGAGGAGCTACGTCAGGCCAGAGATATCACGGCTGGAAAGCCCTTTATGCTGCGGATGAAGTTCGGGGATCCTAAATATGCTCCGTTGGACCGGCTGTGGAGCGTGGCGAACACTTATCTGGACTTGGCGGCGAGTGCCGCGGACGCGGCCGAACACTTCCAGATCAAAAGGATCACGAAGTGGAAAAGCTTTTTTGGTCGCAGTTCCACAATCCAGAGCGCCCACTTCCATTAACCTATCATTTGGCCGCATGGGCGGAGCTGAATAGGTTATCCAGACTCGCCATGAAGTATGTTGTGAGTCATCTGTGGCCTGAAAGGCCCGAGCCGAAGAGCTGTTTTAGCTTGGTGCAGCAGTTCCTTGGTACGGTGCCGCATATCAATGCAGTGAAGAGGTCAGCGTGCATAGAGGGTGCGCGGATGGCTCTTGCCCGTGTCAAAACATACTGGGCTGAGATGAATGACATCGTTGTTGCATCCCAAGATTCGCACGGGAGCCGATTACCTACCGAGCACTATTTTCAGGAAGTTCTGCAGGGCGCTCGTTTAATAGAGACGCAGTGCTTGAAGGATATTATGTTCGAATAACATGTATTGTTGTAAAACAATGTTTCGAGGGAATATAAAAGCTTTTTATACTTGTGCCTTCAAGAATTAAAATACCTCCTGTGCGGCCGTTAATGTATATGTGTATATAACTTTGAAGATGGCAGTCTTGACATTACGCATATAATGCGGGGTGTCGACAAAAGCGCATTTTCACATTTGATCCAACGTCTTGGTCCTATTAAGGAGGTGATAGCGCAGCGAACTAGGCAACCGGACTATAATGCTTTATCACTTTCACTTAGCCATAGGAGTTTGACAGTGGGCCTACTATATAGCCCCTAGGGGCACCGCGCTCACCCGAATTCGGGGCGCGTGTGTGCCTGGCCGGGAAAAGGCCCTTCGTTAATGCGGAGGAATCCTAAAGATTCCGGCGGGTCATCGAGTGGTTGACCAGTCTCACGCTATATCATGACAGTCAGTTTTCGGCTTTCTCTACTGAGGTGGTCGCCTGGCCGAACTGGGGCACAATCGCAGTAGTTCTCTTGGTGCCGCCTTAGCCGATAGAGCGGAACATAGGGCAGCAAAACACAGGAGCCGGGCAAACCCAACATTTGACCAAAGACATGAATCGGAGCTGATGCATATAAGGCCAAACTCGCGACGCCGAACACTTCCTAAGGTATTCGGTCTTTATGAAAATGGGCTGAACAACGCCCTTGGTAATAAGCCCCTGGTGTCCGGTATGCGCAAGAATGCGATGTGGCCACATGCCAAGGACTTGACCTCCTCCTTGGTTATACCAAGAAACCGGGGATATGTATCAACAAGACACAGTGAAAAAGGTTTATGCAGGGTCTTAATCTAAAAGAATCCTTGAGCGGGTCCCTGCTGCACGCGTCTGCGCCTATGTCTCCGTTGTGCCGTATCCGGGCGGGTGTATACGGTGTTCATCTGTAAAAAGAGGAACTTAGTTGAAAAGATCGTGCAAAATGTATGTTATATTAAATAAACAAAGTATAATTCAAGAAATGAATAAAATTGAGCTTTATTGTCTCTTGTTGTACATATGAGCCCTTATGCGGGGTATCGGCTAGTAAGCCCTGTATGTTTCGCCGGACTCGTCTAGCCATGTCCGAGTCTGAACTACTGTTTAGGTGCTTTGATTAGTGAAGCCGGTTTAGTGTGTGGCTGTCAAGGCAGCCGCACAATCTTCAGCTTGAGGAACACTCGATATTTCCTTTAATGAGATGATGCCTCGTGGACGGGCATTTTAAGTGTAAGAGATGCATAATGCGGTATTGCGTTAAAGGGCGTAAAGCTTAGCGTCCCAGTGAGTGCTTGATAGCTACTTGTAAATGGGGCGATGTGGAAGGTTAGCTTTTCACGACGGAAGTTGTCGGGGGAGCCGCACATAACTTCTAGCAGGAGAGAACCCGTACAATGGGCATCTGGGCCTGGCGTTACCCCTTGAAAGGAAGTGTTGCTATGGCGAATTTTTGTTGGGTCTATACCCATTTTGCGGATTGTGTCCTGATATAGCAGGTTTAGATCACTGCCGCTGTCCATTATGACTTGTGTAAAGTGGAGTCCGTCAATTATCGGATCTAATATCAAGGTAGTCCAGCCTGCGTTCGGATACTTCTAGAGTAATCTGATGGTGAAGGTGATTGGTTTTAACAACGGTGGCAGGACTCCTCTAGGATAGGCCATTATGGCGCGTATCTCTATAGGCGCCACTCTTTTTTCCTTTTGTCACGTGAAGTGAGTTTCTGTTTTGACTTCTTGTGGGAAATTCTTTTGTTTTCGGTGCTCGCTTGTGGGGTTCGTCATTGTCCTCGCTTGGTGTGTCGAGCCTTGTGTTCAAATTGAGTTTGCGGATTGCTTGAAGACCAAACAATTTACGTGGGTATGGTTTGCGGGCTTCCGGAGTCTTGTGGATTTGGCATATATTGTCCAAGATTTTGTTTAGGTTAGATAGCTCGTCCTGTTATCCTTGAGGGCAGCTTTTCTGATTTTGCCGAGAGCTTTTGAATCCGGCGTTGGTATCGATGCTCTTGGGCTGTTTCCCTTGATGCAGGCGCTGGTCCTTGCTGCGTCGTGGTTTCCGTTCCATCCCTAACCCGGATGTACTTGGGTCGCTGGTACTGCATCTTGCCAACCAGCTATCCTCTCCTAGCATAAGCGGGTCATGAGGCTTGTTAATGCGGCCATTGTTCTTGGCTTTTCTTGGCCGAGGTGTCTGGCAAGCCACTCGTCTCGAGCACTGTGTTTGAAAGCTGCTAAGGCTTCGGTGTCCGGACAGTCGACTATCTGGTTCTTTTTAGTAAGAAATTTGTTCCAGAATTTCCGGGCTGACTCTCCAGGTTGTTGAGTTATATGACTTAAATCGTCTGCATCCGGAGGTTGGACATAGGTCCCTTGAAAATTTGCCCGAAAAGCATCCTCGAGCTCTTCCCAACTTCCAATGGTGTTTTCGGGAAGGGTTTTAAGCCAATGCCGGGCTGGCCGTTTCAGCTTGAGGGGTAAGTATTTTATGGCGTGGAGGTCATCTCCTCTAGCCATGTGTATGTGGAGGATATAATCCTCAATCCAGACTCCAGGGTCTGTTGTTCCGTCATATGCCTCTATGTTTACGGGCTTGAATCCCGCTGGAAATTCATGGTCCAGCACCTCATCGGTGAAACATAGGGGGTGTGCGGCACCCCTATATTTGGGTGTGCCATGATGTTCGGATACTTGTTGCGTTGCATTGCTTACTAGAGCTTGCTTTCTTGGCCCGTAGATAGATCTGGTTGGGCCGTCTTTTTGATGCGAATCCTTGTGCAAATCGCGTGTCGGCTTGTGTGCAGCGCCGTTTGCCACTCTATGTTGGCATGGGGTTGTTTATCCGACCGGGTGGCTTCCTTATTTTTTGATTGCGGGGGCTCTAAGGCCTCCTCATCAAATTCCGGCAGTAATTTTTGCTTCGGATAGCTCTTTGTGTGGCGACTATCGCCGTATTTGTCTGCGGTGTTGAGTACTTTGCTCCAACTAATTCTGAGTGCATCTTCCGCTGTTTTGAGCTTCCGCTTACCTTTTTAGGAGGGCTGTAGCGATGGCGGCGAGCCTTTTGTGGGAGTTCTTCTGCTCCGACAACTTTTCCGGCGTGGTCGTCCGGTTGTTATCTTTAATCGGGGACGGGTTGTTCGGTTTGTTTATCAAGTTGACCTGTTGGACGGTTGCTCGATGGCATGTTAAATGCGTCCGCGGTTCTCCCCTGCTCTGTAGCTGAGTGCAGTATAGCTCTGTCTCTGTCGAGGTGGGGTTTGGAGGCGCTTACGCGCCGCTTTGACTTCTTTTAGAGGAGCGATCCTCGTGGCGTCCCTTGTTCCTCGTCATCGTTTAGTTTAGGTATGTCCACCATGTATACATCATGAGATGAGGTGGTTGTCCGATTGCCCTATAGGTGCTGGTTCTGTAAATCTCCTACATCGTCGTCCATACCGTCGATGTCTTGAATCAAGTCGAGCATGTCGGTTAAATCATTGGCAGTGGCTCTGAAGTGGGTGGTGGGTGGGCTTTGAATTTCTTCGTCATCCATATCCCAACCTTGCTAACCATAGTCCGGCAGGGCTCTCGATAAAGAGAGACTTGATGAATTCAGAATGTCGCGAAGGGCGAAGTCTTTGAAAGATGTCGTGGCGAACTCCATGATCGGCGCCCAATTGGATTCGATCGGCGAAGTGCGGAAGGTTGGTCCGGAGAGAGTCCGGCACCTTGGAGTCACGAGCTTCGCAGAGGACAAAGCTGGTGTTTGGCTCGATCGCCGTAGATATTGCAGCCCCCGAGGGGGTGTCCAGCCACCCGTCCTCGATGGGCGCAGTCGGCTCCGAGCTAAGTGTCGGAGCGGCCATGGGTGCGGACTCCAGGGCACTGTTCCGTGGCGGAGCTAAATCATGCGCATCAAGACAGTGCGCCTCGCTCGGCTGTGGCTCGGATCCGTCGAAGATCAAGTCTCCGCGGACGTCAGCCGTGTAGTTTAAACTTCAAATCGACTGATGCCGAGCGTAGCTTCGATCTTCTCCGGATGGCCAGCGAATTGGCCCGCAGTGCAAAGCCGCCGAGTACGAAGATCTGTCCGGGGAGAAATGTCTCACCCTGGACCGCATCGTTGTTGATGATTGGAGGAGCCATCGGGCCTAAAGATGATGACACAGAGGAACTCTTAGTGAAAGCAGCAATGTCGGTGTCAAAACCGGCGGATCTCGGGTAGGGGGTCCCGAACTGTGCGTCTAGGCGGATGGTAACAGGAGACAAGGGACACGATGTTCTTACCCCGGTTCGGGCCCTCTCGATGGAGGTAAAACCCTACTCCTGCTTGATTAATATTGATGATATGGGTAGTACAAGAGTAGATCTACCACGAGATTAGAGGCTAAACCCTAGAAGCTAGCCTATGGTATGATTGTTGTTAGTCCTCGGACTAAAACCCTCCGGTTTATATAGGCGCGGAGAGGGCTAGGGTTACACAAAGTCGGTTACAATGGGAGGATATCTACATATCCGTATCGCCATGGCTTGCCTTGACGTAGCGAAAGTCCCATCCGGACACGGGACGAAGTCTTCAATCTCGTATCTTCATAGTCCAGGAGTCCGGCCAAAGGTTATAGTCCGGCTATCCGGACACCACCTAATCCAGGACTCCCTCAGTGTGAAAATGGGAGGAAAGCTGATGTCCGGAGGGGAAAAAAGGGCTTTTCACCCCCTTCATCATGAATTCTCGGGCAGGGAAAGATGCAGGAGGTAGAGGAGGACCAGATGAGGCTGTGGGAAAAAGCTCAGCTCATGGAGATTTGTGGAAATGGCTAAAACATGCATTTTAAGTTTCTGCCAGAAGGTGTTTGATGTAGGTTTGGGAAAGCAAATGGACTCCCCTTGTCATGAGGCTTGACAGGGTCAAATGTCCTGAGAAAATAAGAGGTTCCACCAAGATTGAGTCCATTTGGGCAAAGTTGCCAATGCAACTTTTGCAAACCCTAGAAATCAATAGAAATGGACTTCCCAAGATTTAGTCATGCAAATCTGTTCTCCTTGATGCACCACTTGGTGTAGTGTCATCATTTGAGGTCCTGAACATGTCCACAAAAGTTGAGATCAAAAGGAGAAAGTTGCCAATGTAGAGTTGTTCAAATTTGGTTCTGGACAGGAAGGGTTTTGGGGCACTTTGATCAAGTTAACTTGTTTTCTAACTTGTTCCACTTGGTCTAGATGAATAAATAGACCATTTTAGCATGTTCACAAGGTTTGAGAACATTTGGGCAGGTTTGGCAATGTAAAGTTGCTCAAACTTCAAAATGGACAGAAATGGTTTTGAGAGGGTTTCATGGGGTTATGCTGTTCTCCATGACATGATACTTGTCAAGATCATCAAACATATCATATGTGACATGCTAGAATTTTCATGGAATTTTTGGAGAATATTTCCTTTGTAAATATTTCAAAAGCTTGTAATATCCAGAAAGGGTTTTTTAGGGATTTGACCAATATTTTGAACATGACCATGTGTTGAAACTCTTATATATGGACTATATATGTCCGCTGAGCTTCCCTGATTTTTCTCTAATATTTTTGAAGCTTTAAAATAATTTTAACCAATTAAAGACCATTTCTGGCCTAAACAAAAAGCCTTTAAATAAAATAGGAAAATAACTTTTTAAAACTATATTTTTGTGGTTTCTGGGTGTCCTATATCTAATAGGAGTCAAATATATTTTTGGAAAGATTTTTACTGCCCTTAATTAAGTATTTGCAGTGCAAACCTCAATTCAGGGGTTGTTGGAAAACTAATTTTTGAAAATACTATTTGGCCAAATTATTTTTGTAAGAAAATGCTATATTGTTCTATACACATGGTATGACCATTGGGAAAAGGTTTTGGATCAAGGAGAAGGAGTATAAGAGTTGGAGGATTTATTTGATTTTTATAGCACTTGCAAACATCAGTCAAACATTCAATCAAAGCAAAGACAAAACACTCAAAAGTTTTTGTCAAACCACATTTTATCATGATTTATTAGCTTAAGTGTTGAGGCATGGAAATCAGGGTGTGACAGAACTGTACCTGTATGGGATGTTTTTAATGAAAAAGGGTGTTTGCCGGGTCCTTTGTGCGTGAGCGAGGCCCATGCCAAGGAATGAATCCTTGTTACTTTTCAGATAAACATTGTCGCCCGGCAACAGGCCTTGCCGTCCCCTTACTTGATCGACCATTCTCACGCCCTTGGCGGAGGCGGAAGTAGAATTAGGCCTTCGTTTATTTCCTGCCACGCGACTACAGCAGTTCCGACCGAGGACTTGGAGTGCAGGAAGAAGGAACACGGTGGTCTAGGAGAAAAACGAGGTTTCATATGTCCCAAATTCATACAGAAATGCACAATTGAGCATAAAAGACTTATCTGAAACTACAGCCCCCGGCAGCCTTGGTTTGCCATGGTTGGACTCTTGTATATGTTGCCCCCGGCAACCTTGGCTTGCCGAGGACGGAGCAGTGGCTCGCTCTCTTTCTTCCAAACAGCTCGCGAGGAATGTCCATGTACCTGCGAACCAAAGAGGGCGGAAAGGAGAGAGAAAGCACACTCGACCTGTATGCTGGGGTTAGTCACCTCTAAGCACTACCAACCCCTAACAGGAGAGACTTAACCTAGCATGCATGCTAAAACTTAGGGTGCTAGCGCTTCATTTATTTATGCTCGAGTCTGCTTTGGCTTTGTCTGAAGGTTACATGCCTTGCCGGCAAGGCTTGTACAAAAGTGGTTTGCGGGGTGCGGCAAGCTGCATATATGGGTAAAACTTGCGAAGATGTTCAATGTTCCGAAGTTGCTCTTTGGAATAGCATCTTGGTCTCGAGCGGATTCTGCGCAGGGCACAGTGACTTCGTATTACCCGATAAGGGCCTTCCCACTTTGGCGTCAACTTGTTGGAATTCTTGGCCGATTGAATGTGCTGAAGAACAAGGTCGCCTTCCTCAAAGCTTCGGGCATGAACCTTGCGGCTATGATAGCGGCACAAGGCTTGCTGGTAGAGCGCTGCTCTCATAGTCGCCCGAAGACGATCTTCCTTGAGGAGCGTCGCATCATCTTGCCGCAATTGCTCTTGCTCAAGCTCGTCATAGGCGAGCACTCGAGGTGACCAGTATGTGAGTTTTGTGGGGAGAACTGCTTCTGCCCTGTATACCAGGGCAAAGGGTGTATGGCCGATGGCTCGATTTGGCGTCATTCTGATCGACCAAAGAACCGCCGGCAACTCATCAATCCAGCGCCTTCCGCTCTGGTGCAGCCTGTCAAAAGTCTTGGTCCTCAGGCCTCGGAGTACTTCAGCATTTGCCCTCTCTGGCTGGCCGTTGCTCCGTGGGTGTGCCACAGAAGCGAAACATAACTTGTTGCCAAGGTCCTCGATGTATTGCATGAAGGTGTCGCATGTGAACTGCGTGCCGTTGTCGGTGATGACTCTGTTTGGCACACCAAAACGGCAGACTAGCCCTTTAAGAACTTGACGGTGGTGTGCCGTCACCTTCCTCCTTGCTTCCACCTCCGGCCACTTTGTGAACATCGATTACAGCATACAAGTACTCAAAGCCCCCGGCGATGGGAAGGGCCCGATATGTCGAGCCCCAGATCGAAAATGGCGAGGAGAGGAATTGTTTGAAGGGCTTGAGCTGGTTGATGAAGCTTTTTGAATGGGCCGACCGCTTCACACTTGGTTACTAGCGTCGTTGCATCACGGAGGCGATGGGCGGAAGAAACCTTCTGGAGCAGCCTTGCGGCAAGGGCCCTCGACCCTATGTGGGAGCCACATATGCCTCCGTGTATCTCCGCCAACAGCTCGAGTCCTTCCTCCCGGGAATGCACTTCAATTTCTGGCGTTATGTCTTTTCTGTGCGGGGCGTCATCGGCAATGATACATAACATACCGACGGGCTACTTTCTCCGCTTCTTCCTGCTCCTCGAAGCTCCCTGTTGGAGGAATCAGGCGGTATCTTTGTGCCCATCCGAGCACAGGGATCGGCAGCAAGGACTAAAGGCATTTCTTACGCCATGGGAAGCGACCGTCTCTGGCCGGGGCTTGGCCCTCTTTTGGTCGATTGTCCTCGGCAGGCTCAGTACCCACAACAACATCCTTGCCGGCGGCCCCAGGGGGCTCGGCGGGAAAGTACTTGCCGGGGCCCAATTTCCTACGCTTGTTCTGCTATGTTGATGGTTCAATGGATGTTGAGTTAACCGAAGCACAAAAGTACCTCGTTCCACAGGTAGCTTGAACGCAGCGCGCTTCGACAGGTAATTGGCGATGTTGTTCTCCACTCGGGGAACGTGCTCCACTTGTATACCATCAAAGCGCTCTTCCAGCTTCCTCACCTCATCTACATAGGCCTCCATCAACGGGCTCTGATAGTGTTTGTTGACTTGCCTGACGACAAGCTGTGAATCACCCTTGACGATGATCTTCTTAATCCCGAGGTCTGCCGCGATCCTGAGACCGGCAAGCAACCCCTCGTATTCAGCAGTGTTGTTTGTGGACATCTCCCTGGGAAAGTGCATCTGGATTACATACTTGAGGTGCTCTCCGGTGGGTGCGACAAGCAGCACACCAGCACCGGCGCCTTACAGCGAAAGCCCGTCGAAGTACATGATCCGATTGCGACTTGCTTCCTTGCGGGGAGAGTGGTCTCCTGGATCTCTTAAGTGAGCGTTGAGGTCCATTCCATAATGAACTCCGCCAAGACTACTGCTCGGATTGTCGAAGTACTTTCAAACTTCAACCCAAAGCTCGACAGCTCAAGGCCCTCCACAATCCTCCGGTTGCGTGGGTTATCACGTTATCCGTTCTGACGGGAGGCAGGTAACGACTGTGATTTCATGTGCTTGGAAGTAATGGCCAGCTTCCTCGAGGCCATAAGGAAGCTGAAGAGTAATTTCTGCACTTGAGTACCTTGACCTAGCCCCACAGCTGGTGACAAAGTAAACCGGGTGCTGCATCATCTTCTTCTTACGCACCACTTCATTTGGTGCATACGGGCCTGTCGATGGCGTCGAACTTTCTTAGGGGCCTTGCCTTTCCGGCTCCAGGCCTTGCCGGAGGGAGCTCTAGCTCACCATCCGCCAGCCCAACCGTTGCCACTGCCTCTTCATCGACCTCCCTCTGTGCCACTAGCGCGGCTCTGACCACTTGATTCGTTGCCGCTAGATACAGCAGCAATGGCTCTTGTGGCTTAGGCGCAACTAGTATTGGCGTAGAGGAGAGGTACCTCTTCAAATCCTGCAGCGCTGCTTCAGCCTCTGGGGTCCATTCCATTGGTCCTACCTTTTTCAAGATTTTGAAAAAGGGAAGGGCGCGCTCGACAGACTTGGAGATGAATCTGCTCATGGCGGCAACGCAGCCAGTGAGCCGACGCACATCATTGATGCGCTTGGGCGCCTCAATTTTCTCGATAGCCTTGATCTTGTTTGGGTTTGCCTCGATCCCACGCTGTGGCACAAAGAACCCGAAAAGCTTGCCGGACGGAACGCCGAAGACACACTTCTCAGGGTTCAACTTGAGGTTGATCTTGCGCAGGTTTGCAAACGTCTTTTATAAGTCTTGTACAAGAGTTGCCCTATCCTAGGTTTTGACCACTATGTCATCCATATAAGCTTCCATATTTCTATGTAGCTGGGGCTCAAAACCAATTTGTACCACATGGGGTGATGAATGATGTCTTCTCTTCGTCTTCTCTTGTCATGAAGATCTGGTGGTAGCCCGAGTAGGCGTCGAGGAATGACAACAGATCACACCCGGCCGTGGAGTCAACAATTTGGTTGATGCGCGGAAACGGGAAGGGGCCCTTAGGAAAAGCCTTATTGCTATATGTGTAGTCAATACACAGCCTCCACTTCCCATTTGCCTTGCGCACCACCACCGGATTGGCCAACCACGTCAGATGGAGCACTCCTCTCACCAAGCCAGCCGCTTCCAACTTCCTGATCTCCTCTGTGATGAACTCCTGCCGTTCCAAAGCTTGCTTCTGACCCATACCTTGTGGGTGCGTGCATGGGGATGAGACAGCAAGATGGTGCTCAATCACTTCCACAGGAGCAGGGGATGTCGGATGCTTGCCATACAAACACGCCGACATTAGCCCGGGAAAGTGTGCAGCGCTTTCCTATTTGCTGTTGAGGGTGGAGCTTATGGTGAAAGCCCCTCCCATGCCATCCTCCTTGATGGTCACCTTCTTGGTCTCTCGCGGTGCAGCTTTGGATTTCTTGCTCTTGCCGGTGGAGCTCTCTGGCACGTCCTCGATGGTAGCACAACACTCTGAAGAGGTGTGCTTGCCGGAGTGGGTGCGAGAGGTCTTGCCGGTCTTCCTCTTCCCTCTCGGGGCTTCAGCGGCAGGAGCAAGTGCCTTGGCGGCAATTGCTGCAACTACTTCCCGGTAGAGTAGGTCGGCGCAGATCAGCGCATCCTTCTTGTCGCAAGGAACGGTGATGACGGTCATCGGCCCAGGCATCTTCAGCGTGTTGTAGGCATAATGCGACGCCGCCATGAACTTGGCTAGTGCCGGGCGGCCGAGGATCCCATTGTAGGGCAAGGGGATCTTGGCTACATCAAAGACAATCCTCTCCGTCATGTAGTTCAACTCGCCTCCAAACGTCACATGCAGCATGACCTTACCCTTCGGTTGGCTCCTTCCTGGGTTGACCCCTTGAAACGTGCCTGTCTCTTCGAGGTCTCCATCAGGAATTTGATGCCTTTTGATCACAACGGGTGAGATCAAGTTCAGACCGGCCCCACTGTTGACCAGCATCTTGTTCACCTTGAGGTTGCGTATCGTTGGTGAAACCAACAACGGCAAACACCCGACCGCAGTTCTGCGATCAGGGTGGTCCTCGGCGTCAAAGATGATAGGTGTGCTGGACCACTTCAGTGGCTTCTGAGTGTCGAACGCCGGCTCCGCTGTTGTGATCTCACATGCCCACTGCTTGAGCTGAAGGTGAGAAGTATGCAGCGAGGCGCCACCATCGACGCGCATGGCCTCCGTAGCCTTCTGTAACTCATGCTCGCCGGACTCGTCGTCCTCGTCATAATCGTCATCTTCCTGCTTCTTTTCGCGGCCCCGAGCGGGCCTCTCTTGTTGGTTATCCTTGCCGCGGCGGCTTCCTTGGCCGCCATGCTTTTTGCCGGACCCTTCGGCACCATCCCGACCCTTGGCTTTTTCCTCTCATACTTGGCTTTTTGCTTTTCAGCAAGCAGCTCAACTTGTCGGCAGTTCTGGAGGTCGTGGCCCTTGGTGCGGTGGATCTTGCAATACAGCTTGTCAGAGCCTCCAGGCTTGTCGGCAGCCGCCAAGGCCCGGCAAGTGGCGCACCCGGCAATCTCCTTGCCGGGGTCATCTGCCTTGGTCTTCTTGGCAGCGCCGGTGTCGTCGGATCCCTCGACGGCAAGCACGGTCTTGCCCTTGCATTTCCTATTGCGACGCCGACCTTTCTTCGTCGGGGCAGCGGTATCTTCGTCGGTATAGTCGGTTTTCGTGCCAGCGTCCTTGCCGGGGTACTTCCTCCCCTGTTCAGCTCGAGCGCATCTATCGTCCAGAACGTAAAGTTCGGCCACATCCTTGACCTTCTTCATTGCCAGCTCTTCACGCATCTTGCGGTTATGCACATTCTGATGGAATGGCGCTGATCACGGCGGTGGGATGAACATATGGGATGTGGTATTGCACTCGGCTAAACCTCTGTATGTACTTGCGCAGGTTTTCACCTTCCTTCTGGGGAATGATATGCAAATCACTCGCCTGGCCATGAGCTTGGTGGCCTCTAGTGAAGGCACCAACGAACTTATGACACAGATCCGACCAAGAAGAAATGGAATCCGTCGGCAAGTGCATCAACCAAGACATGACATTGGGTTTCAGGGCCAACTGGAAGTAATTGGCAAGCACCTTGTCGTCGCGAGCTCCAGCGGCTTGCATCGCGATGGTGTAGATGCTGAGGAACTCTGACGGATGGGTCTTGTCGTTGTACTTCTCACCGACGTCAGGCTTGAACGTGCGGTGGGACGGCCACTGGAACTGCCGCAGCTCATGGGTAAAGGCTGGGCAACCCACCTCGTAAGGTAGGCCGCCGGAACCTCCCGGTGCTGCATGGTCCATAGCGGCCCCGCCCGCTTATCTGACTGGTGGCGTGTATCGTGCCAGCGCTCGATGGTGGTTCAAGCGTCTTGATGGGCTCGCTCCCAAAGAACTTGGCACTGGTCGCGGTGGGTCCGTGGGTCGGACGATGCTATGGAAATGTTATCGCAAGCGTCATCGCGACGGATCGACACCCGCGGTGGCTGGCGTGGAGGAGGAGAATGCACCATGGTCGCAGCACCCCCGGCCCCTCCACCGCTGGCGTGCGGTGGTTCGACGGAGTGTCGGCCTGAGGGCCCTGCTGGCCGCGGCTCGTCTTTGTTGGCGACGCCTACTGTCGGGTTTCGGGTTCCGGCAGACCCTTGAGGTTCGAACACTTGGGTGCGCGCGGAGATCCAATCTTCCACCGTCTCGCACCTGCCGAATCGCAGGGACCTAAACTACTAACGGAACAGCACAAGAGACACAAGATTTATACTAGTTCGGGCCACCGTTGTGGTGTAATACCCTACTCTAGTTTGTGGTGTGGTGGATTGCCTCTTGGGCTGATGAGGAACAGTACAAGGAAGAACAGCCTCATGAGTGCATTCTTGGCGTGTGATGAACTGCTAGGTGGTGTTGATCGCCTCTCTCTATCTCTCGCTTGTTCTCTTGCTATCTTTCTGAATGTTCGTCCCCCTACCTTGTGGGTGGCTAGTCCTATTTATAGGCGAAGGCCTGGGCCTCTTCCCAAATATTGGCGGGAAGGCGCCAACAATTAGCCATTTGAAGGGAACAGCGGGTACACTTATCTGACTAAAGTTGGTCCTCGCTTGCCAAAGGCTCTGGTGATGGCCTTTGCTTGGGCTCCACGATGACTCCTTCCAGCTGTTGGGCTGGTCTTGGTCTTGTTGCAGAAGCAGATGCCTTTGCTTGATGCTCTACTTTGTGCTTTCTCCCTTTGCACCAAGAGGAAAGGAGGATACCACATGAGCTGGCGCTTGGCTGGCACCCTTAGTGCGTCATGGCTTGCGTCATGGGCACCTCGCGAGTACCTGCCTTGAACTCTCTGCCTCCTCATGAGCCGGCTGTGAGGCCGTGCGAGAAGCTCCTCGTCGTCCGCCTGCAATCTGGCCCCTCGCGAGGTTTTGAGCTGCGTTGATGAAGATGGGCGTCTGGGCCTCCTTTGAACCACACACGCGGGCGCGGGAGGCAAGTCAGGGACCCCGTTCCCGAGCGCATGTGATAACCCGGGCCTGATGCGCCGAACTTGGCGGCGAGGCGAAAGGGCAAGTCTGAGCGTCACGAGCCTAACAGCCTGCAGCCTTGGGAGGCGCGTGGCGGTTGATTGGGCGTGTCGCCTTTGCTTCCCCATGATGCCTCGGTAACCACCGGTTTGACAAGTCCTGCATGCGAGTTGGTCATGATTACGGTGATCGTGGAGGCCGACGGTTGGCCTTCGCGAGGTTATAAGTGCTGGCAGTAGCGCGCCCTTCAGTCTATCCTTTCTTGTCTCTCCTTCTTCTCCATGGCTCCACCAAGGAAGTTTCGGCGCGAGAGAAGGGAAGGGCCGTCGGTCGAGTCTTCCTCTCCTCCGCCTAAGCGTGGTCGAGTCGCCCTCACAAGCATCCCGTTGCCTCCTGGCGGTCCCAGCAGATCGTGGGGAGGCTCTTAAGCGTGGCGACAGCGGTGGCCATGGTCGGGCGTTCCCGGCCGCGCGTCCCTGAGGCGCGCCTCCATGCTCTGGCGCTGCGGAGTTCATGGTGAGGCGGAGGAGCCGTCCGGCGTCGGCTTCAGCTCCCATGCTTCCTCTGGGTGAGCTCCCGGATGGCGCCCAGTGGCCTCGGCTCCAGGCGGATGGCTGCTGCAGCCAGGCCGTGGGCTTCTCTGGAGGTCTCTGCGCGAGGAACCTGTTCCCGACCAGGTGGCAGAGCAGTCGCTTCAGCGTGGTCTTCGCCGCCGGTGCTCCCTGCACTTCAAGTCAAATGCAGCGGCGCCACCCTCTCGTGAGGTGTTAGGGAAGGCTGTCGCGCATGGGGTGCTGCCACGAAGGCGGCGACCGTGGCGAGGCTCAGCCCGGCGTGGGTGGAAGAAGCAGCAGCGCGGTGGCTGGCGATGCCCGTGAATCCTCACGCTTCACCAGCTCTTCTTGGATGGTGATTCTTCCGGCGGCAGCAGCCAGCCCCACATACCGCGCTGCTTGGGGTGGCAGCGGATCCGCTTGCCGCCATGCCCGGTGAAGCGAGAGGAGTCCGCTGAGCTCGGGCGGCTCGAGCCTTCAAGAGAGCCGACGCAGGCGTGCTTCACCTGCCATCCTTTTCCTTTATTTTCTCCTGCGCCAAAAAGGCAACAATGTGTGGCCCCATGAAGCGCGTTTAGGTTAACACCGTTAATTATTGTCTTGCTTTTGTTATCTGATACTGTTCCCTTACGCGTGCGCCCATTCATAAGTGAACCCAGCCATGGCAGCGAGGCGGTGATCCGAGCCCGTGTTCGCGTTGTGCTGCCCGTGAGGCATGGTTAGGAGGGTGCTCAGCTGGACCAGGGCCGTGAAAGCAGCGATAGGGGCGAGAGCAGCTCGTGGGGGCTCCGAGGCTTACGCCTCCACGAGTCCCAGCGTAAGAGAAATCGAGGCGGAGGAGGCGAAAAAGATCGAAGAACCACGGACCAAAAAGGGGCAATAGTTTGATAAAAACTCCAAATGGGAATAACTAGTCAACTGCAGAAAGCAAATGAAAAAGCTGCGTCCGGCACCTAGTCTAGTCTTGACGTCTTCTCTGTAGCAGACTAAGTGCTGCTTGGGCACGGGAGGGAGCCCGGGGTGTAGCGCCCTCGATCGGCTATATCTCCCGTGTGAAGCACGACTTAGAGCATAACGCATTGAAAGCAATGTCATAAGTGAGGTAATCTTCACACAACCCATGTAATACATAAGGAAAGAGATACATAGTTGGCTTACGATCGCCACTTCACACAATACATAAATAAACATCCATCATCAGATTACACTCAAGGTCGACTACGGAACCAAAATAAAAGACTACCCCAAATTCTACAGATCCCGATCATCCCAAGCTGGGCTCCACTCACTGATCATCGGGAAAAAGACACATAATGTGACCACGTTCCTCGTCGAACTCCCACTTGAGCTCGGTTCGTCACACCTTGGCATCGTCGGCTTTTGCAACTGTTTTGATAGAATCTGTGAGTCACGGGGACTCGGCAATCTCACACCATGAGATCAAGACTATTTAAGCTTATAGGAAGGAGGGTGTGGTGAGGTGGAGCTGCAACAGCGACTAGCATATATGGTGGCTACATTACGCAAAAGAAGCGAGAAGAGAAGCAAAGGCACGGTCGTGAAGCTAGTAGCGATCAAGAGGTGATCTGAAACTACTTCGTCAAACATAACTCCAACACCGTGTTCACTTCCCGGACTCAAGCGAAGAGACCATCACGGTTACACTGCTTGATTGATGTATTTTAATTAAAGGTCAACCGGGTTTTCTACAACGGACATTGACAAATTCCCATCGCCTCATAACGCAGGCACGGCTTTGAAAGATAATACCTGCGGGGTGTCCCAACAACCCATTATAAGCTCTCACGGTCAGCGAAGGATATTCCTTCTACTGGGAAGACCCGATCGATCTCGGTATCCCGGACTACAAGACATCTTGACAATGGTAAAACAAGACCAGCAAAGCCGCCCGATTGTCTTGAACAAATCCCGATAGGAGCTGCACATATCTCGTTCTCGGGGCACATCGATGAGACTAGCTCTGAGTAAAACCAACCTGAAGTTTCCCGAGGTGGCCCGCGGTCAGCTCGATTCGGACCAACACTCGGCGAACCTTGGCCGGGGAGGGTAAATAAAGATGACCCTCGGGCTCGCGAAAACCGGGGAAAAGGGCTTAGGTGGCAAATGGTAAAACCAAGGTTGGGCCTTGCTGGATGAGTCTTATTCAAAGCGAACTGTCAAGGGGTCCATAAATCACCCAACCGTGTAAGAGAGCGAAATCAAGGAACATAACACGGTATGGCCGGAAACTAAATGACAAAAGTGGAACAAAACACCAGGCATAAGGCGAGTCTTCCACCCTTTACCAAGTATAGATGCATTAATTAAAATAAGAGATATTGTGATATCCCAAAATAACCATGTTCAACATGGAACCAACTTCATCTTCACCGCAACTAGCGCTATAAGAGGTTGAGCAAATCGGTAACATAGCCAAACAACGGCTTGCTAGGAAAGGATGGTTAGAGGTTTGACATGGCAATATGGGTGGCATGATATAGCAAGTGTTAGGTATCACAGCATAGGCATAGCAAAAGAACGAGCATCTAGCAAGCAAAGATAGAATTGATTTCGAGGGTATGGTCATCTTGCCTGCAAGGTTCTCAGAGTTGTCGAAAGCTTGATCCTCGTAAGCGTTCTCAATAGGTTCCTCATTCACGTACTCGTCTCCCGGCTCTACCCATAGCAAGAACACAAGCAATGGAAACACCATAAATCACGGTGCAATGCACAAGCAACATGATGCAATACATGGCATTGATATGCGAGATGTGATATGCAATGCGTATGCGTGCTCCGGAAGGAAAATGATGAACAAGGCATCAACTTGGCAAACCAAGTATGCCGCTGGAAAAGTGAGATGATTTCGGTTCAAATCGATATAAAGATCACCGGAATCGGATGCACGGTTTGCAATTGGCAAGCAAAACAAGAATGACACAATTCTGCCATTACCAGCATGATACCACATAGCAAGCAACAAGAAATTAAGCTACTGCACCCAAACGTACCAACAAAGCATATGGAAGTGATCTACTCAAGATGCTTGACAAAAGATGAACACTGAGCTACGGCTAAATCACAACATAACAGATTCAAACAAGCATGGCAAAAGTGCAAAATATATCAGCTTCACAGACTTAGTGAAAAACTGAACATGGCAGAAACAGCATCAGGAAGCAATGTTTAGAGCAACCAAACATCATGCTACAGGAACATATCATAGAAACTTAAGGCATGGAACGATTCTACTAAATGCATAGCACAGAAGTTCTTTACTGACAATGAGCCAAAAATGATCAGTAGATATGATTGCACCCATGTAAACATAGCAAGTTCCGTTAACAGATTCAGGAAACAGAGCATGGCATTAACAGCATCATGAAGGAATCTTTGCAAGCTCGATTCACTCACCACAAGTCATTTCATGACAATACAAGCATAGCACCAGCAAGAATACATGTTTATGAAACTAAACATGGCAAGAACAAGATCATAGCATGCAAGGATCAACTACAACAACCTTGGCAAAATCGAATAACATGTAAACAATCTGCCAGGAAACATTTTATAGCAAAAGTAGAGCTCGATTGACTCAAGCTATGGCACACCATAATTGCAAACAAGGGCATGTATGGATAGAGCATAACCATATGTTAAAAACATCCTTACTGAAGTATCTCAAAATATGCATGGATCTCTCTGTAGCATCAATTTTACATGGCATAAAAATAACAGCAGAACAGGGCTGTAATCAGCAACATCACGAAGCCTAGTTTGCATGCTTGTATTAGTCACCACAAAGATAAAAAAAATACATGGCATACACCCCTGTAAATATGGCATGGCATATTACAAAACACATGTAGGACTCAAGTTCATAGGGTGCACACATCAATCATGGCAAAAATGACAAAAGTGCAAGTTCTGATAAGAATCTGAAACTAACATCACATAGCCATGTTCCAACAGCATTTCGGGCATCAAGATGAGCTCAAATGAAAATGACGCAATGAGATGAAATGATGTACTCCCAAAACGGAGCCAGGAGTGCAAGTACGACGCGATGAACAGTGTAACAGAATCTGCTAGCGTTAGGGGGTGGAATGACCCGAAATTTCGGGAGGAGGGGTGTTTTATAGGTAGAGGGAGCTAGGAGGCTCCAAATGGAGTGTAGTTTTCGCCCACACGATCGTGATCCGACGAAGGAGAGCATGGAAGTGACTTAGATGGGTTATTGGGCTGTCTTGAAGGGGTGTTGGGCTGCAACACACAAGAGGCCTTCGCGGTTACCCGGTTAACCGTTGGAGTATCAAACGACCTCCAAATAGCACGAAACTTGAAAGGTGGTCTACCGGTGGTGTACCAAGGCCACTTGGCAAGCCTCGGTCCATTCCGAGAACGTTTAACACCCGCTCACGAAAAAGAGACAAGAGGGGTGCGCCGGTGCATGTAGGAGTGTCGGATTGCAAAACGGACAACGGGGAAAATGCTCGGATGCATGAGACGAACACGTTTGCAAATGAGATGCACATGATGACATTGTAAGAGATGCATGACATGAACAAAATGCAAAACGAAAAACAAAACCCAACCACGGAGGGAATACCATAGCACATAGCCGAAAATGGCAAGAGTTGGAGTTACAAATATGGAAAGTTACATCCGGAAGCCTTCCTGCTCAAAGCATCTGCAATCACATTGGCCTTGCCCGGAGTATATTCAATACTTGGATTGTACTCTTGAATCATCTCAACCCATCAAGTTTGCCTGAGGTTGAGGTTGGGTTGAGTGAAGATATACTTGAGACTCTTGTGATCGGTGAATATGTCCACTTTCCTTCCCAACAAGAGATGTCTCCAAGTTATTAATGCATGGACAACTGCCGCCAACTCAAGATCGTGAGTGAGGTAGATCTTTTCGTTGGGCTTCAACTGACGAGAGGTATAGGCCACAACTTTCTACTCTTGCATTAACACAGCACGAGACCTTGAAGAAGCATCACGAGAAAACTTGAATGGCTTGGATTCATCGAGGAGGAGTTAAGACAGGAGCTGTGACGACTTTCTCTTTGAGAGTGTTGAAAGCAACGTCACACTCAGGAGACCAGACATACTTCACATGCTTCTGGAGGAGGTTGTAAAGAGGCTTTGCAATCTTAGAAAAATTCTCAACGAATCTTCGGCAATAGCTTGCAAGTCAAAGAAAACTGCGAAGCTGCTTGACATTCTGAGGAGGTTCCCAATTCACAATTGCAGACACCTTCTCGGGGTTAACAGCTATGCCCTTGGCGGAGATGATGTGACCAAGATAAAGAACTTCATCAAGCCAAAATTCACATTTGGAAAATTTCACATAAATTGATGCTCTACGAGCTTGTCGAGCACCAATCGCAAATGTTTGGCATGATCCTTCTTATTCTTGGAGAAGACCAAAATATCATCAAGATAGACCAAGGCGAATTCATTGATGTAGGGGTTGAAGATGAAGTTCATCATTGAGAGAATGTTGGAGGAGCATTGACAAGGCGAAAGACATGACCGTATATTCATAAGAACCAAAACTTGTTACGAATCTGTCTTGGGAATATCTTGTTCACGAATCTGAATTTGATGATAACCCATCTGAAGGTCAAGCTTGGAGAAAAATTTAGCACCTTTGAGTTGCTCGAATAGCTCATTGATGTTGGGAAGTGGATACTTGTTCTTGATTGTCTTCTTGTTCAATGGGCGATGTCGGCGCAAAAGTCGGTCGCGCCATCCTTCTTACGGACAAAAGAACACCACAACCCCATGGAGATGAACTTCGGTCGATCAAACCCAGGCGCTCTTGTTCATCGAGTTGTTTCTTCAATTCCTTCAGCTCTTTTTGTCCAAGCTTGTATGGGCGCTTGCAAAGCGGGTTCGTGCGGGCTCAAGATCGATACGAATTCAAGCGGCGGTGAGGAGGCATACCGGAGCTCTTACGGAAAGACATCTTGATACTCAAGCAATTTGGAATCGAGAGATAGCATCAACTCGCCCTTCTCATTGAGAGAAAACAACGAATGGTTTCATCACGGCGGCATAGATGATCACATCCTCGGAAGAGTGTGTCAATTGAATTTCCACAGCAACACAATCAAGCTGAGCTTTGTCTTTGAAAGCCGATCCATCCGAAATTAGACCAATATCCAGTCACCAAGGACAATTGGTTTGGCAGAAATCTATAGTCGCCCATCTTGATACCGACATTGAACCATCATGCTAGAGCTCAAGCGCTTAGCGGAGAAATAACTTGCATAGCTTTAGGTAATTCCTCATGTCAAAATTGTGCCGATGCAAAAGGATATGACATGAAAGAATCGATGCACGGTATCAAATAAGACTTTTGCAGGAATATCATTAGCGGAAGATTACCCATTATCACGTCGATAGATTCCTCCGCTTGCGCTGCATTCATCATGTTCACCTTGGCAGACTCGGGATTATGCTTGACCTTTGCATTGCTTGAAGATCTCACGGGAGGAGGGGCGGAAGGCGCCTTTGGTTGAAGCACTTGTTAGCGTAGTGACCTTCTGCTGGCACTTGTTGCAAGTCACCTCACGAGGCGAGGCGGTGATAAGGAGCATTTGACCTTGGAGCTTGAGAATTAGACTTGTTACGATAGCACTGGGTTGGGTGGGTGGGAAGATCCACGACCACCTGAGTTCTTCTGGCGATAAAGGTGTGGAGCAGGGGAGGGAGGTAACGAGAACTTCATTGCTTAGCTGCCACTAGTGAGGAAGAAGAAGACTGAACTGCGTCACGACTCTCTTCTTAGAAGCCTCACACTTGAGCTGGGCAGCTTCTTGCTTGATGCCATGTTGTAGAATTCATCATACTTTTACGGCTCAAAAAGCCACGAGCTAATTGCAAATCTTCTCGAGACCACCTCAGAATTGATAGATCATACTCTTTTCATCGGGGACATCTTGCTTAGCAAAGCGGCGAGTTTACAGGCTGGATATTATATTGATACACAGACATGCCGCCTTTCTTGAGATTGCGGAACTCCTCACGCTTGCTCTCAACAACACTTTGCGGAATGTGGTGAGCTTTGAAGTCTCGGCGGAAATCATCCCAGGTAATTACACGACCTCCTCTGGAATCTTTGTATTGCTGATACCACTCGGCAGCTTGGTCCTTGAGTTGAAACGAAGCAAACTTGACAAAGTCCTCAGGTCTGACATTGCTACATTCAAAATGTTTGCAGATGTCCACAAGCCAATCGTCGGCGTCTGTGGCCTCGGCACAGAAGCTAAAAGACTTCGGCTGATTAGCAAGGAACTGATTGAGGGTAGCGAAGTGCGGCTGATTGTTGCCTTGGCCTTGATTTCCTTGGTTGCCTTGCCCTTGGTTATGCTCTTGCAAGAGTTGCAAAATCATCTGAGCATTTGCGTTGGTGGCTGCCATGACAGCTTGCCATGCCTCCGGAGGCAGAGGTGGAGGTGGAGGGTTCGAATGACTCCCATCATTGCGTTCGGATTACGGCGTTGGCGGAGCCATCTGAAGAGGTGACATCCGTTAGCATCTTGATGAGCAGATAGACAAGTTGAATCAGCGGATAGAAATTGCAACATATAGTCTTCACAATAAACATTAGTACAAGGATGAGCGAATGAATTCCAAAAACTAACATCACCGTCCATTAAGGTGAAAGCCACTTGATAAAGGGTTGATGAATGAAATAACAAAATGCAATTGGAACAAATAAGTGGTAAGGATTACCCAATCACAAACCAAATATCTGCGGGAAGAAATGCTAAGAGCTACTTGAATCCCACCTATAAACTCCGTAACTTTACGGTTATGCAATCGGTGTTGGGGATCGAGGGGACACAAAATATATCACCCAAACTAACAATACCTAGATCAGCTGTATCCATCCGTCAACACATAACCAAGAAACCTTGAAATCGTGTACCTCAACCTTGAAAAGCATCCGTTATCTGAGTCATGGCAATACTCGAGCTACGCCCGATCTTTGGGTTATCGGGGTTATCTCACCAACAAGCTGTACAAAAGAGATTTTCGATGTCGACAAAGCTCGGTATTCGAGGCGCAGCGATAAAATTGTGGCGACAACACCTCGGGCTCAACTCCCGGGACACTTTGCCACAACCCCTAAATGTCGGGAGGCACCAAGAACAATGTTCTCGTCACAAAACCATCGGAGCGATTCCAAGATACCAGCGTGATCCTAAATTTTTTTGTGAAATTTGAGGAGAGAGAGTCAAAACTTCTCGTCGGGAGACCTCACGAGGCGGCAGAAGGGACTGGGGAGTAAAAGAATCCTACTCTCCGATATATATAATCCTAAGACTCAAAACATTTTGTTCTAGACTCAACAAGCATGGCGAACAATCAAGGAGGGGCTCCTAAGTCGAGGATGGCTCGATACCAACTTATGCGCCCTCGATGTGGCTATATCTCCCGTGTTGAAGCACGACTTAGAGCATAACGCATTGAAAGCAATGTCATAAGTGAGGTAATCTTCACAGAACCCATGTAATACATAAGGAAAGAGATACATAGTTAGCTTACGATTCGCCACTTCACACAATACATAAATAAACATCCATCATCCAGATTACACTCAAGGTCCGACTACGGAACCAAAATAAAAGACTACCCCAAATGCTACACGGATCCCGATTGTCCCAGCTGGGCTCCCTCACGATCATCGGGAAAAGACACATAATAACGACCACGTTCCTCGTCGAACTCCACTTGAGCTCGGTTCGTCACCTGCTGGCATCGTCGGCTTTTGCAACTGTTTTGATAGAATCTGTGAGTCACGGGGACTCAGCAATCTCACACCAGCGAGATCAAGACTATTTAAGCTTATAGGAAGGAGGGTGTGGTGAGGTGGAGCTGCGACAAGTGACTAGCATATATGGTGGCTACATTACATAAAAGAAGCGAGAAGAGAAGCAAAGGCGCGGTCGTGAAGCTAGTAGCGATCAAGAGGTGATCTGAAACTACTTGCGTCAAAATAACTCCAACATCGTGTTCACTTCCGGACTCCGCCGAGAAGAGACCATCACAGTTACACTGCGGTTGATGTATTTTCATTAAGGTCAACCGGGTTTTCTACAACGGACATTAACAAATTCCCATCGCCTCATAACATGCAGGCACGGCTTTGAAAGATAATACCTGCGAGGGTGTCCCAACAGCCCATTATAAAGCTCTCATGGTCAGCGAAGGATATTCCTTCTACGGGAAGACCGATCGATCTCGAAATCCCGGACTACAAGACATCTCGACAATGGTAAAACAAGACCAGCAAAGCCGCCCGATTGTGCCGACAAATCCCGATAGGAGCTGCACATATCTCGTTCTTAGGGCACATCCTGATGAGACTAGCTACGAGTAAAACCAACCCTGAAGTTTCCCCGAGGTGGCCCATGATCAGCTCAATTCGGACCAACACTCGAAGGAGCTTGACCGAGGCGGGGTAAATAAAGATGACCCTCGGGCTCATGAAAACGGGGGAAAAAACTTAGGTGGCAAATGGTAAAACCAAGGTTGGGCCTTCTTTGGAGGAGTCTTATTCAAAGCGAACTGTCAAGGGGTCCCATAAATCACCCAACCGTGTAAGGAGCGAAATCAAGGAACATAACACTGGTATGGCGGAAACTAGAGGCGGCAAGAGTGGAACAAAACTCGAGGCATAAGGCGAGTCTTGCACCCTTTACCAAGTATATAGATGCATTAATTAAAATAAGAGATATTGTGATATCCCAAAATAACCATGTTCAACATGGAGCGAACTTCATCTTCACCGCAACTATAGCGCTATAAGAGAAGCTGAGGAAAGCGGTAACATAGCCAAACAACGGTTTGCTAGGAAAGGATGGTTAGAGGTTTGACATGGCAATATGGGTGGCATGATATAGCAAGTGCTAGGTATCGCAGCATAGGCATAGCAAAAGAGCGAGCATCTAGCAAGCAAATATAGAATTGATTTGAGGTATGGTCATCTTGCCTGCAAAGTTCTCAGAGTTGTCGAAAGCTTGATCCTCGTAAGCGTTCTCAACAGGTTCCTCGTTCACATACTCGTCTCCCGGCTCTACCCAAAGCAAGAACACAAGAAATGGAAACACCATAAATCACGGTGTAATGCACAGGCAACATGATGCAATACATGGCATGATATGCGAGATGTGATATGCAATGCGTATGCGTGCTCCGGAAGGAAAATGATGAACAATGCATCAAATTGGCAAACCAAGTATGCCGCTGGAAAATTGAGATGATTTCGGTTGAAATCGATATAAAGATCACAGGAATCGGATGCACGGTTTGCAATTGGCAAGCAAAACAAGAATGACACAATTCTGCCATTAACAGCATGATACGACATAGCAAGTAACAAGAGATTAAGCTACTGCACCCAAACGTACCAACAAAGCATATGGCAGTGATCTACTGAAGATGCTTGACAAAATATGAACACTGAGCTATGGCTAAATCACATCATAATAGATTCAAACAAGCATGGAAAAAGTGCAAAATATATCAGCTTCACAGACTTAGTGAAAAACTGAACATGGCAGAAACAGCATCAGGAAGCAATGTTTGGAGCAAGCAAACATCATGCTACAGGAACATATCATAGAAACTTAAGGCATGGCATGATACTACTAAATGCATAGAACAAAAGTCCTTTACTGACAATCAGCCAAAAATGATCAGAACATATGATCGCACCCATGTAAACATAGCAAGTTCCGTTAACAGATTCAGGAAACAGAGCATGGCATTAACAGCATCATGAAGGCATCTTTGCGAGCTCGATTCAATCACTACAAGTCATTGCATGACAATACAAGCATATCACCAGCAAGAATACATGTTTATGAAACTAAACATGGCAAGAACAAGATCATAGCATTCAAGGATCGACTACAACAACCTTGGCAAAATCGAATAACATGTAAACAATCTGCCAGGAAACATTTTATAGCAAAAGTAGAGCTCGATTGAATCAAGCTATGTCAGTCCATAATTGCAAACAAGGGCATATATGGATAGAGCATAACCATATGTTCAAAACATCCTTACTGAAGTATCAAAATATGCATGGATCTCTCTGTAGCATCAATATTACATGGCATAAAATAACAGCAGAACAGGGCTGAAATCAGCAACATCACGAAGCCTAGTTTGCATGCTTGTAATAGTCACCACAAAGATCACAAAAATACATGGCATACACCCCTGTAAAGATGGCATGGCATATTACAAAACACATGTAGGACTCAAGTTCATAGGGTGCACACATCAATCCTGGCAAAAATGACAAAAGTGCAAGTTCTGATAAGAATCTGAAACTAACATCACATAGCCATGTTCCAACAGCATTTCGGGCATCAAGATGAGCTCAAATGAAAATGATGCAATGAGATGAAATGATTTAATCGTCCAGACGAACAATTCGGTATGCTATACTCCCAAAATGGAGCCACGAGTTCAAAGTTACGATCACGATGAGCGATTAACAGAAATGCAATAATTACGGGACTTAGAAAATATCAACCTCGAAATTCTCAGATCTAGGGTTCCTCGAACACAGCGGATCGAGGTTCGCGGATCTCGCCGAAGTTAGTCGCGGGGAAGGAGAAGAGGCAGCGAGGTTAGAAGCGCGGGATCAGTTGGTCCGGCGGATCAGGCGAAGCGGCAGCATGAGCGGAGGCCTTGGCCAGTGTGTCGGCCAGAGCCAGGCGGCGGCAGCAGGCTCAGGCTCAGGCGGCGGAAAGGCGGCCAGGCGGCGAAGCGATGGGGCGCCAAGCGGCGCGAGCGGCGACCGGGCGGGAAGGCCTCCAGCAGAGCTCGCCGGGCGATGGTATGAAGCGGCGGCGCTGGCACGTGGCGGCGGCGCTGGCGCGTGGCGGCGGCGAGGCGACCAGACGTGTCGGCTGTGGCGGACGTGTCCGATGTGGCGAGACGAATCTGCTAGGGTTAGGGGTGGAATGACCGAAATTCGGGAGGAGGGTGTTTATAGGTAGAGGAGCTAGGAGGCTCCAAATGGAGTGTAGTTTTCGCCCACACGATCGTGATCTGACGAGGAGAGCATGGAAGTGACTTAGATGGGTTATTGGGCTGTTTTGAAGGGGTGTTGGGCTGCAACACACAAGGCCTTAGCGGTTACCGGTTAACCGTTGGAGTATCAACGACCTCCAAATATACGAAACTTGACAGGTGGTCTACGGTGGTGTACCAAGGCCACTTGGCAAGCCTCGATCCATTCGAGCGTTTAACACCGCTCACGAAAAATAGACAAGAGAAGTGCGCGGTGCATGTAGGAGTGTCGGATTGTAAAATGGACAGCAGGGAAAATGCTCGGATGCATGAGGCGAACACGTATGCAAATGAGATGCACATGATGACATGATAAGAGAAGCATGACATGAACAAAATGCAAAGCGAAAAACAAAACCCAACCACGGAGGAATACCATAGCACATAGCGAAAATGGCAAAGTTGGAATTACAAATATGGAAAGTTACATCGGGGTGTTACGGGGCTGAGGCGGCAGCCTGAGACTCCGGGCGTGTACAGCCCCAACTCATTAATACGTGAGAGTGTCACGGCGGCGAGCTTCACAGGCATTGGCCTTCTTCACGAGCTCGGGCCTTTCTTGCAGGAAGCAAGCTTCACAGGCGTTGGCCCTCTTCACGGGCTCGGGCCCTTTCGAGTAGCGGCGACTTCTTCAGGCGTTCGCCTTCTTCACGAGCTCTGGGCCTTTTCCAAAAGAATAGGCTTGCAGGCATTACGCCTTCTTCATAGGCATGGGGCCTTTTCCAAAAGAGTGAGCTTCACGGGCATTCGCCTTCTTCACGAACCTTGGGCCTTTTCCAAAAGAATGAGCTTCACGGGCATTCGCCTTCTTCACGAACCTTGGGCCTTTTCCAAAAGAATAGGCTTCACGGGCATTCGCCTTCTTCACGAGCCTTGGGCCTTTTCCAAAAGAATAGGCTTCACAGGCATTACGCCTTCTTCACGAACCTTTGCGCCTTTTCCAAAAGAATGAGCTTCACGGGCATTCGCCTTCTTCACGAACCTTTGGGCCTTTTAGGGGTAAAACCTCGGAGTTTGGATGTTCCACCGTTACGTATAGGTACTCCTCTTGAGTCTCCAAGCGCCTGGGCCAGGCACGGAAACATGAACAACCTTGAGCGGGCCCTCCCACATGGGAGAGAGCTTATGCAATCCCTCCTGGAGAGGACCCGGCGCGATCTGAGTCCCCTACCTCGAGAGTTACAGGGCGGATGTTGCGGCGGTGGTATCGCGGAGTGCTGCTGGTAACTTGCCGCTCGCGCTGCCTACGGCAGCGCTCCTCCCCGGCCGAGGCCGTCCCCGCATGTCGTCTGCAGCGTTTCGCCGAGCGCCCGGGACCCTTGTGGATCGGCGCTTGACCTCGTGAGGAGGACCGCTCGGCTCCGTGAACCAGGAAGAAGGGGTCTCCCGGTTGGCTTGAATTGCGGTTGTGTGGATGGACCACAACACGGACGGAAGCTTCGTCATACCAGCCCTGCAGCAGGCCTCGGTTTCTTCTTGAGCGTCCTGGTCTTGAGGCCTCTCGGGACCTCTGCGTTAGCCCGCTTGGCCTGGCCGTTGCTGCGAAGTGCGCCACGAGCGTAGCATATCTGCGTCCCAAGGTTAGCGCGATGCGTTTTAAAAAGATTCTTGGTGAACTTCAAACTGTTAGCCGGTGATGGTGCGGTTCGGCACTCGAACCGGCTCCGATACCCTTGATGAACTTGACGCGAGAACCAGCGGGGATGGCGCAGACGGCCTCGACTTGACCCACTTGGTGAATTTGTCCGGCGGCGTAGAGGTAGAAATAGCCCTCTGGCGCCCGAGGAAAAGGGCCGAATGTCCAGCCCCGACCGCGAATGGCCAAGTGAGGGGATGGTTGCGAGACCTCCTATTGGCTGGTGGATCTGCTTGGCATGGAATTGTACGCCTCGCAAGCCTTCACGAGTTCGATAAGCGTCATTGAGCATGGTGGGCCAATAGAAACGCTGCGGAGCATGCCTTGCCAAGCAGTGCAGTGGCGATGAATGGTGCCCACAATCTCCGCCATGTATATCTGCCGTGATTGCTTCCCTGTTCCGTGGTAATGCAGCGCGAGGATCGTCGTTGATGCGTTTCGGTAGAGCTCTCCATCCATGATGTTGTATGCCGTGGCTTGCCGCACCACGCTCTGCCTCCTCCTCCTTCTCCGGCAAAGTCCCAGCGTTAAGTAACTCCATGATCAGCACTCCTCTTGAGATTCCATCGTTAGGAGCAGGCGTGCTCTGAGGCGACCCGCAGTGGGGCTCCCGAGGCAGGTGGTGAGGAGCTCCTCCGAGCTGTCTTGTGCTTGATAGCTTGGCGGGCTGAGGGCTTGAGAGCCGTTCCTCAAAGACACCCGGCTCTGGGGTAACCTCCTGGAGGCTCGTTTGGCGATGTTGTCGGCCTCTTGATTGGTGCCCTTGGGGCACGTGCTGCAGCTCAACCCCAGAACTGTTTCTCCATCCTGTGGACCTCCATGAGTAGGCCTCCATGTGTTCATCTCTTGGCTCGTACACCTTGTTGGATAAATTGACGAGGCTGCGAATCGCCCTTGATGGTAGGCGCTTCACCCCAGGGCAGCGGCAGCCTTGAGACCCTTCTCGGTCCCTAGTATTCTGCTATATTGTTGGAGACCTTCTCTCCATCTTTGGAAAGCGAGCTACGGCATAGTAGAGCTTGTCTGGCGGGAGATATGAGCCTGCCCCAGCCCAGCGCCTATGCGGAAGCAGCTCCGTCGAAGTACATGACCCAATCCTCTGGCGCCGCTTCACAGGGAGAGGGACCGATCCTCGCCGGCCACGAGGCCGGTGCTTCATCCATTCGGCCATGAAATCTGTCGTGCGGCCCCTTGATGACTCTAGTTGTCTTGAACTCGAGCTGGAATGCTTGCAGCTCAATGTTCCACTCGGCGACCCTTCCGGCCGAGTTGGGGCTCTGAGCACCCTCTCCGGGGTATGCGAGACAACCTTGATTGGATGACCACAGGAAGTAGTGCGCGGCTTGCGAAGCCACCAACAGCGTGAGGAGGGCCTGCGGCATGGGGTCTGTGCCCTCGCATCCGTAACAGTCTTGACGAAGTACACGGGTGCTCGGCGAGGTTAGGGGCGTCGGTCTGGTGGCATCTTCGGAAGCTGTGGTGCCTCCGGCGGCGGCGCCTCCGGAGCTGGGTGCTGGATGGGGGCCTCTCACGCCCTTAGTGCGCTCTGCTGTGGCGGCTGATCTTACGCCATTGCGGTCTTTGGCTTACGCTAGTTCCTTGATTCGGTCTTGCCTTAGCTCGGGTGGCGCCGTGGTCTTGGCTGGCGCTCCTCCTAACGCCACGAGCTGCGCTAGCGAGGTAGGGAGTGGCGGCGAGTAGAGTACCAAGGGCTCCCTAAGGCGCGGGGCCACCATCCTTTGGAGGGCTGGTCGGTACCTCTTGAGGTCTTGGAACACTTTGTCGGCCTCTTGAGTCCATTCGAAGGGCCTTTTTCTTCATCAGTAGGAAGAAAGGCAGCGCCCGCTCCCCAATCGGGAGATAAAGCGGCCCAGCGCCGTTCTGGCGCCCGTGAGCTTCTGCATTTCCTTGAGGGTCTTTGGTGGGCTCATGTCTTCAAGCTGCCTTGACCTTTTCAGGGTTGGCCTTGATGCCTCGGTGGGACACGAGAAACCCGAGGAGTTTGCAGGAACTCCAAACACACACTTCTCCGGGTTGAGCAGCAGGCTCACTGCGTTGAGCTCGTGAAGGTTTCTTCTGGTCTTGTATCAAGGTCTTGGCCTCGCGAGACTTCACCACGATGTCGTCGACGTAAGCCTCCACATTCTTCCCGAGCTGCGGGCCCAAGGAGATGTGCATGAGCAGCTAGAAGGTTGCCCCAGCGTTGCGCAGCCAGATAGCATGCATGTATAGCAGTACACTCCCACGGGGTTAAGAAGGCCGTCTTTTCCACATCTTCCACCGCCATCTTGATCTGATGATACGGAAAAGCGTCCAAGAAGCATAACAGGTCACACTCGGCGGTGGAATCGGCGATCTGGTCGATCTGAGGGCGGGAGCGGATCCTGCGGGCATGCTTTGTTGAGGTTGGTGAAATCGACACACATGCGCTCGTTTCCTCCTTTTTGGCACCACCATGGGGTTGGCCAGCCAATTTGGGTGTCGGACCTCGCGAATAACCCCGGCTTCTAGCTTGCGGGTCTCTTGAGCGATGAAGGCCTGCTTTTGGTGGACTGCCTTCTCGCCTTCTACTTCACGGAGGCATACGTTGGGGCTACGTTGAGGTGGTGTTCGATTATGCCCGTGGGATCCCGCTAGCTGATCGGGCTCCCAGCGAACACCTTCTTGGTGCCGCAGGAACTTGACGGGGCTTCTTCTGTTCGGGCTAGAGGTTTGCACCTATGGTGAAGGTGGCGTTGTGGACCCGTCCTCGTCGACAGGTATCTTCTTGGTCTCCGCCTTGTCTTGAGTGAACAACTTCTTCTTCTTGGTCAGCGCAGCCCCCTTGGGCTTGAGGGCTTCCTTCTGGCGGGCTGCTTGTGACGCCCTCTTGGCGAGCCAGTGCTTTCATGGCCTTTGCCGGTGTCTCCGGTATGGTGAGGGCGCCGCTGCTCCGGGCATCTTCATGAGGTTGTACCCGGGTGGGTTGCGGCCATGAATTTGGCCAATCTTGGATAGCCTAGGATGGCAATGTAGGGGAGGCCGATGGGGGCAATGTCGAAGTCGACCAATTCCGTCGGAAGTTGTCGTAGGTGCGAAGGTCCTTTGGAAGCGGATTTTCCCCAAGGAGCTGGATGACCCTCCTCCTCGCTCGAAAAAGGCCGGCTGGGCTGCGGCCGCTCCACTGGTATCTGAGAGGAGGTTGAAGGCCTCGGCGAAATGCGTTGAGGTCGGCGCCGCCGTCGATGAGGTCTGGTGACGGCAACCTGCCATATGGTGGGCGTCTGAGCATGGGGGCGCACCAGAGCGGCGAGTTGGTGGGGTGGTCCCAAAAGTCGAAAGTCAGCCCGGCCGGCGGCTCCGTCCGGCCGAGGCCCCTGCGCGTGGGCGGCGCCGACCAGCAGACGAATGCCTTGACATAAGCGGCTGGAAAGCGGCGCTGCGAAACCGCCAGGGGACGCGGCAGCCGGAGAACGGCCAGCAGACAGGGCAGGTGGCGAAAGCTGCGGCTCCTCCCACAGGGTCACCGAGAGTGCGAAGCGATGCTTGCTGCCCGTTCCCGCCGGGCAGTGGCGGCGTTAATGGCGAGTGACGAGGCAGCGAAGCGCCCGCCAGCAGAACCGTCTGGCGACATGGGGGCGAGGCGGCTCGGCGCTTCAGCCTTGAGCCCAGCAGGCGTCGAACATGGTTGCGGTGGTCGAGGAAAAACGAAGCGACGAAGGCAGATTCAGCGCACCTACAGCGCGCCAAATGTCGGGTTTCGGGTTCAGCAGACCCTTGAGTTCGAACAACTTGGGTGTGGCGGAGATCAACCTTCCACCGTCTACGCACCTCGCCGAATCGCGAGGACCTAAACTACTAACGGAACAGCACAAGAGACACAAGATTTATACTAGTTCGGGCCACCATTGTGGTGTAATACCCTACTCTAGTTTGTGGTGTGGTGGATTGCCTCTTGGGCTGATGAGAGCAGTACAAGGAAGAACAGCCTCGCGAGTGCATTCTTGGCGGGTGTGATGAACTGCTAGGTGGTGTTGATCGCCTCTCTCTATCTCTCGCTTGTTCTCTTGCTATCTTCTGAGATATTCGTCCCTCCTACCTTGTGGGTGGCTAGTCCTAGTTATGGCGAAGGCCCTGGGCCTCTTCCCAAATATTGGCGGGAAGGCGCCAACAATTAGCCATTTGAAGGGAGCAGCGGGTACACTTATCTGACTAAAGTTGGTCCTCGCTTTGCCAAAGGCTCTGGTGATAGCCTTTGCTTGGGCTCCACGATGACTCCCTTCCGGCCGTTGGGCTGGTCTTGAGTCTTGTTGCCCGAAGCGGATGCCTTTGCTTGATGCTCTCGCTGCGCTTGCTCCCTTTGCACCAAAGAGGAAAGGAGGACACATGTGGCTGGCGCCCTAGTGCGTCATGGCTTGCGTCATGGGCACCTCGCGAGGTACCTGCCTTGAACTCTCCGCCTCCTCATGAGCCAGCTGTGAGGCCGTGCTGAGAAGCTCCTCATCGTCCGCCCAGCAGTGGGCCCCTCGCGAGGTCTTGAGCTTCGTTGATGAAGATGGGCCGTCCTAGGCCTCCTTTGAAACCCGCCCATGAGACCATGAGCGAGGCAAGTCTGGGGACCCCGTTCCCGAGCAGCGACACCTACAAGGCTCGGATGGTGGCTCTCCACTTGTCGAGCTTTTCCACAACAAGAGGAAGTCGAGGAGCAAGCTGCTGCAGCAAACACTACAAAAATACACTTCCGTGATGATCGTGTTTTTCTCGATGGGTCATGTTTTACATCATGCATGTACATCCATGACAAATTTATGTGAGAATCAAGATAGTCATACATGTCTTTGTCGTAGAAGTGTTCCATGACATTACCAAAATTATCATCACGGAGTGTCCACTTCCATAACGATAAATCGCGCGTCCCGAAGTGCTTTCATCAAGGGTGACCGACATGTGGCATCCGCGTAGCGGAATGCCGTTAAGCTATCGGGTCGGGTTTTGGATCCGATAACCCGTTAACAGCCCGACCAATGGGGATTTTCCGTGTAAAATCATCATTGGTGGAGAAAACTGCGTGTCGGCTCATCATTGGGACGGATGTCATCCACTCACTGAGCGAAGGCACCTATGATCGTCGACCGTGGTACGACTAATAGTGGCCCATTCCCGTGAAAAGGTCGGCCCGTTTGACTTCGTCAAAAGCTGGCGGGCTGGCCCATGGAAAGCCTGTTAACGGCCTGTTAGCATATAGCCCATTTACAACCTGCTAACCCAAGGCCGTTACTCCCTATCGAATTAGGCCCGATGGCGTCATCTGGGCCATCAATATGATTCGACCTGTTTTCACTTACGGCCCATGTATGGCCCATGACATCTTCGGCCCATATGAGGCCCTTTGTAACTCTTGGCCCATTAGCGGCCCATCTTTGGCAGGCCGTAATGAATAGTGTATTACTTTACACCCATTAACGGCCAGCGGTGGCGGCCCGTAATGAGCAGTGTAACACTTTATACCCATTAAAGGGCCGTTATTCCATTGGGCGTTTCAGCCAAGTTAACTTCGATATACGAGGCCCATTTATTCTTAGGCTCATTTGCGACATTCGGTTACTTACGGCCCGTTCTTGTCATTTTTACGCTTGTGGGCCAAATTTAGCCCGTCGTTCTGATCGGCCCGTTTGTGGTCCCTTAGTCATTGGGCCATTTTCATAGCATCACCAAATACGGACTATTAATGGCCCGTTATGGTCAGCCCATAAAGCGTCGATTTCCATTATAGGCCGTCTCGGCCCATTAAAAGCCCATACAAGACCCATAAATGGTCGGCCCATGGATCCTCGACATGTAGAAGGCCCATGGATCCTACGAGGCGTAGAAGGCCCATGGATCCTCACGAGGCGTGAAGGCCCATGGATCCTATGAGGCGTAGAAGGTCCATGCCGACTGACCCGTGAAGAGACCATGGTCGAGGCGAGTTGGCCCCGTTTGAGCGATATAGCATATTCAAAAAATTATCCTACTCAATACTATCACCTCTAAAAGCATACACTATACAACAAAGAGATCAAGGCATAGAAAGGTAGAATAATCCTACACTATACAATAAAGAAATTACAGCCGATTATACCCACTAGGCATTATGGTTAAATCACGGTGATAATAAAGCATACACAAACAACAAATTACATACCTTTGGCAAATACAGCTCATACATCATGGATGACGCATCAACTTAACTCCATTTGAACTATAATCTCTTGAGAAAATAGGATTGGCGGATTCGGATAGCACAAATTTCAGTCGCAAAATCTCAATTCCATCATGGTTACCTCGGTGTCTTGTTTCATTTTTTGACTCCTGCATCTAATACACTGCATGTCCGGTCTCAACTTGTTGATTATCGTTGACAATCATGTACATGTTGTCTTGCCACCTCTAGTTGATGCTCGAGAACATCAGCACATTCAATTCAATCCATAATCATTGATGCTTGACCATGCCGCCTTTGCTTTCATGATTTTTGTGTTGATGTCACTTCATCTGAAATGTTTACGTAAGTACACATGACTAGGGCAAAATATAGTTACAACAATGAAGCGAACAAGACACTATTTTGTACTACATGGCAAAACAGGACTAACAATAATGTTACCGTCACTTTCACACAAAAAATGTTACCGTCATGAAGCATAAGCGGTGATATTTTAAAAATTATAAAAAAGATAGTCATGCAGCTGCATACATAAATCCTCTTAGCTCACAAGAGGAGCATGATGTTGGGGCCCAATCGAAAACACGGACAAGTTACAAATTTAGACAACACGTTGCGTATAAGTAAGCAAGCAGTTGGCCATTATGTACCTCAATTAAAGTCTTAGGGAGCATAATGAACAGTAGAGGGTTTCATACAAACATACTACAGCAGGCAAAACTATGCAATCATTAGCGTAGTATAAACTAGATTGTGAGCCTCATGCAATAATAGTTGGTTAATAGACTTCAAAGCTTGGGCACACTTGACGGACGTAATTAAATGGTAAGGCCTTTAATTATGTCAACTAATAGTGATACAAGTACCAAACATCAAGCATGATTATTTGGGCATCTCATTAGCGAGGACAAATAAAGCAATTGAAAAGAAAATTAACTATGCATGAAACAAACAAGGAATTGAGCTGTTGAGTTGCATACGGTGACTTACCTTAGCAGGTTGAAGAGGCTCAGCGCAGCTCCTACTTCTCTTAGGCTCCTTCCTAACATCTTGTACTTGGAAATCCTCAATCTTATCTTCATTGCACCCCCTCGCAAGGTGACACAAACTAGTTACTCGTCTCCTTGGAAGATAAATATGCATACTTTCGATCTGTGAACACAAAAGGATGAGATTATAACAAAACAACACCACACAATGAAACATGCGCATCTCTTGCACTTGCACACAATGAAATGAGCATTTACTATATACGCACTATGTAAAAACTAGGCATACCTTGAGCTGGATCTCCGGTACTCTTGGAGAGCCTCTTGTAGTGTCTGACCAAACCTTTATGTCACCTATGAGTTAGACAAGGCCCCACTATAGCAGCCCTTAGTGTTTAAATCGTTGACAAGCTCTGTTAGAGTGTTAGGTCAAGAACAACAAGTAATCAAAGCAAACAGTCCTAGTATGGCTGGCTGATGCAAACAAGCAATTGAGCAGATGTGTGAGCAAATCTTACATATCAAGAAAAGAAGCAAAGAAGGAGGCTTAAAGACCATCCTTGGTGACCAGATTTAAGGGCATTTAAACATCATGTGCAGCGTATGAACTAACATAAACATTGCATATTCAGATTCTACAATGGAATGCATATGTATTAGGTTATACCATGTATGATGATGCCTAAATGTACATATAGCGAGGCAGGAGTGATTCATCATTGCACACACAATTGAATTGCAGGTTAAGGGCGATTCGATTCCGCCTTTTGGGCATATTGTCAAAATAAGCCATAAAAGATGTAAAGAAGTCATTTTTGAGTTATGGGCTTGGGCTTAACTAATTTAAGCTTTGGAGGGGTGTTTGGGTAGAACCTCACTAAAAATTGAAGGAAGGGAATAGTGAAATGACTCTGTTATGCGCCTATATTACACTCAAAATGCAAGCTGTTGGCCCGTGTCACACGACCCTCAAGTAAAACAAACACGCAAGCATTCATTGCCCTGCCGCTTGCATCTCCTCTCCCTTTCCCTCTACCTCGATCCCACACTGCAACACTAGGGTTCCTCCAGTGAGCCATCGCCCTTTGGTCCCATCTGGCACTGGTCCTCGGCGATGCTATGTCCAGCTAGGCTACATGGCGGTGGTGAGGGCAAATCTCCTGGCTGCTCCTCCCTCTGGCGCCGCCCCTCATTCTCATGGTCTCTAGCAGCTGCTCCTTGTGGTTAGTCCAGCACTACTCCGTGGTGCTGCACAACTCTGATTGATGCCACCCTGCGGCGGAAGGCACCTTATTCCCCTCCCCTCCTCCAGGCCATGGCCTTGAGGTCTTTGTTGAAGGATGAGCTCATCCAACAAGGTGAGGATCTCCTCTGATTTTTGCCAAATTTTCATTACGATCCACTATCGATGGTGCTATGAGCTGCTTACTGCTGCTGCTATATGATGCATTGCTATGAGCTGCCCTGCTGCTGCTATATGATGGTGCTATGAGCTGTTGCTGCTTGTATGATGAGTTGCTATGAGCTGCTGCTGCTATATGATGAATTGCTATGAGCTGCTGCTGCTGCTATATGATGAGTTGCTACAAGCTGCTCCTGCTGCTGCTATATGATGAATTGCTATGAGCTGCTCCTGCTGGTGCTATATGATGGTGCTATGAGTTGTCCTGCTGCTGCTATATGATGAATTGCTATGAGCTGCTCCTGCTGGTGCTATATGATGAATTGCTATGAGTTGTTCTGCTGCTGCTATATGATGGTGCTATGAGCTGCTGCTTTGGTATATGATGAATGCAGAGACTCTTGCTTTGTATGATGAGTTGCTATGAGCTGCTGCTGCTATATGATGCTTTCAGGTGGTGCTGCTATATGATAATAACCAGCCACTTGGACCATCAATTTCAATAAATAATTGTTCTTCATTTAAATGTGGGTCATCGTTCTTCATTTAAATTAGGCAATGGGATCTCTATGGAAAACATTGACCAAAGTAGATTGTGCCAAGTAGATGGTATCTTTGTATTTGCATTTTGAGCAAATAGTGATGGTCATTTTCCTATCATATTAATTACTGCTTTGGGTTCAATTTGTGATGTTTGCAAGTCAAATTAATTTCCATATGGGCAGCAAAATGAAAAATATATAATGCAATCTAGACTTTCCTTGATCATACCAAAGATAAGCTGAAAGCGCAATGAAAAGAACTGGTTGGCTTATTACATGGAGCTTATATTCACAGGTGCTTATTTTCTTAGGATAACTTCGTAATAACTGTCCCTAAGAAACTTGGCTAATAGAACGGCATACAAATAACATGTCACGATGATTGCAATGGAGGAGTGGCGTACCATAACCTGCTATATAGGCTCACGCTGCCTCTCCTTTTTTGCGATGTTCCATGAAATTGCCACATACATCTTGTATTTTTTCATTGTGTAACCCTATTGCAAGTTGACACGGCTAATTTCAGACATCTCTACATGATACTACATTGCATATCCCTTGCGCATATTTAAACCACCAATTAACGATTGTGTGCGTACCATAAACTAGCCATGACTCTGTATGCTGGACTAGCAGGCACTCTAAGGGAGCCTAATGTAGTGCCTTTGGAATTCCTACATGCCACCTACGATTTTGTGTAATGTCTGCCCTGTTCCTAAATATATGTCTTTGTAGAGATTCGGTATGGACCACATACAGATGTATATAGATGCATTTTAGTGTAGATTCACTCATTTTGCTCCGTATGTAGCCTATAGTGGAATCTCTAGAAAGACTTATATTTAGGAGCGAATGCGAGTAGTATCATGTATGACATCTACATATCTAATTTAGTAATTTAGCAGCGATAGTAGAAATCATTATGCGCACAAAGGGATTCTTGGTGAAAATCCTAGCAAAGCTTATTTGGCGAGCGAGAACAATACAAGAGAGAGAGCGCACTTACAAGATCATAGCAATGCCTCGGTCCAAGATCTTGGTTGGCCAAGCTGTTAGATCGGAAGAAACATCGTCCTTGTAGTTTTGCCGGCTGCATAATAGGTAACAATGACCGGTTAGTATATTTGAAGTACATCGGGCGGTGATCTTTGGGCGGGTTTAAAGGTGACAAGTACCTAGGCCGTGGCGGGTGCAGCATCTCTCGAGCAGTGGGAATCAGGTTAGAAAGCGTCGAGGTGATGGCGCTTGCTGGCTGTCGAGAGTCGATAAGGAGATCTAGAACCGTCGAGTAGGGTGTTTATGGGCGGCTCGGTAGGGTGGACTACGGTGTGGGCAAGCGGATCTGTGGCCATGGGCGAGGCGTGGGTGAAGCTTCTCCGGTGGTTGGGTTAAGGATGGTGTCGATGACGCGGATCTGCGGCCGTGGACGGGGCGTCAGAAGCTGCTCCGGTGGTTGGGTTAAGGATGGTGTCGATGATGCGAATCTGCCGCCGTGGGCCAGGCGTCGAAGCTCCTCCGGTGTTTGGGTTAAGGGTGGTGTCGACGATGCGGATCTGCGGCCGTGGGCCAGGCGTCATAAGTGCTCCGGTAGGTTGGATGAGGTGCGAGGAAGCGGATCTGAGGCCGTGGACTTGTGAGTTAGCAAGCGGCCTGGTAGGGTTGAGAATGGTATAGGGAAGCTACTCGGTAGGGTTGTGATGGTGTCGTGAGCGGCTCCGGTAGGGTTGAGGAAGGTGTCGTGAAGCGGCTCCGTAGGGTTGAGAAGGTGTCGGCGAAGAGGATCGAGAGGCCGTCGGCAGAGCGTCGGTGGGGCGGCTCGGGGGTGTGGGCGAAGCGTCTCCGATGGGGAATCTGAATGAGCCGTTGCAGATCTGTGGCGGTTGCGAAATACCAATGAAGCAGATCGGCGCCGTGGACAAAGGCGGCTCTAAATGGGCTGTAATGCAGTGGTGGATGAGCGATCTACTTGTTTCTAGGGAGGTGGGAGGGTAGATCGGCCATGAGCGAGATCGGTGAGGTGGGCCTTGTTGGCGATGAATGGGCTATAATGCGCGGTGGATGAGCAGTCTAGGGTTTGAGGAGGGAGGAGAAAGAAGCGATGAAATGCAGACGGCGTGATGTAAGATGCTCTGGTCTTTGTGGAGTTAGTCGTTTTGCGGGAGGGAGAGAAATGGGGTGCCGTGTAGTGGGGGAACGGAAGTTACCAAAGCAGCCTTGACCTATCATGTAGATGAGGCGGTATTATGCTGTTGGTCTCCGTGGACCAAGGACAAAGGGGATTTCGCATGCTAAAGACTAAGGTGGCGGAAATTTTAGAAGGAGGCGGGAGATTTTGCGCTGCTTGAGATCGTTCGTATCCAGTTTCAACTAATTTTGGACCGTGCTAGCGGGAAGGTCATGCTAGGCTGTGTACGCAGACGCAGCGTCGAGGAGTTAATAACTTAGTGTCATTGGTTATTTACTTTAAACATAATGCATTGGCGTGTTAGTGTGAAAGCGCACAAAAAGAAATGGATATTGTAGTTAGGTACTTAAAGTGTTACCTCATATGATTACATAGCCTCCATTTCATAAATTGCGTACCCGTTGAATTCATATATGAATATTACATATATTACTTCAAAATAGAAACTTAAATCATCCAAGACTAATGAATTTGAATGCAAGAGTAACAATGGTGCATGTACATGATAGCTACATTGGTTGTTTGAAGAAACATCATTGTAACTTTGGCATGCACAACTGAAAAGGTTTATTTAAATAGAAAAAAATGTGATATGTGAGTATCCAATCTTTATAGCGTTGAATCAATATTGTACCTTTGGCCACTATCTGAAGTAGATATTGACTTATGTTCAAGCGATGCCGTCCACGATCGCTAGATAGTGATCGTGAATGAATTGTGCAATCTCTCGACACGCATACATATCTCATTTCCTGTGGGCATCGGAATCACACCAGCACTTCATGTATTTCTCTCCCTCCGTCGAGGTTAAATTCGTCTTTCTACCCGTCCTACAAGTCTCTCACACAGAAACACACGCTCTCTATGTCTAACCGCCCACCCCTTTAATTCCGCCCACCCACAGCAACTAATGTCTCAAAGTATAATAATGTCTCTCACATATGCTATCTACCTATCCCTTAATATAGCTAGATATGTGTCACACAAACTCCTTCTCCCTACTAGCAAGATGCCCATGCGTTGCGGAACATCAAGATGCATTTGTATGAGAAGTTTATCTTGTGGGATAAAAGGATGAGCGAGGAATGCCTTATTTGCAAATCACGGAGAGGGGTGTGGGTATCTTTTGCAAAATTGCCATATTTTCCTTCATGTCATCGTATATAAATCGGATGGCCTATATTGCAGGATGGCAGGAACACCATCATCACCAACTCTGTTTTTTATAAGAGTAGAGATATGTGAGTGTCACTGCCCCCCCACACACACACCCACACTTCCCAACACGAGAAGGAGTAGGGTGACACCTCGATCTTGATACTAATCTATCATTGGCTTCTCTCTCAAACATACACACACACACTACCCTTTTGAAGGAGTAGGGTGACACCTCGATCTTGATACTAATCTATCGTGGCTTCTCTCTCACACACACACACACACACACACACACACACTACAAGAAGAGTAGGGTGACACCTCGATCTTGATACTAATCTATCATTGGATTCTCTCTCAAACATACACACACACACTACCGGCTTTGAAGGGTAGGGTGGCACATCTATCTTGATAATAATCTAGCTACTCCTCTTTCAAACACACACACACACACACACACACTCGCTAGTTGTGCCTCTATGCCTACAGCGCACTCTCGTCGTCTTTCTCTCCCTCCCCCCAACAATGACAGCGAGAAGGGTGACAACTCAATTTGATCATAATCTATCAATTGGTTTCTCTCTCAAACATTGTGTCTTGGTGCCTCACTCGATAGCCCCCTCGATATGTAGACTTCTCGCGCTTTGGCTGTAGTGCGATGGCCTTGAACCAGTTGTGCCTTGTTTTTCTGGCCTCATGTGATAGTTTTCACCCTGTTTTCATTAATTAACAAGGCAACCTTTTCTTTGTTACTACTAGTGAATCTGAAATCATTTGGGGCAGACATAAAATATATCACTTCAACCCAATTATCGCAGCAACTATTTTAAAAGAAATTAGCTAGCTGCCCGTGCGTTGCATGGAACATCAAGATGCATTAGTATGAGTAGTTTATCTTGTGAGAGAAAAGGATGAGCGAGGAAGGCCTTATTTGCGAGCGTGGAGAGGCGTGTGGGTATATTTTTGCAAAATTGCCATAGTTTCTTTCCTATCCGTTAGATATAAATCCGATGGCCTATATTGCAGGATGGCACACACCATCATCACCAACTCTGTTTTCTACTCCTCCGTCCGAAAATACTTGTCATCAAAATGGATAAAAAGATGTATCTAAAACTAAAATACGTCTGGATACATTTCCTTTTATCCATTTTGATGACAATATTCGAACGGAGAATATTATCTTTAGAGATTTCAACAAGTGACTATGACCGGACCTTACCAACATACTCAAAAAAGTAGTCCATAATTTTGATGTTACCCTCTTTTCTTGGCGGTGCGATGCCATCTGGATACCTCATAAATAAATCAAGGACAAATCGGCCCCTTCACGAAAAGACATACGTAGCAAAATGAGTGAATCTACACTCTAAAATATGTCTACATACACATCCGTATGTGGTAGTCCATTTGAAATCTGAAAAAGACAAATATTTAGGAGCGAATGGAGTATATATAAGAGTAGACATGGAGATATATCTCGGCATGGTCTACAACAAAAATGGCTGGGCTGGTTAGCGCGGATGCTATAGCGATGACATGAGTTCAATTCTGTCTTTTAACTTTAGATTTTTATATTATATATTACTCTACTTATTTAATATGTACTTCTTTTCGCTCTTGTCTTGATAGTGGAACCCACAGTACTTAGAATATTAAGGATGGACTTGTTTCTTTTTAACTTTACATGCGAAGCTGTAGCCACCTGCAAGTCACGTGTACCTTTGTACATGCAATTAACTTTCTATAGAGGACAATCATACAGGCAATTAACTCAAATGGATTGGATGTCACTCTATTATTTCAACATAAAAGCATCTCCAACGGCAGCCGACAAATTTCCTCCGCTTCCTTCATGGAGGGCGACATCAACGCCCGGTATATACATTTTACAACTCTAACCAACCAAATGAAATTCGTGCAAACACGGACTGATTTCATATAAGCATGAAGGATTTCGTATAAAAAGCGGATCTTCATATAAACATGATGGATTTCATTACATTTACATGAACTAAGAGGTGCCAATCCGGCTCTCTTGTATAATTAATACTCCCTCGTCGGAAATACTTGTCTTAGAAATGGATATATCTAGACTTATTTTAGTTCTAAATGGCCGCGGTGAATCCCTTTGTCTTCCTCATGTCCGCCCGGACACTTGCGGGGTCGGCGAAGGTCCTCGGAAGAGGCGAAGCAGCAAAGAAACCACACGAATCGCGGTGCGTCGCCTCGGCGGTGGCCTTCATAGGTCCCAAGTGGCGGCGGCCACCCATGTTCTACTTCTCCTCGATGATGGCGGCGGAAACGGAAAAGCTGGCCACCGACTCGTCACTCTCCGCACCCGACTTACATCTCTGCACTGCATGGCGCTACGCGAGCGCAGGGGCAGCGCCCTGAACACGAGAGGTGCGGCCACCACGAACACGGGTGGCGATGATGCAGCTTGCAGCGGCAGCGCCCGTGCGGCGTGCTCGCCACCGTGCGGCGTGGAGCAACTTCGCCACTCCTCATCGAGCTGAACTAGGCGGCGAGTTGCTGAACCACGCGCTTTGCTTAGGCGACAAGCGGCTCCGTCGGGCCAAGCTAGGTTGGTGAAGCACCGGCGGCCTCGCCCGTATCTGGAGGCTCGGCGGGCCACCGGTCGGATATCGCGGAGAAGCGGCTCGCCGGAAGCCATCGGATGAGTGGAGAAAATGGTGAAGGAGGAGATGGGGGCGGCGGCGAAGGGTGCGATTCTTGCACGATGTACATGCGGCCTCGTGTAAATAGAGGTGGGCGGTAGGAGCTTGGCGGCGTCGGCCTCATTTAAGCGAGGCGGGCGGGAGGCTCGGCGGTGTTGCGTTTAATCGGCCCACTCATGAGCGGATGTGTGGCGGAGTAGGATTCTCGGTTTGCATGCGGGTTTAACGGAGGGTTTAATGGGCGCCCAGGCGTGCAGTGGCGGCCTTGATACTATTCGGTTTGACAGCATTAATGAGCCATCAAATCACAAAGGCCCTCGCCTCTCGTGAAACCGACCGAGCTAGACTGCCCGCCCTCTAGCCTTTTAAAAATGTATATACTCCACTTTTATGCAGTAGTAGTATCGATGGATTAGCCATGGAGCAAAACTTGAAATTAAAAAAGGTGATACATATAGAGGCGCTCATGAACTATGTGTCATACATGGCAATAAATACTACATGATACTAATATATGATACAGTTGGGAGTACTAAGGCTGGCCATAGTGGGGTAACATAAGTAGTAACATGCACTTGGGACTTCATAAACATGCTTATGTGGCGAGGCAATTAAAGAAAGAAAGATGGTTATAATAACATAGGTGAATCTTAGTAACATAATAAATGCAAGCGCTACTATGTGTCATGCATGGCAATAAATGAGACCACTGCGATCCTAATCTATAATACTATGCACTATAGAGGTAGTAACATAGACTAGTAACATATACATGTTACTAGTCTAAATTACTCCCACTATAACCAGCCTAAGTATTATTAATACAGTTTGCTAGAACTCATCGGATGAGATATAATTTGGTCTCATTCATCTTTTATAGCCATTAGATGTGTTGCTATAAGATGCGTGTGTCTTGGCGTGGGTGGTATTTGTTCTTGTGCAGCTTGAACCGACCCTTGCATGTCATGTTTGATAGTCTCAAGTCATTAAAAGCATACAAGTCATTCCTCTATTTATGTCAAAAATAAGAAACAACGTAGAGTTAATACTGCGCCTATGTGTTTACTATTTGGTTTTCGTAAGATGACTTAATACTCACCTAGTCGGAGGGTATTGATTTGGCGTGGTGGCACAGTTCCCGATCTGGCTTTAATGCATACGAGGAGGGTAGCAGTTCGATATGTTGAGCGACCAATGCATCCTCCTTCAATTAATGCATGCGAGAAGTAATGGGAGGAGGTCCGGAAAAAATGCACGCGATGTGAATGCAACGATTTTCCCTCATTGCCCTCATATAAAGCGCCCTCCATTCCAATGCATCTACCACATAAATACGCACCTAAGCATTTGCCTAGCACCTACACTAAGCGCAAAAGAGCTCACTCCAGACCCATGGCGGCGTGCGCGTGGCGGCCAGCGGCTGCGCCAGATGGTCCCGACGCGCACTGCGGCATGGCGCCGAGATCGTCTCGAGCAGTGTTGAGAACCGGCGGTGGATGGCGCCGTCGGCGCCAACTCGACTCTCGGTTGGACAGATGATCGTTCCACCGGCAACAAGTTCACCGTCCTCAAGCTCGCGGACGACATCGCCGTACTCCTCCGGCCAGCGCCGGGCTCCTCATTACCTGCCACCTAATGGGCCTCCATGGCGGAACCTCTTTCAAGCTTTGGTGGCCTGCGACTGCCGCTTGGCGCCATGAAGAATGTCCACACGGAGGTCGCGCTTTCGCCGCAAAGCTCAACGCCTGCAAGAATTAAATAAACCTACACATCCCGTGTCACGAGCAAATCATGTACATAGGTATCTACAAGGCGGTGAGGGCCTTCTGACGTTGGCCTTCCTCAGCGGTGGAAGCCTTGTTTGGCTTTTTAGAAGCACCTCGACCTGCATACAAAAGCCGCCGCTCCTTAGCCGCGGTCGGTGGCCGGCGCACTAAGTTGAGTAGGAGGAGGTAAATGCGTTCGTGGATCCATCTTTCTTCTTGCCTTACCTTAACCACCACTGCGATCGCATCATCGTGTCCTTAATTCTTATTGTGCTGTTGTATTCTCGTTCGATCAATCTTGACATATGCGATCCCTTTGCAATTATATGCATCCTTTGTAACTAGTACTCCATCCGTCAATTTATAAGTTGTGCTTCTTGAGAGTCTGGATCGGGGTGTTATAACGCCCGGATTCGATCGCCAGTGTCCTCGATTATTCGCCGTCGTTGCCATGTCATTTGCTTGCGTGTTGCATTTTGCCATGTCATCATCTGCATTTCATATCATGTCGTCATGTGCATTGCATTTGCATACATGTTCGTCTCATGCATCTGAGCATTTTCCCCGTTGTCCGTTTTGCAATCCGGCACTCCTATGTCTCCGGCGCCCCTTTTGCCTCTTTTAAGTGGCGGGTGTTAAGCGTTCTCGGAATGGACCGAGAGTCTTATAGCGGCCTTGGTATACCACCGGTGAACCGCTGTCAAGTTCGGGTCATTTGGAGGTCGTTTGATACTCAAGGTTAACGGGTAGCAAGTAAAGCCCTTTCTCTTTGCAGCCCAACACCCCTTTCTATGTGGCCCAAAACCCAGCAAACTCCCCTCCATGCTCTCGGTCGTTCGATCACGATCGCGTGGCCGAAAACCGTGCCTCATTTGGACTCTCCTAGCCCCTCTACCTATATAAACACCCCTCCCCCGAAATTCGCGGATCATTCTACCCTAACCCTAGCTCCGCTCCTCCCTCTTTCCCGGCGGACATGTCCATGCGCGCCAGACGAAAACCGCCGCCGCTCCGGCCAATCCGAACCGCCACAGCCTCCGCCCGTCCCCGCAGCGCGCCGCGGCAGGCGGAAGCCGCCAACCCATCGCCGCCGCCGCCCAGCTGCAGGCGCCCGCCCGCGCCGCGCGCCTCCTCCGCCGCCGCCCCAACCGGTCGCCGCCGCCGTCGCCAGCCCCGCCGCCTCCAGCGCCCGTCGTCGGCAGCGCGCGCCGCGCGCCTCCTCGCCGGCGCCCCTCCCCGCCAGCCGCCATGGCTCACCCGCCGCCGCCCCGCTTGGATCGGTCGGCCGGACGGATCCGGCGACTCGAGCGGCCGCCACCATCCCTCGCAAGCCGGCCGCCTTCCCCCTCAATTCCGGCGAAGTTCCGGCCAGATCCGCAGCCATCCTCGATCCCCGCGCCGAGTTGACTTTTCCCGAGGTCGAAATTCATCTAAGTCCCCGAAATATTTACATTATCATGCTATATTCATCATGCCATAACTCTCTGCATATTGCTCCGTTTCGTGCGTGTAATATGTCAAATTGTTTGCCTCGACGAGTACATCAATTCATTCCATTGCATCATGTTCATTTGAGTCCATCTTGATGTCTGAATCTTCGTTGCAAAAGTGCTATGTGATGTTAATCTGCTGAAACTGGTATAACTTGGTGATTTGTCATTTTTGCCATGATTGATGTGTGCACCCTATGAACTTGAGTCCTACATGTGTTTTGTACTATGCCATGCCATCTTTATAGGGGTGTATGCCATGTATTTTTGTGATCTCTGTGGTGACTAGCACAAGCATGCAAACTAGGCTTTATGATGTTCTTGATTTCAGCCCTGTTCTCTGAGATATTTTTATGCCATGTAAGCTTGATGCTAGAGAGATCCATGCTTATTTTGAGATACTTCAGTAAGGATCTTTTGAACATATGGTTATTCTCTATCCATCCATGCCCTTGTTTGAAATTATGGAGTGCCATAGCTTGAGTCAATCGAGCTCTACTTTTGCTATAAAATGTTTCTGGCAGATTGTTTACATGTTATTCAATTTTGCCAAGGTTGTCGTTAGTGATCCATGCACTATATGAACTTTTGCTTGCCATGCTTAGCTTCATAAACATGTCTTCTTACTGTTGGTTTCCTTGCCATGCCATTTATTGCTGTGTGGTGAGTGGTTCAAGCTCACCAACATGCCTACTGTCGTTGTTCTGCCGCGTATGAATCGTAATATAACTTGCCATGTTTACATGGGTGCCATCATATCTTGATCCTTTTGGCTTATGGTCAGTAAGGGACTTTTGATCTATGCATTTAGTAGGTTCATGCCATGCCTTTGTTTGCATGATAATTCCTGTAGCATGTTGTTTGATAGCTCTAAACATTGCAAGTGATGTTATTTACGCTAGTCTGAAAGCTGTTATTATTGCAATCTTGCCATGTCATTTTGAGCATGTTCTAGTGATTTCTGGAGATAGCTCAGTGTTCATGTTTTGTAATGCTTTACCTGTACATCATGCCCATGCCTTTTGTTATTACGTTGAGGTCTGTAGCATGTTGTTTTGATGCTTGCAATATGCCTAGTTGCTGTTTTGGACAGATTGTTGCTATGACTTGTATAGAGTGTATGTGTTGAACCGTTACTCCGTTTTGAGTGTGCTCTATATGAAACTTGCTTAGAATTGCATGTAGTTTCATATTATCATGTTGCATCCTTGTTTTGAGGTGTTTGCTTGATGTTTGTATGCATTTTGCATCAATGCCATGTTTAACTTGTTTTGCTCATATCTTCTAGGCCGTAGCTCCGAATCTAATGAACTTTATATGTAACTTGACTAGAATTTCGTGTAGATCATCATGGTGCATTTTAACTTGCTGTTTAAAAACTTGAACATAAGGTTTATTCAGATCTGGACCAATTTCGAAATTTGCATATGAGGACTTACGGAATTGTTATATATTGTTCGGCCTCATTTAAACTTGCTTTGATGTGTTGCTGTTGTTTGCATCATCTCTCGCCATGAGTAGCCTCATCTAGATTTGTCATGCATCATGCTTGTTGTGCATCATGTCTTGTTCATGTGTGGTGTGTTTACCATGTTGTGTGCTTTTCTCGATAGTTCCGTTTCGTTGCGATCGTGAGGATTAGTTCGTCTCGCTTGGTTCGGCTTCATCCGTTCGTCTACTTCATGGACTCGTTCTTCTTCCTTGCGGGATTTCAGGCAAGATGACCGCTACCCTGGATCTCACTACTATCATTGCTATGCTAGTTGCTTCGTTCTATCGCTATGCTGCGCTACCTATAACCTATTTATTAAGCCATCCCAAATTGCCATGTCAGCCTCTAACCTTTGTCACCCTTCCTAGCAAACCGTTGTTTGGCTATGTTACCGCTTTGCTCAGCCCTCTTACGGTGTTGCTAGTTGCAAGTGAAGTTGAAGATTGCTCCATGGTGGACAGGGGTTATGTTGGGATATCACAATATCTCTTATATTATTAAGCATCTATATACTTGGTAAAGGGTGGAAGGCTCGGCCTTATGCAGTGTTTTGTTCCACTCTTGCCGCCCTAGTTTCCATCATATCGGTATTATGTTCCTGGATTTTGCGTCCCTAACAGCGGTCGGGTGATTTATGGGACCCCCTTGACAGTTCGCTTTGAATAAGACTCCTCGGCAAGGCCCAACATTGGTTTTACCATTTGCCTCACCACCACCCACTTTTCCCTTGGGAGTCGCTCTCTCGAGGTCATCTTTATTAGCCCCCCACAGGCGGTGCTTCTCTAAGTGTTGGTTGAACCGAGCCGCTGCTTGAGAGCCACCTGCAGGGAAACTCTAGGCTTGGTTTTACTCGTAGCTTTGTCTCATCGGTGTTGCCCTAAGAGCGAGATATGTGCAGCTCCTGTCGGGATTGTCGGCGCATCAGGCGGTCTTCTGGTCTTGTTTTATTGTTGTCGAAATGTCTTGTGGCGGGATTCGAGGCTGATCGGGTCTTCCGGGGAGAAGAATATCCTTAGTTGATCGCGAGAGCTTGTCATGGGCTAAGTTAGGACACCCTGCGGGTTTGAACTTTAGAAAGCCATGCCAGCGGTTATGTGGCAGATTGGAATTTGTTAATGTCGGTTATAGATAACTTGACACTGATCGAATTAAAGCGCATCAACGGCGTGTGTAGCGTGATGGTCTCTTCTCGGCGGTCAGGAAGTGAACACGGTTTCTTGGGTTATGTCGGCGTAAGTAGGAGTTCAGGATCACTTCTTGATCATTACTAGTTGTGACCGTTCCTTTGTTTCTCTTCTCGCTCTCATTTGCGTATGTTAGCCACCATATATGCTTAGCGCTCTTGCAACCTCACCACTTTATCTCTTCCTTACCCGATAAGCTTTGCTAGTCTTGATACCCATGGTAATGGGATTGCTTGAGTCCTCGTGGCTCCTGATTACTACACCAACGATTGCAGCTACAGGTTGTGCGATGATCATGGCGAGGCGATGCTTGCTTGTTTGGAGTTCTTCTTGTGCTTCTTCTTGATCGGGGATAGGTTCGGTCGGCAGCCTGGGCTAGCGAGGTGGATGTCGTTTGAGCTTACATTTATGTTTCATCCGTAGTGGGATGGTGATCTTATATATGATGTTGATGTATTCTTGTGGCATTTGTGCCTTATGTATATATCCCCACTATTATGTAATGTTGATGTAATGATATCCACCTTGCAAAAGCGTCCCAATATCGGGTCTATCCTTGGTGGGACCGTCGAGTTCCTTTGGATAGGGTGCATATTAGGCGTGACAAGTTGGTATCGAGCCTCGACCGACCCTAAAGGCCCCTTGATTGATCGTGTAGTTTGGCGTTGTTGAGTCTAGAAGAAAACTATTTTCGGAGTCTAGTTATATCGGAGAGTAGGAATTATTTTACTCCTCTGCCCTTCGTCGCTCTGGTAAGGAATCTTGACGTAGGTGTTTTGAATTACTCCTCTTCCCCTTCAAATTTTTCTTTAGGATCACGTGGTTAGTTTCGTGAGTTGTCCATCCTCTTTTGTCCGGTGCATTTCTCATCAAGTCGACTCGAGCCTCTTCATCTTTGCAAGTTCAATCCTCAGTTGTTTTTCTTTTCCCACCCGTCCTCCCTTTTCCTTCTCGGAACCGGAGTCCGTAATTGAGTATCCATCCTACTCGTGCGAAGTCTTTGCTTTCTTTCCTCAATGATTTCAACTGGTGTTTTCTCTTCAAGATATTAATCGGTTTCCCCTTCAAGTTGTCTTTGTTTTCCGCCTCCACCCTCTTCTTCCGGGCAGAGTCTGCATTTGACAATCAATTCCATTAGTGTGGAGCCTCTTGAGTCTTCCTCAATTATTTCAACGGTGAATTCTCGTCTTGTTTGTCATTCTTCATCCCTTTCTTTTCGGTGCACTCAATTCAAGTTTTTGGGTTAATCATATTCTTTTCCTTGAAGTTTTCTCTTTGCTCGTTAGCCTCTCGCTTGATTTATCATTAGGAGTTGGAAGACATCTCGGGAGATTCGCCTATGTTGAATCAATTGAGGTTGTCACCTCATTCTTATATTTCAATTGTTCGGTGCATCATCTATCTCTTCAACATCCCTTTCCAGCGGTGTTTTTCTCTTGATGGGCCCTAACCCCAGGTCTTTTCGAGGATCTTACGACTCTTCTATTTACGGAGCTATCCTAAATTCTTTTCAATTGTGACGTAAGAATGGATTCCATCAATCACATTCCTTGTAAAAATCGTTTTCAAATTATTTTCATTATTGGCTCAACCTCTTCGCTTTTCATTCTACCGGAGTATCTCAACAATTTTGGCGATGTTTATAGTCGTCATTTGAAGACCGAAGTAGAGTTTCTCTTAAATCTTGTCCGTTCTCCCGAAGATTCCTGGCTCTAGCTTCATGCTATCCTCTTGAATTATTCCGTTTGTCAGAGATTCTTTTCTTACCCATCCGGAGTATTTCAGGAGTTGCTTTTCTGTTCCGATCATCCGGAGGCCATCTTTTTGGAATATCTCTCCATTCTAAGTTTTTTCAAATTCGTTCTCCAATTATTCTATATCTGTGCCCCTTCGTTCGTTTTAATATTCTTCCGGTGCTGCGTTCTAGCATTCGTTAATCAGTTCGCGATCTGTTCGATCTCTTTTTTCTAAATTCCCTCAAGTATCTTCGTGCTTTTCTAATTCTTCCCGGTGATTCATTCTCTTTTGTCAGTCATTTCCGAATTCTTACGGTGGTTCGTTCAAGATTCTTTTTCTTTGAGTATCATATTAATCCATTCGTTCTTTCCAATCGTACCGGTGGTTCATGAAGACCTTCTCAAGTTTGCGATATGTCACTTCTCAATTCTTTTTCAAGAAGAATAAGTAGTATGCAAAATCCATTGATTGTCATCAATTTAATTTGATGAAGGATAAGCATGCAATAAATCTTATTCTTATTTCATCCAAGTGAGTAATCCCTTCCTTCGGAGTTTGTTCTTGAGGAATAAATTCTAGTTCCAAGTGTTTTCATCTTTCCTTTTCCGGAGTTCAATTTCCTCAGCCATTTAAGTGGAACCTCCATCGAATCATCATAGCGCTCATCTTATTCTTTCTTCCTTCATTCTATCTCATCATCCTTTTTGTTACCGGAGTTCTTCACGGTGGTTCTTCATGATTTAATTCATTCTTCTAGTGTTCATCAAGGTTCTTTTGGAGGAGCTCAAGTATCTTTCTTCTTGCATATCAAAGTGCAATTAATTCTCCATATTCTTTTGAAATGGAGTTTTGCATTTCTTCGTTCTTCTCAGCTATCCAATCATTTTCGTTTGTGGCCGGTTATCACCTTATGATCTTGAGATGTTACCTATAAGTCCACAACAAGCTTATTCTTTTCGTTGTTGAATTTTCTCAACAACTCCATTCAATTTTTTCTTCTAAGGTTGCTTTCTATTTCATTCGTGGCACAAGTTGTCATTTTCTTTTCCGTTCTTTTCATTCAACTCTTTCAATTCTTTCTGGAAGTTTTGAGTCATGTCTTCATCAAGTTCCATCCCATCTTGTGAAGTTAATGTTCTATTCTTTCAATGTTCAACCGGAGTGCTACCTAAATCCTTTCAGTCTTATCCGTTTCTTATGTCATTCTAACCGGAGTCGTTTCAGAGCCTATCTGATTCCGTGAGCTTTCGATTCTCGTCATTCTCGTCGTTCCTCTCTTATTCTCGAGTGCTCTCGATTCTTTGCTTCTTCTCTAGAGTTTTTGTTTCACCTCTTCCTCTTTCTCTTCCGTCTAGGTCCTAAGATCTCGGGGCGAGATCTCTTGTTAGTGGAGGAGTGTTGCGCCCGGATTCGATCGCCGGTGTCCGCTTGATTATTCGCCGTCGTTGCCATGTCATTTGCTTGCGTGTTGCATTTTGCCATGTCATCATCTGCATTCCATATCATGTCGTCATGTGCATTGCATCTGTATACGTGTTCGTCTCATGCATCCGAGCATTTTCCCCGTTGTCCGTTTTGCAATCCGGCACTCCTATGTCTCCGGCCCCTTTTACCTCTTTTCGTGGCGGGTGTTAAGCGTTCTCGGAATGGACGAGTCTTATAGCGGCCTTGGTATACCACCGTGAACCGCTGTCAAGTTCGGGTCATTTGGAGGTCGTTTGATACTCCAGCAGTTAGCAAGATAACCGTAAAGCCCCTTCTCTTTGCAGCCCAACACCTTCTAAGTGGCCCAAAACTCAGCAAACTCCCTCCATGCTCTCGATCGTTCGATCACGATCGCGTGGCGGCAACCTCGTGCCTCATTTGGACTCTCCTAGCCCTCTACCTATATAAACACCTCCCAAAATTCGCGGATCATTCTACCTAACCTAGCCCGCTCCTCCCTCGCGCCCGCCCGGACATGTCCCGCGCCGCGAGCGTAACCGCGCCGCTCGGCCAATCCGAACCGCGCCACTGGCCTCCACCGCCGTCCCCGCAACGCGGCCCGCCCGAGCCGGAGAGCCCGCCCGCCATCCGCCGCCGCCGCTTGGGGCGCCCGCCCGCCGCGCGCCTCCCGCGCCCGCCGCCCGGGCAGTCGCCGCCGCCGTCACCGCCCCGCCGCCTCGCGCCCGTCGTCGATCGGCGCCGCCCGCGCCTCCTCGCCAGCGCCCCTCGCCCGCCAGCCTTGCTGCAACCACCCGCCGCCGCCCGCCGCCGGATCTGTCGGGCGGACGGATCCAGCGACTCGAGCAACCGCCTCCATCCCCCCTGCGCGGCCGCCTTCCCCCTCAATTCCGGCGAAGTTCCGGCCAGATCCGCCGCCATCCTCGATCCCCGCGCCGAGTTGACTTTTCCCGAGGTCGAAATTCATCTGTCCCCGAAATATTTACATTATCATGCCATATTCATCATGCCATAACTCTCTGCATATTGCTCCGTTTCGTGCGTGTAATATGTCAAATTGTTCGCCTCGACGAGTACATCATTTCATTCCATTGCATCATGTTCAGTTGAGTCCATCTTGATGTCTGAATCTTCGTTGCAAAAGTGCTATGTGATGTTAATCTGCTGAAACTGGTATAACTTGGTGATTTGTCATTTTTGCCATGATTAATGTGTGCACCCTATGAACTTGAGTCCTACATGTGTTTTGTACTATGCCATGCCATCTTTACAGGGGTGTATGCCATGTATTTTTGTGATCTCTGTGGTGACTAGCACATGCATGCAAACTAGGCTTCATGATGTTGCTGATTTCAGCCCCTGTTCTGCTGATATTTTTATGCCATGTAAGCTTGATGCTACCGAGAGATCCATGCTTATTTTGAGATACTTCAGTAAGGATGTTTTGAACATATGGTTATTATCTATCCATCCATGCCCTTGTTTGCAATTATGGAGTGCCATAGCTTGAGTCAATCGAGCTCTACTTTTGCTATAAAATGTTTCCTGGCAGATTGTTTACATGTTATTCAATTTTGCCAAGGTTGTCGTTAGTGATCCATGCACTATATGAACTTGTTCTTGCCATGCTTAGCTTCATAAACATGTCTTCTTACTGTTGGTTTCCTTGCCATGCCATTTATTGCTGTGTGGTGAGTGGTTCAAGCTCACCAACATGCCTACTTATCGTTGTTCCTGCCACGTATGAATCTGTAATATAACTTGCCATGTTTACATGGGTGCCATCATATCTTCTGATCCTTTTTGGCTTATGGTCAGTAAGGGACTTTTGATCTATGCATTTAGTAGGTTCATGCCATGCCTTTGTTTGCATGATAATTCCTGTAGCATGTTGTTTGATAGCTCTAAACATTGCAACTTTGATGTTATTTACGCTAAAAGTCTGAAAGCTATTATTATTTGCAATCTTGCCATGTCATTTTGAGCATGTTCTAGTGATTTCTGGAGATAGCTCAGTGTTCATGTTTTGTAATGCTTTACCTGTACATCATGCCCATGCCTTTTGTTATTACGTTGAGGTCCTGTAGCATGTTGTTTTGATGCTTGCAATATGCCTAGTTGCTGTTTTGGACAGATTGTTGCTATGACTTGTATAGAGTGTATGTGTTGAACCGTTACTCCGTTTTGAGTGTGCTCTATATGAAACTTGCTTAGAATTGCATGTAGTTTCATATTATCATGTTGCATCCTTGTTTTGAGGTGTTTGCTTGATGTTTGTATGCATTTTGCATCAATGCCATGTTTAACTTGTTTTGCTCATATCTTCTAGGCCGTAGCTCCGAATCTAATGAACTTTATATGTAACTTGACTAGAATTTCGTGTAGATCATCATGGTGCATTTTAACTTGCTGTTTAACAACTTGAACATAAGGTTTATTCAGATCTGGACCAATTTCGAAATTTGCATATGAGGACTTAGGAATTGTTATATGTTGTTCGGCCTCATTTAAACTTGCTTTGATGTGTTCTTTGTTGTTTGCATCATCTCTTGCCATGAGTAGCCTCATCTAGATTTGTCATGCATCATGCTTGTTGTGCATCATGTCTTGTTCATGTGTGGTGTGTTTACCATGTTGTGTGCTTTTCTCGATAGTTCCCGTTTCGTTGCGATCGTGAGGATTCGTTCGTCTACGCTTGGTTCGGCTTCATCCGTTCGTCTACTTCATGGACTCGTTCTTCTTCCTTGCGGGATTTCAGGCAAGATGACCGTTACCCTGGATCTCACTACTATCATTGCTATGCTAGTTGCTTCGTTCTATCGCTATGCTGCGCTACCTATAACCTATTTATTAAGCCATCCCAAATTGCCATGTCAGCCTCTAACCTTTGTCACCCTTCCTAGCAAACCGTTGTTTGGCTATGTTACCGCTTTGCTCAGCCCCTCTTACAGTGTTGCTAGTTGCAAGTGAAGTTGAAGATTGCTCCATGGTGGACAGGGTTATGTTGGGATATCACAATATCTCTTATATTATTAACGCATCTATATACTTGGTAAAGGGTGGAAGGCTCGGCCTTATGCAGTGTTTTGTTCCACTCTTGCCGCCCTAGTTTCCGTCATATCGGTATTATGTTCCTGGATTTTGCGTCCATAGCGGTCGGGTGATTTATGGGACCCCCTTGACAGTTCGCTTTGAATAAGACTCCTCGTAAGGCCCAACATTGGTTGTACCATTTGCCTCACCACCACCCACTTTTCCCTTGGGAGTCGCTCTCTCGAGGTCATCTTTATTAGCCCCAGCGTCCGATGCTTCTCTAAGTGCTGGTTCGAACCGAAACCGCTTCTTGAGAGCCACCGCAGAAACTTCGAGGCTTGGTTTTACTCGTAGCTTTGTCTCATCCGGTGTTGCCACGAGCGAGATATGTGCAGTTCCTATCGGGATTGTCGGCGCATCAGGCGGTCTTGTTGGTCTTGTTTTATTCTGTCGAAATGTCTTGTGGCAGGATTAGAGGCTGATCGGGTCTTCCGGGAGAAGAATATCGCCGTTGATCGCGAGAGCTTATCATGGGCTAAGTTGGGACACTCCTGCAGGGTTTGAACTTTCGAAAGCCGTGCTCGCGGTTATGTGGCAGATGGGAATTTGTTAATGTCGGTTGTAGATAACTTGACACTGATCCGAATTAAAGCGCATCAACCGCGTGTGTAGCCGTGATGGTCTCTTCTCGGTGGTCAGGGAAGTGAACACGGTTTCTTGGGTTATGTCGGCGTAAGTAGGAGTTCAGGATCACTTCTTGATCATTACTAGTTGACGACCGTTCCTTTGTTTCTCTTCTCGCTCTCATTTGCGTATGTTAGCCACCATATATGCTTAGCTGCTGCAACCTCACCACTTTACCTCTTCCTTACCCGATAAGCTTTGCTAGTCTTGATACCCATGGTAATGGGATTCTTTGAGTCCTCGTGGCTCACTGATTACTACACCACGATTCTGAGTACAGGTTGTGCGATGATCATGGCAGCGATGCTTTCTTGTTTTGGAGTTCTTCTTACCTTCTTCTTGATCGGGGATAGGTTCGGTCGGCAGCTGGGCTAGCGAGGTGGATGTTGTTTGAGCTTCTGTTTATGTTTCATCGTAGTCGGATGTTGATCTTGTATATGATGTTGATGTATTCTTGTGGCATTTGTGCCTTATGTATGTATCCCACTATTATGTAATGTTGATGTAATGATATCCACCTTGCAAAAGCGTCCCAATATGCGGGTCTATCCACTGGTGGGACCGTCGAGTTCCTTTTGGATAGGGTGCATATTGGCGTGTGGTGTCGGATAGCGGACTATAGCCTTCGGCGGACTCTGGACTATGAAGATACAAGATGAAGACTTAGTCCCGTGTCGGATGGGACTTTCCTTGGCGTGGAAGGCAAGCTTGGCGATCTGGTTATGTAGATCTCCTACCATTGTAACCGACTACGTGTAACCCTAACCTATTCGGTGCCTATATAAACCGAAGGGTTTTAGTCCATAGGGACGAACAACAATCATACCATCGGCTAGCTTCTAGGGTTTAGCCCTTACGATCTCGTGGTAGATCTACTCTTGTACTACCAATATCATCAATATTAATCAAGCAGGGTAGGGTTTTACCTCCATCGAGAGGCCCGAACCTGGGTAAAAACATCGTGTCCCTTGTCTCCTGTTACCATCCGCCTAGGCGCTGATTCGGGACCCCCTACCGAGATCCGCGGTTTGACACCGACATTGGTGCTTTAATTGAGAGTTCCTATGTGTACGTCGTCTTTAGGCCCGATGGCTCCTCGATCGTCAACAACGATGCGCTCGAGTGAGACTTTTATCCCGGACAGATCTTACGTATTGGCGGCTTTGCTGCGGGCAATTAAGCAGCCATCTGGAGCAGATTAAGCTTCGCCCGAGCCATCGAGTTAGATTTGGAAGTTTAAACTACGGCTGACATCACGGAGACTCGATCTTGACGGGTTGAGCCACAGCCAAGTGCACCGCCTTTGTCCCAAAGGCATGATCTATCTCTACCGCCCGGACGGTGTCTGGAGGCCGCACGAGTCCGCTCCGACCTTTAGCTTCGGGCCCATTGCGCCGATCGAGATGGGTGTTTGGACACCGCCTCGGGGCTGCGATCTCCATGGCGATTGAGCCGTACACCTACCCGTTCTTTCTGGCTTCGTGACTCAAGCGCGGACTCCTCTCCGGACTCCGAGCCCTCTGCGCCCGCTAATCGAATCCGATTGAGGCGCCGACTATAAATTCTTTGCCACGGACATCTTTCGGCACTCGCCCATTGGCGATATCCTGAATTCAATAAAGTCTCTCTCTTTTATCGGAGAGCCTGGCGGATTATGGTCGGGAAGGTTGGGATGTGGATGACGAAGAAATTCAAAGCCCACCACCACCCGCCCGTAGCCCTTGTCGATGATTTAACCAACATGCCGACTTGACTCCGAAGACATCGGCGGTATGGAAGGCGATGTAGGGAGGAGCATGAACCAGCGCCTATAGAGAGCGGAGAACCACCTCATCTCATGATGTATGCATGGTGGACACACCTAAAAGGCGACGATGAGGAACAATAGGGCCTTCTGAAGGATCGCTCCATCGAAAAGCAGTCGAAACGGCGACGTAATCGCCGCTCAAAGTCCCGCCTCGACAAAGACAACAACCGTACAGACCCAGCTATAGAGCATGGTGAACCGGTGGACGACGAATATGCTATCGAGCAACCGTCCGAACAGGACAATCTGGATAAACAACCTGTCCCCGACGAAGATAACGATCCGGATGAACTCACGCGGACAAGTTCTGGAAGCAGAAGAACCTCCACAAAGGCTCGCCATACATCCGTAGCCTGAAAAAGCGAAGCGAAGCTCAAAACAGCGGAAGATGCACTCAGAATCAGATGGAGCAAAGTACTCAATACCCATGAACAAATCGGCGGCGATTCGTCGAACAAGAAACTACCCAAAGTGAAAACTACTGCTCGAATTTGATGAGGAGGCCGTAGAGCCCCACAATCAAAAAACAAGGAGGCCACCGGTCGGATGGGCGACCCATGGCAAGCAGGAAAGCGGAAGCAGCGCGCGCCTGGCTAGCACGTGAACCGAAAAAGGATTCGCATAAAAAGATGGCCCGATTAGATCTATCTACGGGCCAGAAAACAAGCTCTAGTAAGCAAGGCAACACATCAAGTATCCGAACATCACGGTACACCTAAATACAGGGTGCCACACACCCCTATGTTTCACCGATGAGGTCTTTGGATCATAATTTCGGTGAGATTCAAGCCCGTAAACATAGAGGCATCTGACGGAACAACGGACCACAGGTGCGGATTGGGGATTGCATCCTCCATATACACATGGCTAGAGAGATGATCTCCGCCATAAAATACTTCCCTCAAGCTCAAAGAGCCAGCCCGGCATTGGCTTAAAGCCTTCGAAAACACCATCGAAGTTGGGAAGAGCTCGAGGATGCCTTCGGGCAAATTTTCAAGGACCTATGTCCGACCCCGGATCCGACAATTTAAGTAACATAGCTCAACACCGGGAGAGTCAGCCGGAAATTTTGGAACAGATTCCTTACTAAAAAGAACCAAATAGTCGACTGCCGGGACGCGAAGCTTTGGCAGCTTTCAAACCTAGCGTCCAAGAGGCGAATGGCTCGCCGGACACCTCGGCCAGAAAAGCCAAGAACAATGGCGCATTAACAAGCCTCATGACCGCTTTTGTGCGGGAGAGGATAACTAGTTAGCAAGATGCAGCACCAGCGACCCAAGTACATCGAAGTCGGGGATGGAAGCGGAAACCACGCAGCAAGGACCAGCATAGAACTAAGAAACAGCCCAAAACACGGCGGTCAGCGTCGGTTCGAAAGCTCTCGGCAGAATCATAAAAAGCTGCCCTTAAGGATATGAGGGGCGAGCTCTCTAGCAAACAAAATCTTGGACAAGATATGCCAAATCCACAGTACTCGGGAAGCACGCAAACCACCCACGAGTTGTTGGGTCTTCAAGCAGTCCGGCAAACTCAACGCCGAACACAAGGGCTCGACACACCAAGCGAGGGCGATGGCGAACCCCAAAAGTAGAAACAGGAAAACAAAAGAATTTCCCACAAGAAATCAAAACAGTGAACTCAATTCACGTGACAAAGGGAATATAGAGCTGCACCCATAGAAGTGCAGCCATACGGCCTATCGAGAGAAGCCCGGCCCTTTGGTTGTTCGGACCAATCACCTTTGACCATCGGGATTACTCTAGAAGTATCTGGAATGCAGGTTGGACTTCCTTGATATTACATCCGATAATTGGTGGACTCCAATTTTCACAAGTCCTAATGGACGGCGATGATCTAAACCTGCTATATCGGGACACAATCCATAATATGAGGATAGACCCGACCAAATTTAGCCATAGCAGCACTTCCTTTCAAGGGGTAATGCGAGGCCCATATGCCCATTATGCGGGCTCTCTCTGCTAGAAGTTGTGTTGGCTCACCGACAACTTCCATACGAAAATTAACCTTCCACCTCGCCCCATTTACAAGTAGCTATCAAGCACTATTGGGATCTGAAGCTTCGCTGCTTTAGCATAATACCGCATTATGCATCTCTTACACTTAAAATGCGGTCCGCGGCATCATCTCATTAAAGGAAACATCGAGGATTCCTCGAGTCCGGAAAATTGTGCGGATGCCTTGAGAGTCCCACAATAAACCGGCTTCAACAATACAAGCACTTAGACAGGTCATCAGGACCCGGACCGCGGCTGGGCCAGTCGGCGTAAACATCTAAAGGGCTCGCGCATCCACAACAAGAGACAATAAAGCTCAATTTTGTTCATTCTTTGAATTGTACTTCGTTTATATAATACAACGTACATTTTCACACGATCTTTTTCAACTAAGTTCCTCTCTTTTATAGATGAACACCGTGCTACACCCGTCCAGGATATGGCACAAAGGGAGACATAAGCGTGAGGCGTGCGATGAGATCCGTTGCAAGGATTCTTTTCGATTAAGACCCTCGTAAACCTTTTTCTGTCTCTTGTTGATACATCCCCGGTTTCTTGCTATAACCAAGGAGGAGGCTGGCGTTTTGGCATAGGCCCGTCGAATTTCAGCGATACTGGACACGGGGCTTTTTACCAAGAAGCGATTGTTCGACCCGTTTTCATAAAGACCGAATACCTTAAAGTGTTCGGCGTCTCGAGTTAGGCCTTATATGCATCAGCTCGAATCATGTCTTTGGTCAAATGTTGGGTTTGACCGGCTCCTGTGTTTTGTTGCCTTACGTTCCGCTCTATCGGCTAATGCGGCACCGGAGAACTCTGCGATTGTGCCCCGGTTCGGCGAGGGAGCACCTCGATGAAAAAGCAGCTATTTGTCATGATATAGCGTGAGACTGGTCAACCACTCGATGACAATAATAAATCTTTAGAATTCCTCCGCATTGTGAAGGTCGTTTCCGGCGAGGCACATCTGGCGCCCAATTTGGGTGGCGTGGTGCCCCTAGAACTATATAGTAGCCCCACTATCGAACTCTATGGCTAAGTGAAGGTGATAAAGCATTATAGTCCGGTTGCCTAGCTTGCTGCGCTATCACCTCCTTTGTAGGACCAAGGCGTTGGATCAAGTGTGAAAATGTGTTTTCTGCAAACACCCTCGCATTATATGTGTGAAATTTGAAGCCAGGACTGCCATCTTCGGGTTATATACACATATGCATTAACGGCCCATACGGGAGGTATTTTTTAATTCTTGAAAGCACAAGTATAAAAGCTTTTATATTCCACGAACATTGTTTCACAATAATACATGTTATTGAACATAATATCCTTCTAGCCTTTGTGTCTCTATTAAGCGGCATACTGAAGAACTTCACGAAAATAGTGCTCGGCAATTTTCGGCTCGTCTGAATCTTGGGATGCAACTTCGGTGGCCTTCATCTCCGCCTAGTATGTCTTGACATGGGCAAGAGCCATCCACGCACCCTCTATGAATGTTGACCGCCTCATTGCTTTGATATGCGGCACCACACCAAGGCTGCTGCACCAAGCCAAAATAGCTCTTGGCTCGGGCCTTTTCGACCCGAGATAAGTCACGACATTTTTCATGGCAAGTCCGGACAACCTATTCAGCTCGCCCATTCGATTGACGATCGGTTAATGGAAGTGGGCGCTACGGACTACTGAGCTGCGACCAAAAAGCTCTTCCATCTCGTGATCCTTTTGATCTTGAAGTGCTCAAGCTGCATCCGGCTTTTCGCCGCCAAGTCGAGATAAGCATGCGCACTAATCCTGGCGGTCCAAGCGAGCATATTTAGGATCCGTGAACTTCGGCCTTGGCGAAAGGGCTTTCCGGCGCGATATCTCGACTGGCGTAGCTCCTCCTTCATAGCTTTCATCACAGGCGAGCATCCTTGGCCTCATTGGTGGCCTTCTTTAGGTCCTCTTGCTCCACTCGACCTTCTTTTCAAGAAGCTGCGCGGCGGTCGGTAGCATTCTTCAACTTCACGGCCATCTCGGCCATTTCCTTCTTAGCTTGGTAGTGAGCAGCCTGTTGGATTTTAGCTCTTGGCCGCCTTTAAGGCAGCCGCATCACTTTCGGCATGTTCCTTGGCTCGGGCAAGCTCCATGAAGATTCTCCATGGCGTGGCACCATCTGCATCAAGGATACATGTTGTGAGCCGCGGACATCAAGCTCCCTTACTAGGTGTCCGCGGGCTGCATACCTTGTGACTCGTCCGGCCGCTTGTTGACAAGCGCGATGTCGACATCCGCCACGTCAAGTTGCCGCTTGAGTTCGGCAAATTCATCAGTCGGCTAGCCTCGGGCGCCCGCCACCTACATAAGAAGAGGCGTATTATATCTGGGATTACGATCCTCGACGCGCTGTCATTTTGACAACGCACGAGTTTCGAGGCTACTATCTACAGGGTGCATCTTATATATCGAGAACCGTCAAAAGGTACATCATTGCCGTACCTCAAAACCCGTCGATAAACTCCTGGCGGCCCCGTACAACCGCTTTCCATGGACGAAATCTTTTCAATCACCGTACCCATCAATGCGGTGATCTTACGAATAGACACTCGCGAGCAGATCCTTCAACTCCTCCGACCGTGCACGGGAGGTGCAGGACTCGTCAAGCGGCCTTTGAATGCGGACACGGAGGCTCCATGGGGCCCTCGACCGCCTCTACCCTGCGGATTGAAACCCTCGCGATGACACCTCGGGATCGTCCGTTTCGCTAGGCGATGCGGCGGGGAAGCGTTCCGCCTCCATCATCTCCGGACGAAGATCCCACGAAGGCGAGCTCTGCTGAGAAGGCTGAGATCCGAACTACAAAAGTAAATTCGGTCATCTTGAGAAATAAAACAGGGATGTCTTTTATTTTATAAACTCCCTCTCTACTTACGGCTTCTTGGAGGCTGATCTCCTTGAAATAATGTGGCGGGGCATCTTAGTCTGAGAATCCTCTGGCGAAGATTTCTTCCAGCTTTGAGGCCTTGGTCTCCGGATCTCAGGCGGTCCTCTTCTCCCCTTGGATGGAGGATTATCGATCCCTCCCTTCTTGATAACCTCCTTGGCGGAGGCAGTAGCTTCTGGTTCCCCCTTCGCCTTCTCCTAAAGGCACAGCCTCCGGCATCTGGTTGCTGCTGGATCCGGCATGGTCTCGGGGAGGGCGGACACTGATCAGATTTGCTTTCGCTATCCACTCCTGCTTAAGGGCGGCTCTTTTGAGGTCAAGTTTATGATAAATATCACGGATAAGCGTGTAAGATGCAGGACTACTTACTTGAGCATCCGGGCGATTGCAGCTCAGACCTCGTCCTCGGTCAAGTCCGGACACATTGCTTGTGATCGAAGAACAGTTTGTACATCTCCACAGACGTTGCACCCATGAAGTGTTGAAGGCTCGTGGTCCCTCGGATTGAACTCCACACGGCGGAGGGGCGGCGTTTGCGGGGCAGGATCGGCGAATCAGCATGACCTACATTACTACGACCAGGTTGATCTCTCTCTCAAGGAGGTCTCGAATCGGCTCTGCAATAAGGGCACGTCCTTGGGCGGCCCCGATCAAACCCCGATTGACCCATGGCGCCATCAGCGGTGGAGGATCCGGCGAAAGCGGGTGGCGCCACCATTTGGTGCCCACAGGGGCTGTGATATAAAACCACTCTTGTTGCCATAGGCTGAGCTCCTTTTGAAAAGAGCCCTCGGGCCATGGGCGTCGGCGTTCTTACCTATAACAGCCCCTCCTTTTCTGCTGTTGCCCCTTGATCATCTTGGCTCCACCTTGAAGGTTTTGAGCCACAATCCGAAGTGTGGGGTATCGGAGGAGGCTTCACATACAACAATGAGCAGCGAGATGTGGAGGATGGACTCGGATCCAAGTCGTGAAATTCAACCCGTAATAAAACATGAGCCCCCTCACGAAGGGTCCATCGAAACTTAGTCCCGAAGGAAGTGAGACATGAACACCACGCTTTCACCAGGCTTGGGAGTGGGAATAACCTGCCCTTGGCGAATAGCCTATCTGAGATTCGCGGTTAGATACAGCATCTCTTAGCTTTAGGGCGTCTTCTTCCGTGGCGGAGGAAGGCATCATGCGACCTTGGAGGTGGGCGGACATCATCGAGGTCAGGCGCTGAATCTGGAGCTTTGGGTGTTGGAACTTCGAACCGGTAGATTCGATGGAGATTGAGAAAAAGGGCGGGGCCTTGGTCTCTTTATAAAGAGGTTGAATACCGAGAGCCCTCCCGTGACCGTTCGGGACTTCGCCCGATAGAGGCGTGCTGCGAACACGATTGGAATTACCATGCCGTATTGATGAGAATCCGGAATAAGGGGTCACGATCTCTGTTTTGACAAGGCGTGCCAAGGAAACTGCCTTGCTAAACGCATGAGGTTGGACAGTAAAAACGATTCGAATAAAGGCTCGGCCGTGGTGCGATGTCACGCTGCGGAATCGTCGTGATTGAACTTGTGTAAATGTTATTCTCTCTACGGTGGTATGTGGAACTTATTTTGCGAGCGGACACTATCCTTGTGTTCAAAAATCTTCTATGAAGTATTGGAGGAGGAACCGCCTTGCAATGCGAAGACAATATCGCGCGGACCGTCATCATTGAAGCTGGTTCGGTAGCTCTTGAGGAGTCTGGATTAGGGGGTGTCCGGGATAGCGGACTATAGCCTTTGGCGGACTCTGGACTATGAAGATACAAGATTGAAGACTTCTTCCATGTCGGATGGGACTTTCCTTGGCGTGGAAGGCAAGCTTGGCGATATGGATATGTAGATCTCCTACCATTGTAACCGACTACTGTGTAACCCTAACCCTATTTGGTGCCTATATAAACGAAGGGTTTTTAGTCCGTGGGACGAACAACAATCATACCATAGGCTAGCTTCTAGGGTTTAGCCTCCACGATCTCGTGGTAGATCTACTCTTGTACTACCCATATCATCAATATTAATCAAGCGAAGTAGGGTTTTACCTCCATCGAGAGGCCCGAACACAGGTAAAAACATCGTGTCCCTTGTCTCTGTTACCATCCGCCTAGGCGCACAGTTGGGACCCCCTACCCGATATCCGCGGTTTGACACCGACACTTACCTTTTCCATTAACCCGTTACAGCAGCGGGCATCTTACTAGAAACACTAGAATATGTCTATATAATCCGTATGTGATAGTCCATTGGAAATCTCAAAAAAGACAAATATTTAGATGCGGAGGGTAATATATTAGGGTATATCAAAACAATAGTGATTTCTTTCAAGTTTGTGAGCGAATACTACTATTCTACTACATTGGATCCGTCATAGCATGCGGGCACATTGCTAGTAAAAGGAAAAGGCCTGCGCGTTAGCGTCGCACCCCCCTGCGCATGGGAATCGGGTACAACCGCAGCCGTCCGACACGACACATAGCTTAGGAAGGCGTGTTGCCTAGCATTTTCACTTTCATGTGGGACCGCCGTTGAAAACCGACACCCGCCCGTCATTGGGTTGGAAAAGCGAAGCGAGGGAAGATCTAGCTCTTGCATGGAAGCCAAGAAATTTGGTGTCAGACGGGGCTCGTTGATAGAGTAGGAGCATTCCGTACTAGTACTACTCCTACTAGTGCCAAGTTTGTACTCCTAATACTATATTACTAGTACTACCACTATACAACTAGTAGGTACGTGCACGGCACAACATCGTAGGAACAAAAAGCAGGAAGATCTTGTTTTGGGTGCTTTATCTTTTTTCAATCAGCGTAGTATGAATAATATGATGTGGGGGCACCCATGAAGCTTATGTGGCTTGGTTGCATGGCTATGGAAGGTTAGAGAAAATACATAGATAATGTGTTTAGAGTGCACTCCACTAAATAGATATACTTTGGATCCATTACAGCGGACGGCACATCTATATCTATACCCCTATATAGTGTGTGAAAAACTTTGAAAGTTGGTGGTTGGATTAAGCCAATCGACGATACAAAGATGGCAAATCCGAGCACTCTTGGCGTTGGATATCATCCACGATTCAGCCACATGTATAATCTAGAAGACTCCATGGTTGAACTTAATTCATGACTAACTTTGCCACAACTAAGCTTAGGCAAAGTTATTAGTTCTTCAAAATGAGAGCCACAAGTTGGCAAGCCTAAGGGAATCTTGCCACATTTTTTTGTGTGTATGTCATGTGGGGCCTTAGTGTGGCTTGCCTAAGGTGTGGCAGACCCAACACTCACCTAAGTTAATGAAACTTGCCTAACCTTACATTCCACCAGATTTTGCCACATGTTAGAATCCGAAAACTCCACATGTAGAAGCATAATGCACAAACCACGAGAATCTCATCGTGCAATGCCGTGTACCTTACTAGTACTACTCTGTTGGTAGTACTAGTAAAAACAAACACCGATTTTGTACGAGCTTCGTCTGCGGGGAGCACAACAAGGCTGCCGGAGTTACAATTCCTCTCGAGGCCCACGGGACCGAACCACGTGGCTTAGTGCCCGGCCTATGAGTCAATGACATGTGGACCTTCGTCGTCTAGCCCATGTCATTCTCATGGTGGTGGCGTGGTTCGCGACTTACTCGTTCGAGATGAACCGGCCGGTGGTGGCGTGGCCGTGGCGAGGTGCCATAGCTGGGCGTCGGGCGTTCTGGGGTGTAGATGGCCACACGGCGGGTACTACACGTAGTACATAAGTACTCAGGTGAGGATTGATGCGGGACGAAATGTGTCACAGCGCTGGATGAAAATTTGATGGTGCTTGAGATGCGGATCGAAGCACAGCAGGGCGAGCAAACCGCGTCAATCGGGTGTGTCGTGGTAGAAAGTTGATGGTCGCCCGCGATTCAGCTAGCCGCATGTCATGCACACAAAAGCGGAGGCGGTGGGGCGAGAGGGATGAGGGCACGAACAATCCTACCATTACATCAGCGACATGTGGGACCAATAAGCATGGGTCCCACTGCCGATGAAGGAAAAGCGATGATAGCCCGTCGGAGGATCCATGTCCATGTCGGGGAGGTTGTGCCGTGGGTTGGGCGGCGTCGTGGGAATCACGTGGGTGTGGCGATGGTAGAAACAAGAAGCGTGATGGTCGCCGTGGTTCAACTTCCATGGACAAGTTGTCGTGTCTGTTGACACATGTATATCAAAACTAGAGTGTTTATATTTCAAGCACGTGAACAAGTATTATTCTACTAGTTTGGATCCATTACAGCATGCAGGCCAACACATTGGTAGTTATAGTGTCCATCTCTATCTCTAGAGGCCTTCCTCGGAGATTCGCCTATGTTGAATCAATTGAGGTTGTCACCTCATTCTTATATTTCAATTGTTCGATGCATCATCTATCTCTTCAACATCCCTTTCCAGCGGTGTTTTTCTCTTGATGGGCCCTAACCCGAGGTCTTTTCGAGGATCTTACGACTCTTCTATTTAGGAGCTATCCTAAATTCTTTTCAATTGTGGTAGAATGGATTCCATCAATCACATTCCTTGTAAAATCGTTTTCAAATTATTTTCATTATTGGCTCAACCTCTTAGCTTTTCATTCTCAGGAGTATCTCAACAATTTTGGCGATGTTTATATGCGTCATTTGAAGACCAGTAGAGTTTCTCTTAAATCTTGTCCGTTCTCCGAAGATTCTGGCTCTAGCTTCATGCTATCCTCTTGAATTATTCCGTTTGTGGAATTCTTTTCTTACCCATCGGAGTATTTCAGAGTTGCTTTTTCCGATCATCGGAGGCCATCTTTTGAATATCTCTCCATTCTAAGTTTTTCAAATTCGTTCTCCAATTATTCTATATCTGTGCCTTAGTTCGTTTAATATTCTTCGGTGCTGCGTTCTAGCATTAGTTAATCAGTTCGCGATCTTTATTCGATCTCTTTTTCTAAATTCCCTCAAGTATCTTGCTTTTCTAATTCTTCGGTGATTCATTCTCTTTTGTCAGTCATTTCGAATTCTTCGGTGGTTAGTTCAAGATTCTTTTCTTTGATATCATATTAATCCATTCGTTCTTTCCAATCGTACGGTGGTTCATGAAGACCTTCTCAAGTTTGCGATATGTCACTTCTCAATTCTTTTCAAGAAGAATAAGTAGTATGCAAAATCCATTGATTGTCATCAATTTAATTTGATGAAGGATAAGCATGCAATAAATCTTATTCTTATTTCATCAAGTGAGTAATCCTTCCTTGGAGTTTGTTCTTGAGGAATAAATTCTAGTTCAAGTGTTTTCATCTTTCCTTTTCCGGAGTTCAATTTCCTCAGCCATTTGGCCGAACCTCCATCAGAATCATCGCGCTCATCTTATTCTTTCTTCCTTCATTCTATCTCATCATCCTTTTTGTTACGGAGTTCTTCACGGTGGTTCTTCATGATTTAATTCATTCTTCTAGTGTTCATCAAGGTTCTTTTGGAGGCTCAAGTATCTTTCTTCTTGCATATCAAAGTGCAATTAATTCTCCATATTCTTTTGAAATGGAGTTTTGCATTTTCGTTCTTCTCAGCTATCCAATCATTTTAGTTTGTGGCGGTTATCACCTTATGATCTTGAGATGTTACCTATAAGTCCACAAGCTTATTCTTTTAGTTGTTGATTTTCTCAACAACTCCATTCAATTTTTCTTCTAAGGTTGCTTTCTATTTCATTACGTGGCACAAGTTGTCATTTCTTTTCGTTCTTTTCATTCAACTCTTTCAATTCTTCTGGAAGTTTTGAGTCATGTCTTCATCAAGTTCCATCCCATCTTGTGAAGTTAATGTTCTATTCCGAGCACAAAATTTGTTACGTCGAATAGGGATTGTGTCTGCTTAGCACAATCTTCTACAGGAATTTTGATTCTGGTTTATAGGTCAGCGATGCTTTTCAAATCAAGGCTGTACGGCTCCAGCTTCTGTTTGTCCCCTTCGATGGCTGCCCCATAGAAGTATACGTCCTCCCGAGACAAGAAATCATGAAGCTCAACTGGTATGGTCAGCGAGTGTATGATGCGGTACACCAAAACATCATCTTCAAGGCATAGCTGAAGGACGGCGGCGCGCTGGATCTTCCCAGGGGCACGCTCCGTGTACTCTGCGTCGAGACCGATGACCCTCGTCTCGACCTTTTTGAGGGAGTTGGATACATTGTTGATCCACTGCCGAACAACCCTTAGGTGGACGGTGGACAGTGGCAACTATGCGCATCGAGCCTTCGAGCGAGGACATGTTGGGCGCTAAAACCTGCATCTCGATCTCTTTAGCCATTTGGAACCGGCTGGAGCGGAGGGCTATGGTTTGGAGAATTAGGATTAGATGGCTAGTCTAATGAAGTAGTAGATGATTATTTAAAGAGGTTAAAACAATGTGAGCGGAGGGGGTTTGGATGCAAATGAAGGCGAAGGGGAGGTGAAGAAGCGAGGCGAATCGGTTCCCGATGGAAGTAAATGGGAGAAGTGGCGTGCATGCAGTTGATTAGACGGCTAGGTAGACTAAACGAAAAGGCTATGCGGGTAGACTGAGGAGTCATACCTGTTCGTGTACGTGCCCATCCTTCTTGATAGGTGGGACCTATGAAAACAGATAAAAAATATGTCATAGCTTTTTTTTGAGCACGTGAGTGGGAGACACAACATTCTCTGGTTAAGGAATACTCCCTCCGTTTAGGTGAGTATAAGTCACCTTATGAAAATCAGGTTTTCGCAAAACCTTTAGGCGTGGAGCATTAACTTCCTGCTCGATCCCCTCCCAGCCTCGTTAGCCAGCGTTCTCTTCCTCCTCTGCCGCGTTCTACCTTTCCATTTATCCTCTTCTCAAGTGTGGAGCGATCTGCATGCCGTCCTTGATGCACCAGAATGACCCTTTGCATGCATCATGGCGAGGCGTTGATTGGGCATGCTGCGAGAATTTGGTTTTGCTCATAATATGGATGATACCGAGCGATGAAGTGAGCAGGCATGCTAGCACGGAGACCTATTTCCGCTATACAATCTTGGAGTACTCATGTTCCTACTACTAGTAGTAGTAGTAGTTGTGAGATTCGGGTTGGCAGACCCTCTAGGTTCGAACTCTAGGGGTGCCTGCGGAGATCTCACCCCTACCTACCTGCACCTCGTCGCCTCATAAGGATCTAAAACTACGAAGAGCAACACAAGGGACACAAGGTTTATACTGGTTCGGGCCACCATTGTGGTGTAACACCCTACTCCAGGGTGTGGTGTGGTGGATTGCCTCAGGGGCTGATGATGAACAATACAAGGAAGAACAGCCTCGCGAGGGTCTGTTCTTTGCCGGTGCGACGAACCGCCAGGGGGAGTTCGGTCGCTCTCTCTCTCTCTCTAGATTGCTTGATCTCTAGCTCTGTTCTGGATTCCGATCCCTCTACCCTGTGGGTGGCTAGTCCTATTTATAGGCAGAGGCCCTGGACCTCTTCCCAAATATTGAGCAGGAAGGGCGCCAAAAATTGGCCATTTTGAAGGGGAACATCTAGTACACTTATCCTGACTAAAGTTGGTCCTCGCTGTCGGATTTCGGGTTCCGGCAGACCCTTGAGGTTCGAACACTGGGGTGCGCGCGGAGATCCAACCCTCCACCGTCTCGCACCTCGCCGAATCGCTGGGACTTAAGCTACTAAACGGAACAGCACAAGAGACACGAGATCTATACTGGTTCAGGACACCATTGTGGTGTAATACCCTACTCCAGTGTATGGTGTGGTGGATTGCCTCTTGGGCTAATGAGGAACAATACAAGGAAGAACAGCCTCGCGAGTCATTCTTGGCGGGTGCGATGAACTGCTAGGTGGGGTTGATCGCTCTAGCTACTGGTTTCTTGATGAGGATTGGGATCTGGATCCGGATGCCCCCATACAGGGGTGGCTACTCCTATTTATAGGCGAGGCCTGGGCCTCTTCCCAAATATTGGCGGGAAGGCGCCAACAAGCAGCCATTTGAAGGGAACAACGGGTACACTTATCTGACTAAAGTTGGTCCTCACACTTAAAGGCTCTGGTGATGGCCTTTGCTTGGGCTCCACAATGACACCCTTCCGGCCGTTGCGCTGGTCTTGGTCTTGTTGCACCGAAGCGGATGCCTTTGCTTGATGCTCTCGCTGCGCTTGCTCCCTTTGCACCAAAGGGAAAGGAGGACACTGCAGTGGGCTGGCGCCAGACCTGGCGCCCTTGGTAAATCATGGCTTGCGTCATGGGCACCTCGCAGTACCCTGCCTTGAACTCTCGCCTCCTCATGAGCCAACTGACGAGGCCGTGCACGAAGCTCCTTGTCATCCGCCCAGCAATCTGGCCCCTCGCGAGGTCTTGAGCTGCGTTGATGAAGATGGGCCGTCTTTGGGCCTCCTTGAGCCACGCCCGTGGGCCGTGAGGCAGCTTGAGCGAGGCAAGTCTGGGACCCTGTTCCCGAGCGCCGACAGTAGCCCAGGCCTGGCGCGCCCGAACTTGGCGAAGCGAGAGGCAAAGGGCAAGTCTGAAGCTTCGCGGGCCCTAACAGCCTGCAGCCTTGGGCGACGCGTGGCGGTTGATTGGACGCGTGCGCACTGCTCCCCCACGATGCCTTGGTAACCACCCGGATTCGACAAGTCCCTGCATGTAGAGTCGGTCATGATTACAGCGATCGTGGAAGCCAGCGGTTGGCCTTCTCACGGCTATAAGTACGGAACGACGCAGAGAAGGCTCCACCAAGGAAGGCTGTCGGCCGCGAGAGAAGTGGAAGGGCCGTCGGTGAGTCTTCCTCTCCTCCGCCTAAGCGTGGTGAGGTCGCCCTCGCAAGCATCCGTGGCCTCCACGGTCCCCGTGGTTGTGGGGAGGCTCTCAGCATGGCGACAGCGGCTGGCCATGGTCGGGAGGGCTTGCCCGGCTGCGCGTCCCCGAGCCGCGCCTCCATGCTTCTTTGGCGCTGCGGAGTTCATGGTGAGGCGGTGGAGCCGTCCGGCGTCAGCTTCAGCTCCGTGCTTCCTCTGGGTGAGCTCCCGGCTGGCGCCCTGGGTGGCCTCTGGCTCCGAGCGGATAGCTCTTGCAGCGGGCCGTGGGCTTCTCAGGTCTCGCTACTGAGAAACCTATTCTGACCAGCGGCTAGCAGACGTTCGCTTCAGCAGCGTGGTCTTCGCCCGGTGCTCCTGCACTTCAAGCACGACCAGCGGCGCCACCCTCTCGTGAGGTGTTACGGGAAAACGGTCACCGCATGGGGTGCTGCCACGAAGGCGGCGACGCTGCCCAGGACTCAGCCCGGCGTGGATGGAGAGGGCAGCGAGCGGCGGTGGCGATGCCGTGACTCCTCACGTTTCACCAGCTCTTCTTGGTGGTGATTCTTCTAGCAGCGGCAGCCAGCCGCCCGCCACGCCTGCTTGAGGGGTGCCAGTAGGTCTGCTGCTTGCCATGCCGTGAAGCCTTGAGAGGAGTCCGCTGAGCTCGGAGGCAGCTCGAGCCTTCAAGAGGGCGGCAGGCGTGCTTCACCTGCTTTGTCCTTTTCCTTTCTTTTCTCCTGTTAAAAAGGCAACAATGTGTGGCCCCGTGAGGCGCGTTTAGGTTAACGCCGTTAATTATTGTCTTGCTTTTGTTATCCTGATCTGTTCGCTTCATTGTCGCCCATTACGCAAGTGAACTCCAGCCGTGGCGTGTTGTGCTGCCTGTGAGGCATGGTCGGGAGGGGTGCTCACTGTGGACCAGGGCCGTGAAAACTTGAGCGATAGGGCAGGAGCAGCTCGTGAGGGCTCCCGGGCTTACGCCTCGCGAGTCCCCGCAAAGAAATCGAGCGGCGGAGGCGAAAAGATCGAAGAACCACGGACCAAAAGATGGCGATAGTTTGATAAAAACTCCAAATGGGAATAACTAGTCAACCGCTGAAAGCAAATGAAAAAGCCGCGTCCGGCACCTAGTCTAGTCTTCGATGTCTTCTCACCAGCGCGGAGCTAAGTGCTGCCACTGGGCGTGGGAGGGAGCCCCAGGGCCTGAGGCCGGCACTCCTGAGACTCTGGGGCGTGTACAGCCCCAACTCATTATTACGTGAGAGTGTCACGGGCAGTGAGCTTCACAGGCGTTTGCCCTCTTCATAGGCTCCGGGCCTTTCTTCTGGGGAGCGAGCTTCATGGGCGTTGGCCCTCTTCACGAGCTCCGGGCCCTTTCCAGAACGCAACAGCTTCTGGCGTTAAGCCTTCTTCGAGCTCTGGGCCTTTCTCGAAAAAGAATGAGCTTCACAGGCATTCGCCTTCTTCACAGGCACTGGGCCTTTTACAAAAAGAATGAGCTTCACAGGCATTCGCCTTCTTCACGAACCTTTGGGCCTTTTCCAAAAGAATGAGCTTCACAGGCATTTGCCTTCTTCACGAGTATTTGGGCCTTTTCCAAAAGAATGAGCTTCACAGGCATTCGCCTTCTTCCGAGCACTAGGCCTTTTCCAAAAAGAATGAGCTTCATAGGCATTCGCCTTCTTCACAGGCACTGGGCCTTTTCCAAAAAGAATGAGCTTCACAGGCATTCACCTTCTTCACAGGCGGGCCTTTTTAGGGGTAAAACCTCCGGAGGTGCTGGATGTTCCACGCGTTCTGTATAGGTACTCCCTCTTGAGTCTCCAAGCACACGGGCAGGCACTGAAACATGAACAACCTTGAGCAGGCCCTCCACATGGGAGAGGCTTATGCAGTCCCTCCACGGAGAGGACCCGTCGAACCGAGGTCCCCCTCGAGAGTTACAGGGCGGATGTTGCGGCGGTGGTATCGCGGAGTGCCTGCTGGTACCTTGCGCTTCGCGCAGACTTCTCGGCGGCGCTCCTCCCCGGCGCAGTGCGTCCCCATGGCGTCCTGCAGCGTTTCGCCGAGCGCGGGACCAGCAGCGAATCGGCAACTTGACCTCGTGAGGGTGGACCGCTTTGGCACCGTAGACCAGGAAGAAGGGGGTCTCTCTAGTAGGCTTGGTTGCGGTTGTGCGCATGGACCACAACACGGACGGAAGCTCGTCATACCAGCCTCTGCCGCTGGCCTCCGGTTTCTTCTTGAACGTCCTGGTCTTGAGGCCTCTCGGGACCTCTGCGTTAAGCCCGCTCGACCATCCATTGTTGCGAAGTGCGCCACGAGCGTAGCATATCTGCGTCCCAAGGTTAGCGCATTATGTTTTAAAATGGTTACTGGTGAACTGCGAACCGTTGTCGGTGATTATGCGGTTCGGCACTCCGAACCGGCTCACGATGCCCTTGATGAACTTGACCGCGAGAACCAGCGGGGATGGTGCGGACGGCCTCGACTTGACCCACTTGGTGAATTTGTCCGCGGCGGCGTAGAGGTAGCGATAGCCCCTGGCGCCCAGAGAAAAGGCCAGGATGTCCAGCCCCGGACGCGAATGGCCAGTGTGAGGGGATGGTTTGCAGAGCCTCCTGCTGGTGAGTGGATCTGCTTGGCATGGAATTGGCAAGCCTCGCAAGCCTTCACGAGTTCAACAGCGTCATTGGCGCGATGGGCCAATAGAAACCGCTGCGGGCATGCCAAGCGAGGCCCGTGGCGAAGAATGGTGCCCACAATCTCCATCATGTATATCTGCGGCAGTTCCTTCCCATGTTCCCTGGTGATGCGGCGAGGATCGTCGTTCGGTCGTTTCGGTGAGCTCTCCATCCATGATGTTGTATCTTTGTGGCTTGCCGCGCCACCGCTCTGCCTCCTCCTCCTTCTCGGCAAAGTTCGATCGTTAAGTAACTCTTGAGCTCCGTGATCTAGCACCCTCTTGAGGTTCCATCGTTAGGGCAGGCGTGCTCGAGGCCGGGCCACAGTGGGGCCCGGAGGTAGGTGGTGAGGAGCTCCACCCGAGGCTGTCTTGTGCTTGATACTTGGCGGCGGGGCTGAGGGCTTGAAGAGCCGTTCCTCAAGACGCCCGGCTCTGGGGTAACCTCACAGAGGCTCGTTTGGCGATGTTGTCGGCCTCTTGATTGGTGCCCTTGGGCACGCTGCAGCTCAACCCCGAACTGTTTCTCCATCCTGCGGACCTCCATGGTAGGCCTCCATGTGTTCATCTCTTGGCTCGTACACCTTGTTGGAGAAATTGGCGAGGCTGCAGATCGCCCTTGATGGTAGGCGCTTCACCCCAGGCAGCGGCAGCCTTGGACTTCGCTATCAGCCCCTCGTATTCTGCTATATTGTTGGAGACCTTCTCGCCCTCTTTGAAAGCAGAGCTGCGGCATAGTAGAGGTTGTCCTAAGCGGGAGATATGAGCCTTGCCCCAGCCCAGCCCTGTCTGGAGAAGCGCGCCGTCGAGTACATGACCCAAACCTACGGCTTAACCGGCTTCTGGGGAGAGGATCGATCTCGCCCGACCCGAGGCCAGTGCTTGTCCATTCGACCACGAAATCTGCCAGTAGGCCCCTTGATGACTCTGGTTGTGCTGAACTCGAGCTGGAATGCTTGCAGCTCAATGTTTCCTCAGCGACCCTTCCGGCCGAGTTGGGGCTCTGAGCACCCTCTCCGGGGTATCTTGAGACAACCTTGATTGGATGACCACAGGAAGTAGTGCGTAGCTACTGCTTGAAGCCACCAACAGCGAGGAGGAGCCTGCGGCATGGGGTACCGTGCCCTCGCATCCCGTAACAACTGTGGTGAAAGTACACGGGTGCTCGACAAGGCTAGAGGCGTCGGTGCTGGTGGCGTCTTCAGGAGGCTGTGGTGCCTCGGTGTGGCGCCTCGAAGTTGGGTGCTTGGATGGAGGGCCTCTCCGCCCTTGGTGTGCTCTGCTGCGATGGCTGATCTTCTTCCGTTGCGGTGCTGGCTTCTGCGAGTTCCTCCTGATTCGGCCTTGCCATAGCTCGGGTGGCCGTCGTGGTCTTGGCTGACGCTCCTCCCTAACGCCACCAGGGCTGCGCTAGCGAGAGTAGGGAGTGGCGGAGTAAGTACCAAGGGCTCCCTAAGGGTGCGGGGCCACCATCCTTTGGAGGGTTGGTGGTACCTCTTGAGGTCTTGGGCAGCTTTGTCGGCCTCTTCATCCATTGAAGGGCCCTTTTCTTCATCGGTGGAAGAAAGGCAGCGCCCGCTCCCCCAATCGGGAGATGAACGGCCCACGCCTTCTGCGCCCCATGAGCTTCTGCATTTCCACGAGGGTCTTTGGTGGGCTCATGTCCTCAACTGCCTTGACCTTTTGCAGGTTGGCCTCGATGCCTCGGTGGGACACGAGGAAGCCGAGGAGCTTGCCGAGGAACTCCAAACACGCACTTCTCGGGTTGAGTCGCGGGCTCACTCGTTGAGGCTCATGAAGGTTTCTTCAGGTCTTGTATCAAGGTCTTGGCCTCGCGAGACTTCACCACGATGTCGTCTCGTAAGCCTCCACATTCTTCGAGCTGTGGGCCCAAGGTGATGTGCATGAGCATTTGGAATGTTGCTCCAGCGTTCGCAGCCTGAATGGCATGCATGTATAGCGATACACTCCACACGAGGTTAAGAAGGCCGTATTTTCCCGTCTTCCACCACCATCTTGATTTGGTGATACCGTAAAAAAGGCGCCCAAGAAGCATAACAGGTCACACTCGGCGGTGGAATCGACAATCTGGTCGATCTTGGGAGGCGGGAACAGATCCTGCGGGCATGCTTTGTTGAGGTTGGTGAAATCGACACACATGCGCTCCTTTCCTCCCTTCTTTGGCACCACCACGGGTTGGCCAGCCAATCTGAGTATCGGACCTCGCGAATAACCCCCGGCTTCTAGCTTGCGGGTCTCTTGAGCGATGAAGGCCTGCTTTTGAGTGGACTGCCTTCATATACCTTCACGGGGCGCTGCGTTGGGGCACACGTTGAGGTGGTGCTCGATTCGCCCCATGGGATCCCCGCCAGCTGATCGGGCTCCCGTGCGAACACCTTCTTGTTCGCGCAGAGAACTTGACCAGGGCTTCCTCTGTTCGGGCTCGAGGTTGGCGCCTATGGTGAAGGTGGCGTTTGTAGACCCGTCCTCGTCGGCGGTATCTGCTTGGTCCCGCCTTGTCTTGAGTGAACAAGCTGCTTCTTCTTGGTGGCGCAGCCCCTTGGAAGCAGGGCTTCCGCATCGGTGAGCTGCGCCATGGCCGCTGTCTTGAGCGAGCTGGCGCTCCTGGCGACCTTGAGTATCCAGACGCGGTGAGGGCGCCGCTGCTCCGGGCATCTTCATGAGTTGTACCCGGGTGGGTTGCGGCGATGAATTTGGCCAATGCTGGATAGCCAAGGATGGCATTGTAGGGAGGCCGATGGGGCGATGTCGAAGTCGACCAGTTCCGTCGGAAGTTGTCGTAGGTGCGAAGGTCACGAGGCGGATTTGCCCCAAGGGCTGGATGACCCTCCTCCCTCGCCCAAAAAAGGCGGCTGGGCTGCAGCCGCTCCTGGAAATGCAGAGGAGGTTGAAGGCCTCGGCCGAAATGCGTTGAGGGCGGCGCCGCCGTCGATGAGGGTCTGGTGGCGGCAACCTAGCAGATGGTGGGTGTCGCGAGCATGGGGAGCGCACTGAGCCGACGAGTTGGTAGGGTGGTCGAGTCGAAGGTCAGCCCGGCCGGCAGCTCCGTCCAGCCAGCGAGCCCCCGCTGCGTGGGCGGCGCCGACCAGCCAGACGAATGTCTTAACATGGCGGCTGGAAGGCAGCGCTGCGAGCCGCCAGGGAGGCTGGCGACGACGGAGGAACGGCGCGATAGAGGCGGGTGGCGAGGAAGCTGCGCGGCTCCTCCCAGTCGCCGAGAGCACAAGGGCGATGCTTGCTGCCCAGTGGCGGTGTTGACAATGAGCGGTGAGGAGCGGTGGGGCGCCCGCCCGTCGGAAGCCGTCCGAGGCGACATGGGAGGCGAGGTGGCTCGGCGCTTCGGTGCGAGCCCGACGCGGCGTCCGAACATGGTTCGTTAGTCGGGGAAGAAACGAGGCGGCGGAGGCAGATTCCAGCGCACCCCTATCTTCGCGCCAAATGTGAATTTGGGTTCAGCAGACCCTTGAGGTTGAACCTTTGGGGTGCACGCGGAGATCCAACCCTCCACCGTCTCGCACCTCGCAGAATCGCTGGGACCTAAGCTACTAAACGGAACAGCACAAGAGACACGAGATCTATACTGGTTCAGGCCACCATTGTGGTGTAATACCCTACTCCAGTGTGTGGTGTAGTGGATTGCCTCTTGGGCTAATGAGGAACAATACAAGGAAGAACAGCCTTGGCAGTGCATTCTTGGCGGGTGCGATGAACCGCTAGGTGGGGTTCGATCACTCTAGCTCTGGTTTCTTGATGAGGATTGGATCTGGATCCGGATGCCCCCATACAGGGGTGGCTACTCCTATTTATAGCGAAGGCCTGGGCCTCTTCCCAAATATTGGCGGGAAGGCGCCAACAATTAGCCATTTTAAGGGAACAGCGGGTACACTTATCGACTAAAGTTGGTCCTCGCTTTGCCAAAGGCTCAGTGATGGCGCTGCTTGGGCTCCATAATGACTCCCTTCGGCCGTTGGGCTGGTCCTGGTCTTGTTGCACGAAGCGGATGCCTTTGCTTGATGCTCTCGCTGCGCTTTCTCCCTTTGCACCAAAGGGAAAGGAGGACACTCTGCGCAATTTGGCGCTGGTGGCTCCCTTAGTGCGTCATGGCTTGCGTCATGGGCACCTCGCGAGTACCCTGCCTTGAACTCTCCGCCTCCTCATGAGCCAACTGACGAGGCCGTGCACGAGAAGCTCCTTGTCATCCGCCTCATGAGGCTCTGGCCCCCTCGCGAGGTCTTGAGCTGCGTTGATGAAGATGGGCCATGCTGGGCCTCCTTGAGCCACGCCTTGCAGCCGCGCGAGCAAGTCTGGGACCCCGTTCCTTAAGCGCCGACCTTTCGCTGTCAAAGGCTCGAGCGATGTGACGCCGGCTTGGGCTCCACGATGACCTCCTTCCTGCCGTTGTGTTGGTCTTGGTCTTGTTGCACCGAAATGGTTGCCTTTGCTTGATGCTCTCACCTGCGCTTGCCTCCTTTGCACCAAAGAGGAAATGAGGACACCTTCTCGGGCGGGCTGGCGCTCCCGCATGGCGCCCTTGGTCGTCATGGCTTGTGTCATGGGCACATCGTGAGTACCCACCTTGATCTCTCCGCCTCCGCAAGCCAGCTGGTGAGGCCGTGCTCGAGGAAGCTTCACGTCGTCCGCTTTAATCTGGCTCCTCGCTAGGGTCTTGAGCTTGTCTTGATGAAGATGGGCGTCTGGGCCACCCCTTGAGCCACGCTGCGAGGCCTTGGCGAGCAAGTCTGGGTACCCCGTTCCCGAGAATGCCGACAGAGCCCCAGGCCCAAAGCGGCGCTGGACTTAGCTTAGCGAGAAAGCGAAGGGCAAGTCTGGCGCCATGGGCCTAACAGCTCTGCGGCCTTAGGCACAGCGTGGCGGTTGATTGGGCGTGGGCGTTCCTGTTCCCCCGCCTCCTTATTTTGCGCGCCACTAGGCGGACCCGTGGTTGCACACATCATCCCTGTTTTCACCGCTCGACCAGTCTCTGCTCTTCCTCCTCTCGAGCTCCGATCTCCGCTTCAATCAATCTACAATCCTCCCCCTTCCTGTCGCCATGGCTCCGACGAAGAAGGGGAAAGGGAAAAAAGCCTGTGCCTCCGCCCCGCTCGCCGTCGCCGATGGCTCCTGCTGTCGATCGGTCAATCATACTCAACCGAGAAGGCTTGGAGAAGGTCAGCTCTGCCCTCGCCACTATCTTCAACGAGTGCGGGAGGACGACGGTCTGGCCCGCGTCTCACTTCTCCATTGATAGAATAGTCATCGAGGTCGGTACTTTGCCGGCATACGTGCATGGACTGGTTCCCCTTTTCCAATTTCTTCAACGCTGTGCTTTCCCATTACCAGATCCATATGATGCATTTGGGTCCTGAATCCATTACTCTTCTTGCCTTGCTGTGCCACTTCTTCTCTTTGCGCCTCATCGACCCCACCCAATGCTCGGGGTGCGTGAGTTTCATTGCCGCACCAGATACAGCGGCTTCAGGAATTGATTTCAACCTTCCTCCGCCCGAGTTTGGGTTCCACGAGCGGTGGCTGTATGTGGATGTGGGGTGCCCAGCCCCTTGCTTTGAGCCAACATTGCGGATGTCCCCAATTGGGCTGGGGCTAGGGAGATGCTCACGAGCCCCGGCTCGTCTTCGTCTGCATCGCCAGCGACTTGAGGCGCTTCGGCGTGGCGGCGCCCAAGGTGGTGAAGCAGTTCCTCCTATGCCAGATTGCCCCTCTCCAGCGCCATTCCGCGGATGTGGGCCTTGGCGGCGTGAGGACCGCATGAGGCTCTGGGAGGAGGACCTGGCGCTGAAGTCTTGAGAAGGTTCTCGGGATCTCGACGGGGACCCTTCTCGGCAGCATCCGGCAGGTGGTGCTCTGCTGTACCTTTGCTCGAACAGGGGTGACCGTGAACCGGATGCCCAGCTTTGACGAATGGGGCTGCGCCCGCAGGCCTCATGGTACTCGTGAGAACCAGGTTGTGGTGACTGCCCTTCCGATTGCCCACGGCGGTCCTTCCTCAGTGGTGGAGCAGGAGGCAAAGGGCCACGGGAGGTGAGAGGGCCTCCACGGGATGACGACGCCAGCGGCACTCTGAGGTGGCAGCTCTTGAGGCCCGCACTGCTGCGGCTGAAGGCGCTGAGCTGCGGCCCGCGGCTCCCGTGGCCGAGGCCCCGGCCACCCTTCTTGGTGGGGCGACCGGTGGCGTGCGCCAGGACGACGACCCTGACGCTGGTCACCTTGGTGCTTCTTCCTTACCACAGGCTGACCCCTGCGCTGAGCTCCTGGGCCGCTTCCGCGTGGACTTCGAGGCACTCCGGAAGAGAAGGGAGCCCTTGGGTGATGATTACCCTTGCCGTCATTGCGCAGGGAAGTATTTCGCCATTGATGAGTAAGCCTTCTCCTTTCCTAGTTCCTTATTTCCCGTTGCATCGGCTGATCCTCGCTCCGCAGGGCCCTTCCTGCCGAGCTCGCGGAGATGGCTGAGGAGCCATCCCCCCCAGGCCTCGCCCTCTTCACCGTCTCCAAGCGCTCCGAGATCAAGCACTGCCCTCGTGGTGAGGCCGGTCGGAGAGGTGAGCCATCCTGTGGTGCATCATGGTTCTGCGCACCTCGCGACCCTCCTTCGCAAGCCTTCCCGAGGTATAGCCAGCCTGCCTTGGGCTCCTCTACTGGTTGTGGACGACGATTGGCTGAGGTCGGCCCTTCGTTCTTCATTCAGGGATGAGCCGGCTCTAGGCCGGGCTTCTGGCGAGGCGTGCCCGGCTATCGCGAGGGCGCCAGCCCCCAGCCCCCTGCCTAGAGGGGGAATGCTGATTCGTGGCCCCCCGCGCACACCTAGGGCAGATGACGACGTGGAAGACGTGCTCGAGCGCGCCCGGGAGCGCCGTGCCCTTCGCCAAGGGTTTCTCCAGAGGCGGCCAAGCAAGTGAGCCAGCTTGGTGTAGAGCTCACGGCCAGCGAATGCAGCCTTGAAGCTGAGGCCTGCGCCTAGCTGAAGAGGGGCGCAAGCTGAAGGTGACCGTTGCCCTTGCGCGCCACCAGTGTGACCTCGACAATGAGAAAGCCAAGGTGTCGCTGGTGGCCTCACGGGAGGCCCATTCCCGGGCCGTCGACGAGGCCCGGGAGGCTGACCGGCGGCATGAGGTGGCGGAGGAGCGGGCGCGAAGCTCGGGCAGGAGCAATTCCTGGGCAGCAGGTGGAGCTGCGTGAGATGGCCCTTGCGTCGATGAAGGGGCTTGATCGACCAGGCGGAGCTCGAGAGGCGAGGAGGCAGCGACTGGAAGCCGCCGAAGCGCGTCCGTGATCTTGAGCAGCTGGAGCGAGGGAGCGCTTGGTGACGCAGGCGAAGGGCGATGTCGCCTTGCGGAGGCCCGAGTCTGGAAGAGGTTGATCACCCGGTGGCGATGGCCGCTTGAACCTCGGCGCGAGTTCGAGGAGAGGCTGGGGTTGATCAGGGCCGAAGCGGAAGGCAGGACCGCCGCCCTGAGGGCCAAGCTGGATGAATCGACGCGGCGGGCCGACGCTTCCCGCGCCGCCCTTGGCGTGGCGCAGGAGGAGCTGACTTCCTCCCGCATCGAGGCACTTCTTCTCGTCGTGGTGGGCCTTGGTGAGGCTGTTGCACGCGGAACAAGGACAAGATCGCCCGGCGCAGATCTCGGAGCACGAGCATGGCCCTATGCTCCGCACGCTCCGGGAAAGAGCTAACACGGCCTTGGGCAACATCTGCGAGGCGGCCGTTGGCGAGCCTCATGTAGTTAACTATGCTGGTAACCTTCAGTTCTTCACTGATGTGTTGATGCAGCTAGAGGTGCGGTCAGGAAGAGCCAGCTGGTTGGTGGAGGAGAGGAGTCGTGCCCTGCTCGGGCGTGCCTTTTCTCGCGTCTTCAGCCATCTTCGGGACATGGACCCGAACTTCGACTTTGATGCCGCCATTGCCCTAGTACCCCAGGCCGTCCGGGGACGACTGGGCGCATTAGGTGGAAGACAGCGTGGATGCCCTCGCCGAGACCGCTTTTCGCAGCGACAACGGTGTGGTCGTGGCGTGATGAAGGCAGCGTGGTGAGCGACCACGGCGCGGCGGCGGCGACACGGAGGGCGATGGCGAGGCCATGACGCCAATGACGATTGGGAGGTGATCTCGAGGATGCATTGGGGATTTATCCGATTGACTGTGTGCTGCTCCTGCTTTCTTATCCTGCGCAGGTAGAGTTCGGGCTTGGCCCTGAAGGTTGTAAGAGCATTTTGGGAGGGAAGCCCCTCGTGTAAAAACTTGCAGTTAGCGTATTAGTAGATGCCATATCACCCGTACGCCTGCGCCAAGTGGGTGGCCTTGCGACGAGCTGGCTGGCTTGTTTACCTTCGACCCGTGTGGGCCCCGAGATAGCCTGCGGAGGGCTGTGGCGCTCCATGTGCTCCCTGAACGAGCCCATTGAACCTGTAATGAGAACCTCCTGAGAGGGCGCGGTGATGGCGGTCCGGTCCGTACGCATGCTAGGCCTGGCCCGGCTCGCGAGGGGCTCACGAGGGGAGGCAGCTGAGGCAGAGTGGTAACCAGAACGCGAGAGATTGCTCGAACGAGACTAAACACCCCTTCCCCGAACACACGCAAATCGGAAGCTCAAATCCAACTTAAATCCAAACGGGGGAAAAAGCGACAGCCAAGGGGAAAGGCAAGAAAGGAAGAAAAAGCCGCGTCCGGCACCTAGTCTAGTCTTGGACGTCTTCTCACTAGCGCGGAGCTAAGTGCTGCCACTGGGCGTGGGAGGGAGCCCCAGGGCCTGAGGCCGGCGCTCCTGAGACTCCGGGGCGTGTACAGCCCCACTCATTATTACGGGAGAGTGTCACGGGGCGGCGAGCTTCACAGGAACTGGGCCTTCTTCACAGGTACCGGCCTTGCTTCATATCGCCAGACGAGGGTCCCGCCTTGCGCCACATTCTAGTGCCATCGATGACGGTCGGAGAACGAGGACGCCGCCGATGGGGTAGAGCGGTCGCCAGCTGTTCCCCCGGCGACCACGGGTCCTACAGCCGAGAGGTAGGCCTGGCGCCTCCCGGCGGAAGGCCTACTTCCTGAGGACGCCTTGCTCCGAACGCCGCGGTGGTGATGCCGGATCTCGGCCCCTCTCCTGCAGCCCCCGGCGCCCTCCTCCTAAGGGGTAGGAAGCTACGGGAGTGGGGCAGCCGTCCGCTGCGACGACCTGTACCTCCTGCGATCCATGGTTAGCGTATGCCTGCTCCTGAGGAATTAGCTGTACCCGATAATCGTTGCTTCTGGCGCAGTCGACGTGTCACATCCTAGCTAGTCCATGCATTAGAGTGTTGCATCATGTCTACTTTTTATCAGAAACTTGAATTGGGGAAGACAGAACCCCTCTGAATTCAACTAGGGTTTACTAAAAATATTTTCAATGAACCTGAATTCAACTAGGGATGATGCAGCCCGAGGGGCGCCCCCAGTAAGGTAAACTAGAAACATGAAGCAAAAGGGATACACGCCGCAGGTACGGACCCACGCGGCCTGGGAATGATGCAGCCCTGGGGGCGCTCCCAGCTGAAAATGAAACTCGAAGGATGTCACCTCATGATGTTGAAGATGAGCGGACGTCGTGCGCTGCGGAAGCCGATCTTCATGAGTCCCCAGGCCCAGGAGCCTCGGGATGCTCCGGAGGCGCTGGTGGATCCTGGCGGACCATCTCCATCTCCGCCAGGACTGCGGAGCGCCTGGCCTCTTGAGCCTCCAGGATGCTCCTCATGAGGCGCTGGCGTGTGGCAGCCACGTTCGGCAAACCGTAAGGCATGCGAACGTAGCTGTGGGGTGGACCTTCACAGCGCCCCACGCGTGAGGGCTAGAGGCGCTCCTGAGAGGTGGATCGATTGAGCCCTGGTATGTCGATGCAGACGCGCAGCCCTCTATCCTCGCCTGGATGGGGAGCTACGACGGGTAAGCGGCGGCTGCCACTCATGACTCTTGGCTCCTGCAGCTCCTGAATGATCTTGCTGACGAACTCCTGAGGGTTTGGCCCTTCTTGCCTCACTCCTTCACGAGGAAACATGCTGAAACACGCCTCCAAGTGGTGCCCAAGCGCCTCCTCGTGATCTTAGCAAAGTCGATGTCCCTCGAGAGAGAGCCCGAGCCTTGCTCGGGAGGCGCCTTGGCGCCTTCCTATCTTGATGAGAAGGAGGTGCTCCCCTGAAGAAGGCGCAGACCCTGAGGGGCCCGCCTCCCGAGGGGTCGGGCCAGGCGATGTCTTCTTCTTCTTAGGATCAGCCTCGGCGAGCCTCCGGTCCTGTGATCTGGGTCTTCAATTGTTGTGGCTTGAAAAGCACGCTCCAGGGAACACACTGCATCTCTCTCTTCGCAAGGCACCGTGATGACTCCGCCGCTTCCTGGCATCTTGAGGACATTGTAGCCGTGATGTGTCACGGCCATGAATTTGGCCAGAGCTGGGTACCCGAGGATGGCATTGTACGGTAGGCGAATGTGGGCGATGTCGAAGTCGATGAGCTCGGTGCAGTAGTTGTCGCGCGCCCCGAAGGTGACAGGAAGGTGGACCTGCCCAATCGGAACCGTGGAGCCATCAGTGACTCCGGAGAAAGGCTTGGTTGGCTGAAGCTGATTGTACGACACTTGGAGATTGTTGAATGTCTCGATGGACAAGACATTGAGCCCTGCTCCACCATCGATGTGGGTCCTGGTGACTTGCACGTTGCTGATGATTGGGGAACAAAGCATCGGGAGGACTCCGGCTGTGGCTGCGCACTTGAGCTGATCCGCCGAGCTGAACGTGATGGCGCCGCTGACCACACGAGAGAGGCGCGTGGCTTCGAGCTTGGGGAGGACTGCGTTCACTTCGCGGGCGAACTGCTTGAAGATGCGTTGAGAGGCTGGGGCTTGAGCTCCGCCCAGGATGCAAGCGATTACGCGCGGCTCCTGGAAGCCCCCAGCCCCCTCGTCCTGATGATGGTCTTCATTTCTCATTGGCTGCGGAGGTAGAGGAGGGAGGCCTCTGTTGCCTTGCGGGTGATCCTCGCGAGGCTGGTCCCTCCAGCCTCCTTCGCGACGCGGGTACCTCCAACCTCCTGAAGGAAATATGCCCTAGAGGCAATAATAATGTTATTATTTATTTCCTTATATCATGATAAATGTTTATTATTCATGCTAGAATTGTATTAACGGAAACATAATACATGTGTGAATACATAAACCTCTGAGTGTCACTAGTATGCCTCTACTTGACTAGCTCGTTAATCAAAGATGGTTATGTTTCCTAACCATGAACAAGGAGTTGTTATTTGATTAACGGGATCACATCATTGGTTGAATGATCTGATTGACATGACCCATTCCATTAGCATAGCACCTGATCGTATAGTTTGTTGCTAGTGCTTTTCTTCATGACTTATACATGTTCCTATGACTATGAGATTATGCAACTCCCGTTTGCCGAGGAACACTTTGGGTGCTACCAAGCGTCACAACGAATGGGTGATTATAAAGGTACATTACAGGTGTCTCCGAAGGTACATGTTGGGTTGGCATATTTGAGATTAGGATTTGTCACTCCGATTGTCGGAGAGGTATCTCTGGGCCCTCTCGGTAATGCACATCACATAAGCCTTGCAAGCATTGCAACTAAATGTGTTAGTTGTGAGATGATGTATTACGGGCGAGAAAAGAGACTTGCCGATGCGAGATTGAACTAGGTATTGGATACCGAGCGATCGAATCTCGGGCAAGTAACATACCGATGACAAAGGAACAACGTATGTTGTTATGCGGTCGACCGATAAAGATCTTCGTAGAATATGTAGGAACCAATATGGGCATCCAGGTCCGCTATTGGTTATTGACCGAGAGGTGTCTCGGTCATGTCTACATAGTTCTCGAACCCGTAGGGTCCGCACAACAACGTTTGATGGCAGTTATTATGAGTTTATATGATATTGATGTACGAAGGTTGTTGAGTCCGGATGAGATCACGGACATGACGAGGAGTCTCGAAATGGTCGAGACATAAAGATTGATATATTGGAAGCCTATGTTTGGACTCGGAATCACTCCGGGTGAAATTGGGAATTTTAGAGAGTGCAGGGGTTACGGAACCTCCCGGGGTCAATGGGCCTTGATGGGCCTTAGTGGAAAGGAGGAAAGGGGCCCAAGTGCTGGCGCACCTTCCCCTTCCCTAGTCCTATTAGGACTAGGAGAAGGGGGCGCCTCTCTCCCTTCCACTTGGCCAATCCTAGTTGGACTAGGATTGGGGGAGAATCCTACTCCGGTGGGAGTAGGACTCCAGCGCAGCCCTTGGTGGCCGACCAGCCTCCCTTCCCTCCTTTATATCTGAGGGCAGAGGCACCCCATGAAACACAAGTTGATCATTGAGATCGTTCCTTAGCCGTGTCTGGTGCCCCTTCCACCAAACTACACCTCGAATATACCGTTGCGGAGCTTAGGCGAAGCCCTGCGCCGGTGGAACATCATCATCGCCACCACGCCGTCGTCTTGTGAAACTCTCCCTCAACACTCGGCTGGATCGGAGTTCGAGGGGCGTCATCGAGCTGAGCGTGTGCAGAACTCGGAGGTGCCGTGACGTTCGGTACTTGGATCGGTTGGATCGGGAAGAAATGCGACTACTTCCTCTCGTTGCGTCAAGCGCTTCCGTTGCTGGTCTCGAGTGCGTAGACAACACTCTCATCTCGTTGCTATGCATCACCATGGTCTTGCGTGATCGTAGGAAATTTTTGAAATTACTCGTTCCCCAGCAGTGGCATCGAGCCTGGTTTTATGCGTTGATGTCATATGCACGAGTAGAACACAAGTGAGTTGTGGGCGATACAAGTCATACTACCTACCAGCATGTCATACTTTGGTTCAGCGGTATTGTGAGATGAAGCGGCCGGACCGACATTACGCCAGCGCTTACGCGAGACTGGTTTCACCGCTGTGAGCACTCGTTGCTTAAAGGTGGTGGCGGGTGTCTGTCTCTCTCACTTTAGTTGAACCGAGTGTGGCTCGCCCGTCCTTGAGAAGGTTAAAGCGGAGTCTATTTGTGAAATATCGTTGTGGTTTTGATGCGAGGTAAGAACGGTTCTTGCTTAGCCCGTAGCAGCCACGTAAAACTTGCAACAACAAAGTAGAGGACGTCTAACTTGTTTTTGCAGGGCATGTTGTGATGTGATATGGTCAAGGCGTGATGCTATATTTTATTGTATGAGATGATCATGTTTTGTAACGAGTTATCGGCAGCTGGCAGGAGCCATATGGTTGTCGCTTTATTGTATGAAATGCAAGCGCCATGTAATTGCTTTACTTTATCACTAAGGAGTAGCGATAGTCGTAGAAGCAATAGTTGGCGAGGCGACAACGATGCTACGATGGAGATCAAGGTGTCGCGCCGGTGGCGATGGTGATCATGGCGGTGCTTGGAGATGGAGATCACAAGCACAAGATGATGATGGCCATATCATATCACTTATATTGATTGCATGTGATGTTAATCCTTTATGCATCTTATTTTGCTTTGATTGGCGGTAGCATTATAAGATGATCCCTTACTAAATTATCAAGAAGTGTTCTCCACGAGTATGCACCGTTGCGAAAGTTCTTCGTCTTTGAGACACCACGTGATGATCGGGTGTGATAGGCTCTCGTTCAAATACAGCGGGTGCAAAACAGTTGCACCGCAGAATACTCAGGTTATACTTGACGAGCTATGCATATAAGATATGACCTCGGAACACGGAGACCGAAGGTCGGCGTGAATCATATAGTAGATATGATCAACATATTGATGTTCACCATTGAAACTACTCCATCACACGTGATGATCGGTCATGGTGTAGTTGATATGGATCACGCAATCACTTAGAGAATTGGAGGATATTTTTCTAAGTGGGAGTTCTTAAGTAATATGATTAATTGAACTTAAATTTATCATGAACTTAGTACTGATAGTATCTTGCTTGTCTATGATGTGTAGATAGATGGCTCGTCTGTTGTTCCGTTGAATTTTAATGCGTTCCTTGAAAGCAAAGTTGAAAGATGATGGCAGCAATTACGGACTGGGTCCGTAACTTGAGGATTATCCTTATTGCTGCACGGAAGAATTACGTCCTGGAAGCACCGTTAGGTGCCAGGCCTGAGTGCAAGGGCTGCGCGAGAAGTTATGAACGTCTGGCAAAGCAAAGCTGATGACTACTCTATAGTTCGATTGTGCCATGCTACGGCTTAGAACCGGGACTTCAACGTCGTTTTGAACACCATGGGGCATATGAGATGTTCCAGGAGTTGAAGTTAATATTCAAGCGAATGCCGGATTGAGAGATATGAAGTCTCCAATAAGTTCTATAGCTGTAAGATGGAGGAGAACAGTTACGTCGGTGAGCATATACTCAGAATGTGCGGATATAACAATCACTTGATTCAACTGGGAGTTAATCTTCCGGATGATTGCGTCATTGATGAATTCTCCAATCACGCCACCAAGCTACAAGAGCTTCGTGATGAACTATAATATGCAAGGATGACCAAAACAATGCCGAGCTCTTCGCGATCTTTGAAAGCACGGAGGTAGAAATCAAAAGGAGCATCAAGTGTTGATGGTTAACAAAACCACTAGTTTCAAGAAAAGGGCAAAGGAAAGAAAAGGAAACTTCAAAAAAGCGGCAAGCAAGTTGCTGATCAAGAGAAGAAACCAAGTCTGGTCCTAAGCACAAACTGAGTGCTTCTATTGCAAGCGAGGCTGGTCCTTTGGAAGCGGAACTGCCCCAAGTATTTGGCGGATAAGAAGGATGGCAAGGTTAACAAAGGTATATGTGATATACATGTTATTGATGTGTACCTTACTAATACTCATGATAGCACTGGTATTTGATCTGGTTACATTGCTAATATTTGCAACTCGAAGCAGGGGCTACGGATTAGCGAAGATTGGCTAAGGCGAGGTGACAATGCGGCGTGGGAAATGGTTCCAAAGTCGATGTGATCGCGATCGACACGCTACCTCTACATCTACCTTGGATTAGTATTAGACCTAAATAATTGTTATTTAGTACCAGCGTTGAGCATGAACATTATATCTGGATCTTGTTTGATGCGAGGCGGTTATTCATTAAATCGAGAGAATAATGGTTGTTCTATTTATATGAATAATATCTTTTATGGTCATGCACCATTGAAGAATGGTTTGTTTTACTTAATCTTGATAGTAGTGATACACATATTCATAATGTTGAAACCAAAAGATGCAGAGTTGATAATGATGGTGCAACTTATTTGTGGCTTGCCGTTTAGGTCATATCGGTGTAAAGCGCATGAAGAAACTCCATCTTGATGGACTTTTGGAGTCACTTGATTATGAATCACTTGGCACTTGCGAACCGTGCCTTATGGGCAAGATGACTAAAACACCGTTCTCGGAACTATGGAGAGAGCAACAGATTTATTGGAAATCATACATCTTGATGTATGTGGTCCAATGAATGTTGAGGCTAAATGGCGGATATCGTTATTTTCTCACCTTCACAGATGATTTGAGCAGATATGGGTATATCTACTTAATGAAACACAAGTCTGAAACATTTGAAAAGTTCAAAGAATTTCAGAGTGAAGTGGAAAATCATCGTAACAAGAAAATAAAGTTTCTACGATCTGATCGTGGAGGAGAATATTTGAGTTCTGAGTTTGGCCTACATTTGAAACAATGCGGAATAGTTTGCAACTTCACGCCACGGAACACCACAAGCGTAATGGTGTGTCGAGCGTAATGTCGTACTTTATTAGATATGGTGCGATCTATGATGTCTCTTACTGATTTACCGCTATCGTTTTGGGGTTATGCTTTAGAGGCGGCTACATTCACTTTAAATAGGGCACCATCTAAATCCGTTGAGGCGACGCCTTATGAACTGTGGTTTGGCAAGAAACCAAAGTTGTCGTTTTGAAAGTTTGGGGCTGCGATGCTTATGTGAAAAAGCTTCAACCTGATAAGCTCGAACCCAAATCGAAATGTGTCTTCATAGGATACCCAAAGGAGACAGTTGGGTACACCTTCTATCACAGATCCGAAGGCAAGATTTTGTTGCTAAATTCGGAAACTTTTTGGAGAAAGAGTTTCTCACGAAAGAAGTGAGTGGGAGGAAAGTAGAACTTGATGAGATAAATGTATCTACTCCCTTATTGAGAAGTAGTACATCACGAGAAAACAGTTTACGTGACACCTACACCAAATAGGGAGGAAGCTAATGATGATGATCATGAAACTTCAGATCAAGTTTCTACAGAACTTCGTAGATCAACGAGCAAGATCCGCACTGAGTGGTACGGTAATCCTATTTTGGAAGTCATATTCTTTGGAACATGATGAACCTCGAACTATGAAGAAGCGATGGTGAGCCCAGATTCCACAAAATGGCTTGAGGCCATGAAATCGAGATGGGATCCATGTATGAGAACAAAGTATGGACTTTGGTTGACTTGCCCGATGATCGGCAAGCAATTGAGAATAAATGGATCTTCAAGAAGAAGACTGACGCTGATGGTAATGTTCTTGTCTATAAAGCTCGACTTGTTGCAAAAGGTTTTCGACAAGTTCAAGGGATTGACTACGATGAGACCTTCTCACCCGTGGCGATGCTTAAGTCCGTCCGAATCATGTTAGCAATTGCCGCATTTTATGATTATGAAATTTGGCAAATGGATGTTAAAACTGCATTCTGAATGGATTTACGGAAGAAGAGTTGTATATGATGCAACCAGAAGGTTTTGTCGATCCAAAGGAGCTAACAAAGTGTGCAAGCTCAGCGATCCATTTATGGACTGGTGCAAGCCTCTCGGAGTTGGAATAAGCGTTTTGATAGTGTGATCAAAGCATTTGGTTTTATCTGAGACTTTGGAGAAGCTTTGTATTTACAAGAAAGTGAGTGGGAGCTCTGTAGCATTTCGATATTATATGTGGATGACATATTATTGATCGGAAATGATATAGAATTCTGGATAGCATAAAGGGATACTTGAATAAGAGTTTTCGATGAAAGACCTCGGTGAAGCTGCTTACATATTGGGCATTAAGATCTATAGAGATAGATCAAGGCGCTTAATAGGACTTTCACAAAGCACATACCTTGATAAAGTTTTGAAAAAGTTCAAAATGGATCGAGGCAAAGAAAGGGTTCTTGCGGTATTACAAGGTGTGAAGTTGAGTAAGACTCAATGCCCGACCACCGCAGAAGATAGAGAGAAAATGAAAGATGTTCCTATGCTTCAGCCATAGGCTCTATCATGTATGCAATCTGTGTACCAGACCTGATGTGTGCCTTGCTGTAAGTTTAGCAGGCAGGTACCAAAGTAATCCAGAGTGGATCCTTTGGACAGCGGTCAAGAACATCCTTAAGTACTTGAGAAGAACTAAGGATATGTTTCTCATTTATGGCGGTGACAAAGAGCTAAATAAACGCAGTTACGTCGGCAAGCTTTGACACTGATCCGAGACGATTCTAAATCGCAAACCGGATACGTATTTACATTAAGCGGTGGAGCTGTCGGTTGGTGCAGTTCCAAACAAAGCGTCGTTATGGGATCTACATGTGAAGCTGAGTACATAGCTGCTTGAAGCAGCTAATGAAGGAGTCGGATGAAGGAGTTCATAACCGATCTAGGTGTTGTACCTAGTGTATCGGGTCCAATGAAAATCTTTTGTGACAATACTGGTGCAATTGCCTTGGCAAAGGAATCCAGATTTCACAAGAGAACCAAGCACATCAAAAGACGCTTCAACTCCATCCGGGATTTGGTCGGTGGGAGACATAGAGATATGCAAGATACATACGGATCTGAATGTTGCAGACCGTTGACTAAGCCTCTTCCACGAGCAAAACATGATCAGCACCAAGACTCCATGGGTGTTAGAATCATTCTTGTGTAATCTAGATTATTGACTCTAGTGCAAGTGGGAGACTGAAGGAAATATGCCCTAGAGGCAATAATAATGTTATTATTTATTTCCTTATATCATGATAAATGTTTATTATTCATGCTAGAATTGTATTAACGGAAACATAATACATGTGTGAATACATAAACCTCTGAGTGTCACTAGTATGCCTCTACTTGACTAGCTCGTTAATCAAAGATGGTTATGTTTCCTAACCATGAACAAGGAGTTGTTATTTGATTAACGGGATCACATCATTGGTTGAATGATCTGATTGACATGACCCATTCCATTAGCATAGCACCTGATCGTATAGTTTGTTGCTAGTGCTTTTCTTCATGACTTATACATGTTCCTATGACTATGAGATTATGCAACTCCTGTTTGCCGAGGAACACTTTGGTGCTACCAAGCGTCTGGCGTGGCGGGTGATTATAAAGGTACATTACAGGTGTCTCCGAAGGTACATGTTGGGTTGGCATATTTCGAGATTAGGATTTGTCACTCCGATTGTCGGAGAGGTATCTCTGGGCCCTCTCGGTAATGCACATCACATAAGCCTTGCAAGCATTGCAACTAAATGTGTTAGTTGTGAGATGATGTATTACGGAGCGAGAAAAGAGACTTGCGATGAACGAGATTGAACTAGGTATTGGATACCGGCGATCGAATCTCGGGCAAGTAACATACCGATGACAAAGGGAACAACGTATGTTGTTATGCTTGGTCGACCGATAAAGATCTTCGTAGAATATGTAGGAACCAATATGGGCATCCAGGTCCCGCTATTGGTTATTGACCGAGAGGTGTCTCGGTCATGTCTACATAGTTCTCGAACCCGTAGGGTCCTTGCAACAACGTTTGATGGCAGTTATTATGAGTTTATATGATATTGATGTACGAAGGTTGTTGAGTCCGGATGAGATCACGGACATGACGAGGAGTCTCGAAATGGTCGAGACATAAAGATTGATATATTGGAAGCCTATGTTTGGACTCGGAATCACTCCGGGTGAAATTGGGAATTTCTGAGAGTACCAGGGGTTACGGAACCTCCCGGGGTCAATGGGCCTTGATGGGCCTTAGTGGAAAGGAGGAAAGGGGCCCAAGTGCTGGCGCACCTTCCCCCTTCCTAGTCCTATTAGGACTAGGAGAAGGGGTGGCGCCTCTCTCCCTTCCCACTTGGCCAATCCTAGTTGGACTAGGATTGGGGGAGAATCCTACTCCGGTGGGAGTAGGACTCCCAGCGCAGCCCTTGGTGGCCGCCAGCCCCTCCCTTCCCTCCTTTATATCTGAGGGCAGAGGGCACCCCATGAAACACAAGTCGATCATTGAGATCGTTCCTTAGCCGTGTGCGGTGCCCCTTCCACCAAACTACACCTCGAATATACCGTTGCGGAGCTTAAGCGAAGCCCTGCGCCGTGGAACATCATCATCGTCACTGCGCCGTCGTCTTGTGAAACTCTCCCTCAACACTCGGCTGGATCGGAGTTCGAGGGCGTCATCGAGCTGAGCGTGTGCAGAACTCGGAGGTGCCGTGCGTTCGGTACTTGGATCGGTTGGATCGGGAAGAAATACGACTACTTCCTCTACGTTGCGTCAACGCTTCGTTCTGGTCTCGAGGGTGCGTGACAACACTCTCATCTCGTTGCTATGCATCACCATGGTCTTGCGTGATCGTAGGAAAATTTTTGAAATTACTACGTTCCCCAACACCTCCCTCGCGAGGCTGATCCTGCTAGTGGTCCTCGCGAGGTCGGTCACGCCACCCTTGGCGAGGGCCACGGTCTTCCCAATGTCCTGCGTTTCTTCCTCCTCCAATGCCGTAGCCTCGATCGTTGCGGTCGGGGCGTCGACCGGTTCACCCTTCTCGCACGGCTCTGAGCTCTTGGCATTCGTTGGTGTTGTGGGTGTGGAGGTCGTGGTACACGCAATACCGGCTGCCCTTGGAAGACTCGGGCTGATCCCTGCCTTGCTTGGTATCTGGTTCTGCCGCGAGCATGCCAGCCCCCTTGCGCTTCACGTCCTTGACCTTGGGCTTCTTCTCTTCTTGGTCGGCAGCCGGCAGCTCGAGGAGGGAGAGGCGTCCTTCCTCAGCCCTGGCGCACTTGGTCGCCAAGTTGAACAGCTCCAGGGATGTGCACAGGTCTTCATGCATTGCCAGCTGCTCCTTCATCTTGACGTCACGCACACTGTCGGAGAAGGCTGAGATGATGGCCTCCTCGGTCACCATGGGAATCTTGAGGCGTGCGTTGTTGAAGTGCTGGATGTACTTCTGCAGGGTCTCTCCTGGCTGCTGCTTGATGCGGCGCATGTCGCTCACGGCAGGAGGGCGGTCGCGAGTGCCTTGGAAGTTGACGATGAAGCGGGTGCGCATCTCGTCCCAGGAGGAGATCGTGCCAGGAGCCAGGTTCAGGAGCCAGGTGCGGGCACCGTCTTTGAGCACCATGGGAAACCAGTTTGCCATGACCTTCTCGTCAATGTTGGCGGCTTCGATGCCCAGCTCATAGAGCTGGAGGAACTCCGCGGGGTCAGCCGTGCCGTCGTAGCGAGGAGGCAGGTCCGGCTTGAACTTGCCGGGCCACGCGACGCTGCGTAGCTCGGCGGTGAAGGCACGGCAGCCTGCAGTGGCCATGGGAGGCCTTTGGTGACGAAGGGCTTGATCTTGAGGATCCTCGCGCACCGCCGCTGGGAGCAGCGTGGGGTCTTGGCGTGCCGGAACAGGAGCGCGGTCATGACGGGCCGGTGCTGGGAGCACTCGGGCAGCTTCTTGGGGGCGAGGGACCTCTTGGCAGCTCTGCTCTTGCTGCGCTGGTGCCACATGGAGCGGGTTCCGCCCAGGGGCTGCGCGCCTTGGGGCCAAGGCGCCTTCTTGAGGGGGGCGGCTGAGACGCCCCCGGAGCTTCATCGCCTATGCAAGGCGGGGCGTGGTGCAGCGAGAAGGACGGCGTGGGGGAGCCCCCTACGGCGCGGACGAGCTCGGCGACGCGGTCGAGCCACTCCTCGTAGACGTCGTCGACGGGGCGGTAGCGCAGGAGCTCGTTTGCCGCGATGAGCGCGGCTCGAGCCTCCATGGGCGCGCGGAGCGCACGAGACGAAGAACCAGCTGGGGCGAGCGAGGGAGTAGCGGTGCGGCCGTCTCGCCTCATGGATGGATGCTGGGACGACGCTTGCTGCTCGTTCCCCGCCGGGCCGATGGCGGCGTTGATGGCAGGCGACGGGGAACGGCGGGGGCGGCCGCCGACGGGGGCCGTCTAGGCGACGCGAGTGGTGAGAGCGGCCCGGCGCTCGGCACGGGCCCGACGAGCGTCCGACATGGATGCGAGGGGCGGCGAAGAACAGGGCGGCGGAAGACGGATTCCGGTGCACCCCTACCTGGCGCGCCAAATGTTGGATTTCGGGTTCCGGCAGAGACTCTAGGTTCAAACTCTGGGGTGCACGCGGAGATCTCACCTCCTACCTATTTCGGGTTAGGCAGACCCTCTAGGTTCGAACTCTGGGGTGCACGTGGAGATCTCACCTCCTACCTACCTGCACCTTGTCGCCTCGCAAGGATCTAAACTATACAAAGAGCAACAAAAGGGACACAAGGTTTATACTGGTTCGGGCCACCATTGTGGTGTAATACCCTACTCCAGTGTGTGGTGTGGTGGATTTCCTCTGGGGCTGATGATGAACAGTACAAGGAAGAACAGCCTCATGAGGGTCATTCTTGGCCGGTCAACGAACTGCTAGGGGAGTTGGTCGCTCTCTCTCTCTCTCTCTCTCTCTCTCTCTCTCTCTCTCTCTCTCTCTCTCTAGGTTGCTTGATCTCTAGCTCTGTTCTGGATTCCGGATCCTGGATCCCCCTACCCTGTGGGTGGCTGGTCCTATTTATAGGCAAAGGCCTGGGCCTCTTCCCAAATATTGAGCGGGAAAGGCGCCAACAATTTGCCATTTGAAGGGAACATCTAGTACACTTATCTGACTAAAGTTGGTCCTCGCCTGCCAAAGGCTCTGACGATGACGCCGGCTTGGGCTCCACGATGACCTCCTTCCTGCCGTTGTGTTGGTCTTGGTCTTGTTGCATCGAAATCGTTGCCTTTGCTTGATACTCTCGCTTGTGCTTGCCTCCTTTGCACCAAAGAGGAAATGAGGACACTGCGCGGGCTGGCGCCCTTGGTCGTCATGGCTTGCATCATGGGCACCTTGGGAGGTACCCGCCTTGATCTCTCCGCCTCCTCATGAGCCCACTGACGAGGCCGTGCCTAAGGAAGCTTCTGTCGTAAATCCGCCCATGAGGCTGGCCCCTCGCGAGGTCTTGAGTTTGTCTTGATGAAGATGGGCGATCTTGGGCCACCCATGACCCACGCCGCAGGCCGCAGCGAGCAAGTCTGGTACCCCGTTCCCGAGCGCCGACAGGCGTCCATCAAAACGGAGAAGCGGACCTCCTACGGTAGAAAGCGGGGTCCTGTTGATCGGGAGGGTGTGGCTACCGCAAAAGCGGAGGAAAGGCCCCCCTACGGTGAAGCGGGGTCTGTTGATTGGGAGGGGTGTGTCACCGCAAAAGCAGACCAAGCAGACTTGTGATGGGCCTTCTGGTCAAAGCAGGGGTCTGTTCATCGGTAGGGGTGTGGCATACCGCAAAACGGGACTCCACGGGATACTGTTCATCTCCACCGTCGACCTCCTCCAGCCTCCACGGGCTCCTGCTCATCCAGCCTCCACCACGCGCTACTCCACCGGCTACTGTTCAACCACCCCTCCACGGGCACCCCTCCACCGTCTACTGTTCATCCAGCCCTCCACACCACGGGGTCCTGTTCAACCACCCCTCCACGGCCACCCCTCCACCGTCTATTGTTCATCCAGCCCTCCACACCACGGGGTCCTGTTCATCCAGAGGCAACGCCACCGCTCACTGTTCATCCAACCCCCCCGCAATGCTCACTGTTCATCCCAGAGGCAGCATCGATCGGCTTCAGTTAGTAGCAGTAGCGAAGGAATCGCTCGATCGGGTTCAGTTAACAGCCATCGATCGATAGCTCGGGTTCGATGTAGCGTAGCCTGCATTCTGTCGCTTTCGGGTTGATTAGAGCCCAACGCCTCCGCTCGGGTTCACTTTGAGCCAACGCCTCGCACACATGCATGTACGTGTACGAGAGAAACGCGCATCGGTCGGGCCCCGACCTCCCACCGTAACCGGCAACTCCCAGAAATTTTCCTTCCCCTCGCTTCTACCACGGTTTTTTCTGTCATGGACGGCCCAAAGAATGTCATGCAGCTGCGTCTCCGGCCCGCCTAGGACGAAAAGCCCATTTCTGTCATGATTTTTTGTCATAGAAGTAGGAGCCCACCACATCTATGATGATACCGGGTTTTGTCACAACTATCGTCATAGAAGTGTCATATGTATGATAGAAAAAAGTTTCGTTCGGCCCAAAATGTCACGGATGTGTCTTTTTTTTTGTAGTAAAAGCTTCTGCCGGCGTGGGCGGCGGCGAAAGCTGCGTGGACCGTGGCGCGCTCCGACTCCTAACCATGTTAGAAGGAGCTCCATCACGGCCCTGCGTCTGTACGCCATTTCTGCCAGCACTTCGGCGGGCATGTTGGATTCCTCCGTCCCTCGGTGATGCACGGGACTCTTCCCACGGCGGCGCCTGGGGTTCCCAGCATGGTGGCGCTGCTCGTCGTGCACACCCTGGGAAGAGCGCGTCATGGGCACCGGAGTAGGCAACTTGGAGGTCGCCGCGCCGCCTGTAGGGGGCACGGCGCCGCCCTTGGAGGGCCCCGCGACGCCTGCGGGGGCCCTGCCTCCGTCTTTGGATTTGGCGGCATGCGGCCCGTCGTGTCGCGCACGAACGACGCCGCTCGCCAGGCTCTGGCTGCCAGAGCGATGTTGGTGCTCGCGGGTCCCGCCTCGGGTTCTGTCCGCGACCGGCCCGCTGCCCGCGTGCATTGGTGCGGGCCGTCCGGCTCCGGATGAACCGATCACCGTGATCGTCTTCTTCTTGGGAGCCATGGCGATGAAGAACTGCTAGACTGGATTTTCACAACTGCGCCACCCCTACCTGGCACGTCAAAGATGTCGGGGGAAATCGACACCTATGGAATCAGTGGGATCCCTTCTACGGTTGGCGGGCGCGGGGTTGTGTAAAGAGCGGGTCTGACAGGAAGCACACGGATCGTTTACCCAGGTTCGGGCCGCAGAGATGCGTAATACCCTAGTCCTGCTTTGGTGGATGTATTTCAGTGTTCTTGTGTTCTTAGCTAGCTACAGGGTGTAACTTCCCCAAAAGATCCGAATCCTTCTTCTGGACGCCTCGGGCCTCCTTTTATAGACAAAAAGGGGTCGCCGCAGTGGCACACAAGAGGTGGAAAGGTGTACAGTGGATGTGTCTATCCTCTGGCACCATCGGACAAACGCATTTAATGCGCTGCTGACGTGACCCTCTTGCTTTATCGGGGACGCCAAGGAAGCACGTCCCAGCTGTCGCCGCCTCGCCTGGCTTCGACACGCGTCTGAACTGACGAGGCCTCGCGGCGCCATGTTGGCTGGCTGCTGGGCTGGCCCGGTGGTGGAACCTTCACGAAGATCTGCATTCCACCACGCAGGTGCTTGCTGGGTCGGTGTAGAGGCCGCTCGTCGCCATGCAGGTGCCTGCTCAACTGGTTGAGCTAGCAGCTGCATGGGGATGGCGGTGGTGTCTTGGCAGGCATGGGCCTGGCTGTGGTCCCGCTGACGCCCTCGGTAAGGGCCTTGTTGGGGCCCCGACAAGGGTCTTGCCATGGCGTCGTGGTCGTCCCCGGCAAGGATATCGCCAGGGGTCTTGTGGACTTCCTCGGCTAGGATCCCGCCGGGGGTCGTCGTCTTCTGGTCCTCATCTCATCTTGTGTGTTTATGATCTTTACAAAGATCTGCATGCCACCATGGAGGTGCCTCCCGAGCCTTGGTCCCAATGTAGTTGTTGGCTGTGTTTGGAACCCTTGGGCTCAAGGGTGGCTCGCTCTGCTGGTGTTGGGCAAGCTGCAGGGCCGCGGAGGCCGCCCCTGCAAGGGTTTTGCCGGATGAGTCTACCTCGCCCCTCTACTCTTTGTGTCTGTGGTCTTGGTGTTGCCTTGATTGTCTTGTGCTCCGGCTTCCCTCCTCTACCCTGCTAAGTGTGGCCGCGAGCGCGGCACTGACTGCCCGTGCATAAGTAAAGGGGTCAAAACGAGAGGCCCTACTTTTGTACACCGACACAAGTGATATGATATAAACCCCATCTTTTTATCCTCGATGGCAACTATAAAATACGTGCCTTGCTGCCCCTGCTGTCACTGGGAAAGGACACCGCAAGATTGAACCCAAAGCTAAGCACTTCTCCCATTGCAAGAAATATCAATTTAGTAGGCCAAACTAAATAGATAATTCGAAAATACTTGCAAAGATATAAAATCATGCATATAAGAATTCAGAGAAGAACTAAATAATATTCATAGATAATCAAGTTCATAAATCCACAATTCATCGAATCTCGGTAAACACACCACAAAAGAGTATTACATCGAATAGATCAATCTCCAAGAACATCAAGGAGAACTTTGTATTGAGACCAAAGAGAGAGAAGAAGCCATCTAGCTAATAACTATGGACCCGAAGGTTTGTGGTAATTACTCATGCTTCATTGGAGAGGCTATGGTTTTGATGTAGAAGTCCTCCGTGATCGATTCCCCCTCCGGCAGATCGTCGGAAAAGGCCCCAAGATGGGATCTCACGGGTACAGAAGGTTGCGGCGGTGGAAAAGTGGTTTCGTGGCTCCCCCTAATGTTTTTAGGGTATAAGAGTATATATAGGCGAAAGAAGTACGTCGGTGGAGCTCCGTGGGGCCCACGAGGGTGGGGGCACACCCTCCTGCCTCGTGGCCGCCTCACGGAGTTCCAGACTTCAACTCCAAGTCTTCTAGATTGCGCTTGTTCCCTAAAGATCATCGCGAAGGTTTCATTCCGTTTGGTATTCCTTTTCTGCAAAACACTGAAATAGGCAAAAAAATAGAAACTGGCACTGGGCCTTCGGTTAATAGGTTAGTCTCAAAAATAATATTTAAGAGCATATTAAAGCCCATTAAAATCCAAAATAGATAATATAATAGCATGGAACAATAAAAAATATAGATACGTTGGAGACGTATCAATCATCCCCAAGCTTAATTCCTGCTCGTCCTCGAGTAGGTAAATGATAAAAACAGAATTTTTGATGTGGAATGCTACCTAGCATATTTATTAATGTAATTTTCTTTATTGTGGCATGAATGTTCAGATCCTAAAGATTCAAAACAAAAGTTTAATATTGACATAAAAACTATAATACTTCAAGCATACTAATAAAGCAATCATGTCTTCTCAAAATAACATGGCCAAAGAAAGGTATCCCTACAAAATCATATAGTCTGGCTATGCTCTATCTTCATCACACAAAATATTTAAATCATGCACAACCCTGATGACAAGCCAAGCAATTGTTTCATACTTTTGATGTTCTCAAAATTTTCAATTTTCACGCAATACATGAGCGTGAGCCATGGACATAGCACTATAGGTGGAATAGAATGGTGGTTGTGGAGAAGATAAAAAGGAGAAGATAGTCTCACATCAACTAGGCGTATTAACGAGCTATGGAGATTCCCATCAATATTTATCAATGTGAGTGAGTAGGGATTGCCATGCAATAGATGCACTAGAGCTATAAGTGTATGAAAGCTCAACAAATGAAACTAAGTGGGTGTGCATCCAACTTGCTTGCTCACGAAGACCTAGGGAAATTTGAGGAAGCCCATCATTGGAATATACAAGGCAAGTTCTTATAATGTAAAATTCCCACTAGTATAAAAGTGACAACATAGGAGACTCTCTATCATGAAGATCATGGTGTTACTTTGAAGCACAAGTGTGGTAAAAGGATAGTAGCATTGTCCCTTCTCTCTTTCTCTCTCATCATTAATTTTTTTTATTTGGGACTTTCTCTTTTTTATGGCCTTTTTCTTTTCTTTTTCCATCCGGAGTCTCATCCCGACTTGTGGGGGAATCATAGTCTCCATCATCCTTTCCTCACTGGGACAATGCTCTAATAATGATGATCATGACACTTTCATTTACTTACAACTCAAGAATTACAACTCAATACTTTGAACAGAATATGACTCTATGTGAATGCCTCCGGCGGTGTACCGGGATGTGCAATGAATCAAGAGTGACATGTATGAAAGAATTATGAAGGTGGCTTTGCCGCAAATACGATGTCAACTACATGATCATGCAAAGCAATATGACAATGATGGAGCGTGTCATAATAAACGGAACGGTGGAAAGTTGCATGGCAATATATATTGGAATGGCTATGGAAATTCCATAATAGGTAGGTATGGTGGCTGTTTTGAGGAAGGTAAATGGTGGGTTTATGGTACCGGCGAAAGTTGCGCGGTACTCGAGAGGCTAGCATTGGTGGAAAGGTGAGAGTGCGTATAATCCATGGACTCAACATTAGTCATAAAGAACTCACATACTTATTGCGAAAATCTATTGGTTATCAAAACAAAGTACTAAGTGCATGCTCCTAGGGGGATAGATTGGTAGGAAAAGACCACCGCACGTCCCCGACCGCCACTCATAAGGAAGACAATCAAAAAACAAATCATGCTCCGACTTCATCACATAACGGTTCACCATACGTGCATGCTACGGGAATCACAAACTTTAACACAAGTATCTCTCTAATTCACAACTACTCTACTAGCATGACTCTAATATCACCATATTAATATCTCAAAACAATCATAAAGAATCAAAGTTCTCATAGTATTCAATGCACTTTATATGAAAGTTTTTATTTTACCCATCTTGGATGTCCATCATATTAGGACTAATTTTATAGCCAAAGCAAATTACCATGCTGTTCTAAAAGACTCTCAAAATAATATAAGTGAAGGATGAGACATTAATAATTTCTATAAAATAAAACCACCACCGTGCTCTAAAAAGATATAAGTGAAGCACTAGAGCAAAATCATCTAGCCCAAAAGATATAAGTGAAGCACATAGAGTATTCTAATAAATTTCGATTCATGCATGTCTCTCCCAAAAAGGTGTGTACAGCAAGGATTATTGTGATAAACTAAAAAGAAAGGACTCAAATCATACAAGACGCTCCAAGAAAAACACATATCATCTGGTGAATAAAAATATAGCCTCAAGTAAAGTTACCGATGAGCGAAGGCGAAAGAGGGATGCCTTCGGGGCATCCCCAAGCTTAAACTTTGGTTGTCCTTGAATTTTACCTTGGGGTGCCTTGGGCATCCCCAAGCTTAGGCTCTTGCCACTCCTTATTCCATAATCAATCAAATATTTACCCAAAAACTTGAAAACTTCACAACACAAAACTTAAACAGAAAATCTCAAGAGCCCCGTTAGTATAAGAAAATAAACCACCACTTTAAGGTACTGTAATGAACTCATTCTTTGTTTATATTGGTGTTAAACCTACTGTATTACAACTTCTCTATGGTTCATACCCTCAATACTACTCATAGATTCATCAAAATAAGCAAACAACACACAAAAAACAGAATCTGTCAAAAACAGAACAGTCTGTAGCAATCTGTAATGTTAGAATCCCATAGTTAGATACCTGTGTAAAACCGAGCTCTCAGATTCACTGGATCATTTGGGCTGTTGGATGTGTTTTACCAATCGTGCTCAGCCGTTCGATCTCGATCCCGAGCGACACAGCCCGTTGGATATTTCATCGATCAACACAAGCCGTTGGATATTTTTACATATGGCAGTGGTGGATAATTTTGTGGTTTGGATGAGGGTAGTATAGGTATTCACTTGTCGTCCTATAAAAGGAAGCAACTCCTTGGTGGAAACCTAGCCGCAACACTACCCCGTCTCCGCCCCCTTCACCTTGCTCTACGTGGTGAAAACCTAGCCGCTACCCCTCCCTCCCTGTCTCCATCCCCTTCACCTGCTCCTCCTCCTCGGCGCCGCCACCACCCCGCCCGCCTCTCCTCGCGGCTCGCGCGCCGATCTCCCTCTCCCTCGATGCGTCCCTACTTCTGTCCTCCCCCGTTGCCGCTGCTGCTCGACGCCGCCGCCATCTCCGCCTCACCTCAATCTCTTCAATGCCCGTGTTCTCTTTGCTACTGGTCGTGCTTGCGTGATTGTTGATTCCATTCGCCATTTTGCAGGTGGACCAGGATATGAGGGCTTTGTTCTATTCATCGTTCACCCTGGCCTTCACACTAGCCGTGCAATGGAAGATGTTTGTTCTTGCTCCACTTTTCAAGATGCTTTTACTGCTCCCTATGTGCGATGATGTTACTCATTCAGGTTTGTTCTTTTGAGCCGTGCAGGGGTGTGGTTTGAGTTTGGTTGTGCTTTCAAGGTCCATTGATGTTGTACCTGCTGTGGAACTTTGACGTGTCTGTTGTCTGGTGCTATTGTTAGGGTCTGCTCTTCTCTGGACCATGGTTCAACAGGTGCTTCTCTTTTACCATTCTATTATCAAGGCATCGATGTATCCATTTGCTCTATTTTCATGAATAATGCTTGAGCATTCTAATCCTCACTTATGTGGTTTCAAGAGATCACAATCTTTTTTGTTTATTACATGAACATGCATTCCTTGTAGTCAATACTTTCTGCAATGGGAAACCCCACTAACATAAGATGATACACAGTTGCTCTTTTTCCTACAGTGGCCTGCAAATAACTCGTCATAGCTCTAAGAATGAAGTACACTGCTCTCCTCTGGATAAATACATGTGAACAAACTGATCTCCATTTTTCTGTAATGGCCTTTCGTGTAGTTTAAAAATGAGATGTTTCCTTATAATACAATAGTCGGTTGAGTTGTTGATCAAAAAGATAAGAAGAATGGCCACTAACATTGATACTATTTGGGTTGAACCATTGGTTATTGAAAAATAAGAACTTAAATGAACCTAGCATTTGGGGTTTAACCAAGTTCTATACCAGTATGCATAAGTATATTTAGATGATCCTGCTTTTTTCCATGACCCCGTTATTAACCGTAGTTTACAATAATGATAAGAATTAGAATTAGATTGCATTGCATTTGCATATGTAGGTAAATACACCAGACTGATCCAATTATCTCTAAGACTCCATAGGAACTGCATCATGAGGAGCGAAGATCAATGACTTGATGTACATCGTTGATGATGAATGTATATATTGGTTACTCTGTTTATGATGGCTTGTCATGGGTTAGAATAAATTGTTTTTTAGGCAAAATGTATTGGGTTCATACAAAATGTAGATTACCATTGCTTTGTTAATGGACAGGTTTCTATAAGTACCTAAAAGTTATACAAGTAATCCTTGCATGCTGCTGTTGGAATTAAAATGTTCTTTGATGATTCAAAATAACATAGTTTTAGTGACTCACTGAAACTGCCATGTTCCTAAAAATAAATAATCAGATGCCCTATTGGGCTAGATGCTTGATGTTTCTCTTTAACTGGAAAATAATGTAAAAGAAACATTTCTAAGAAATTCTTATCAGTGAGAAAGCTAAGGGATATATATACTGAACCTTGATATCTGTTCTTGATAGGGGTGGGCAGAAAACAGAGAACCGAAGACCGCAGCCCAAAAAATAGCATGGTATTTTCAACTCAAAAAAGAAAATAAATAGCATGGTATTCTAACCTACAGTTCTAGGCTGTGCATAATGAGAACTATTTTGTGTCACCAACTCATTCATGAGAAACATTTAAATAGCTTTATCTATGTCCTAGACATTTATTTGATTGAATATGCTTGGTGCATTCTTTCTGAGATTTTGCTGTTAAACTGTATAGAAATAACTCGTGCATTGCTAATTCCCTACCTGAAGGCTACTGCTGTGAAGGCACCTGTCATGCCGAACTTCACGAATGAGCAAATATCAGGTTTTTGGCAAACACCGACATACACAAGTGAGTCAGAACATGTGCTTTGTATCTAGGTTGTCTTGGTCAAGAGCTTTTATCTCCTCTTCAGCTATCTATTGGAAAATAACATTTACCTGAACCATAATGTCGAAGATCTATTCCTATCATTACGCATACTTGATATTTGATGTCATGTGTACTGCATACTGTATGATACTCTATCCACTTATCCATGATTCTATGCTCTGGAGTAATAGTGGAACTGGACTCAAAATTTTCATCAGTAGCTTATCTTTGTTTGAATAATAAATAGAAAGTAAATAGTTAATTGTGCAGACCAATAAAGTTGCCCTTCTTTGAAATAAGTTTAAGTTCACAATGCAGATAGCTGGTGAAACAAACTTTGGACTCGTGGAGCAAACTTTACCTATTAACACCACTTCAAAACCATGGGACTGAATGTCCAAGAAATCTGTAGCTTAATCATTTGCTTATACATCATGCTTTGTTGTCTCATTTTTTTTATCTGGGGCAAGAAAGTTATGTATCATTTGTAGCCAAAGCCCAATTCAATTTTAAGTAGATATTATGGCCACCATCATCCTGGAAAAACAGTGAACTGCTCCCAGCCATTTTGTTACCCTCCTCTCCTATCATTAAAGCTAGGACAGAGTTCCACGATCGGTGACGTGAGGCGCCTCTGACAGTATTATCAGTTGGTATTCAGTGGCCAGTGATGCACAATAGCACACGTGACATCATCTCTGTTTTTAATTTTCTTCTGATGTTGAAAATTGTGTTGGTAGTCAGATTCTGACAGTCACGTATTAATTGAATGCTTTGGCCTGAAACCATAGTACTGTAACTCTGCTACTGCTATATAACTCTTGAATTATCATCTTCCAGATTTTTTTATCATTGTCATCAGATGAATTCGGTTTTGTATAGTCTCCTGTGTCATGTATGCTTTAGTTCAATTCCCTTCTAATTGTTCGAATTAGTCATATATGGGAGTGCAGTCTAAAAGTTGGAACACAGGTTTGCAGCAGTAGTGTGATTTGTGTTATTGGAAGTACTGTTGACACTTTCATTATTTTTCAGGCTTGCTCTCGGTTCTATTGGCAAGGTATCAATGGTCATGAATCCAGTATAGAAAAGGTTATAGTTGAGTATTAGTGGACAATGTAATTATTCAGCATGATACTTGCAGGTAGTAGTTACTCAAACAGCAAGTTTTTATGTGCCTTCTGTTCTCTCTTTTATGCAGTAAATTTTGTTCTTTCTTTTGTTTTAATCTGATGATTTATTTCATGCCCACTGTCAGTATCCTATGTACATCGGATTTGGAAAAGATCAGCAGAAAAACCAGGATGCCACAAATAGTGTTTTCTATTTTTAAATTGTTACTTAACAGAATGATGAATGATGTCGCACTAATTATTCATTTGTGCTAAGCACACGTGTCGGGCCTGGAACATAATTTTATCTCTTACATATTGCTATTATATTTCTCGTCGCAATCTTGGTAGTTTTGGTAGTTCTGGTTGCATTCATACCAAATGTACCATTAGCATGTGATGGACTTCATGTATCGTGTCCATCATTACTTCTAAGTGAATACAATACTATATAAGGAGTATTAGTCGGAGCTCGCGTTGCATTTCCGCTTGGCTCTATACAACGTTTGCTATCGGGTTAGTTAAAATGTTATCGTATGGGGGTGCGGCTGGCCGCACATCCTATCTAGTACTTATGTAACTCCAAAAATTCTGAAATAAATTGTTGGAGGCGAGTAATTTGTCTATTAATCATCTACAAAAAGAATCAACCTAAAATCACTCTCCAGTAAAAAATGGCAGCTATTCTCGTGAGCGCAAAAGTTTCTGTTTTTTACAGCAAGATCGCAAAGACTTCACCCAAGTCTTGCCAAAGGTTATACTTGGCACAAACACAAATTAAAACATAAAACCACATCTAAACAGAAGCTAGATGAATTATTTATTACTAAACAGGAACAAAAAGTAAAGAACAAAAATAAAATTGGGTTGCCTCCCAACAAGCTCCATCGTTTAACACCCCTAGCTAGGCATAAAAACAAGAATAGATCTAGGTATTGCCATCTTTGGTATGCAATTCTTGAATTGAACACACGTGACCCTTAGGAGGTTCTTTGGTTTTGTTAATGATCAAACTCCTAGGCAAGCAGTCGATAAATTCATTTGTAGTAAAAGGTTCCGTAATGATATTGAAAAAATTGGGGTGAACACTTATTGATTTGAGGTCTTCATTTTCCTTACTAGAAGGTTCACCCTTATTTTTACGAACATAAATAAACATGGAAACTTTGGTAGGAGGAAGATTTGAGGTATTTTTAACAGCAGAAAAAGCGGATCCCAAGTTTGTAATAATATCTTCGAGTTTATCAATTCTAGTGGAATCTTGGTCTATCTTCTCATTAACTATGGGTTCCTTATCCCTAAGATTTTTCAGAGTAACTCCTACCTTAGATCCATATTGGGTAATGTGGTTGTGGATCTTTTTATCCAATTTTCAATTAACTCTACAGTGGCAATTTTATTTTCAATAATATCTAGTCTTTGCATCACATGTTCAAGAGTTAAAATAGTTCCATTAACCAAAGGAGGTGCTGGGCCCAACAGATCTATCATGGCATTATAAGAATCAGAAGTGTGGCTTCCTAAGAAATGCCCTCTGGTAATGGTGTCTAAAACATATCTATTCCAAGGAGTGATGCCTACGTAAAAATTGCGAAGAAGAATGGAAGTGGATTGCTTTTTGGTAGATCTATTTTGAGCATTGCAAATTCTATACGAAGCATCTTTGAGATTTTCTCCCTCCCTTTGTTTAAAATTGAGAACTTCATTATCGGGAGTATTAACAATGATAGGAGGACTAGCCATGACAGTGAGACAAACAATCTAATGCACGGATGCACAAGAAGCAGGCGAAAAAGAAACGAATGGAAGAGAGGCGAAGAAAAGGCAAAGGTTTTCGAAAATCGTTTTAGAAGTGGGGGGAGAGGAAATGAGAGCCGAATGGAAAATAATGTAATGCGAGGGAGAAGAGTTTATGATGGGTACATGTTATGTCTTGACCTGGCGTAGATCTCCTCAGCAACGGTGCCAGAAATCCCTCTTTCTACCTCTTGAGCATGTTTTGGTCTTCTCTTGAAGAGGAAAGTGTGATGCGGCAAAGTAGCGTAAGTATTTCCCTCAGTTTTTTTGACTGTACACAGTAGGGCAATGCCCCACTACAATCTTTTTCTATTACTCAAAAAGTTCTGGAGCACAAGTACAAAGTAAAAGGCTTGAGCTAAGCCAAAAAAAAAAAGAAGAAGAAGAAGAAGAAGAAGAAGAAGAAGAAGAAGAAGAAGAAGAAGAAGAAGAAGAAGAAGAAGAAGAAAGAAATGAGAAAGAAAATAAAGAAGAAAAGGAAAGAAAAAACCAGAAGATTGCAACAGAATATGAATTACAACAGATTGTCCAACCAGTTATGAAAAGGATTGGCATATTTCTTCTTGATTCTGTGCCTAAGCCATTGAAGTTCAGCAAAGTAGATTGCTCTCCAGCCCTGAAAGGACGGTTGGATTTGGTTGAGAATCATATTCTTCCTGGAATTCCATATAACCCAAGCCCCAAGTATCACAATTTCCATGAAGAAAGGGAGTCTGATTTCATCTTTCATGTCTTCCAAAGCTTCCCAAATGGAGAGTGGGTTATCTCTGTTTGGGCATATGTAATTCCAGCATCTGACAGCAAAAGGACATCCCGAAAAGAGGTGAAAGACAGTTTCCTCTTGACCACAATTCATCAGAGCACAATTGTAATTTTCCAAGTGAAATGTTTTCCTTCTCAGGAGATTCCTGGTATTAACCTTGTCATGCAGTAACATCAAAAAAAAATTGTGCTTTGGCTGGCAAGAGCTGTTCCAGATCCATTGGAACTGTGGAGGTACTGTTTTTACCCCAATCATTAATGTGTAGGCCTTTTCAGCACTAAACTTTTCAGAACCCCAAATATATGACCAGGTGTCATAACAATCTGCAAGATTTAGGTTTCTTTGCTCATCACAGAGCCTCTCCAATTGTAAGAACTAATCATAAGCTTGTACAGTGAGTGGAAGATGAAACAAGTCCTCAAGGAACTCAGTCTGGAGTGTCTCAAAAACAGTGATCTGAGTGTTTTTAGCAAAAGAGAATAGGTGTGGGAAACTTTGGTGCATACATGAAGTGTTCCATAGGTCAGTCCAGATCAGTGTAGATTTCCCATCACCCAGATTACACCTTGCCATTGATTCGAACTGGTCAATGAGTTTAAGGTTTGCTTTCCACCAGAATGACCCTATGATTTGTTGTCCTGGTAGCTGTCCCTCTAAATAATACGATTCCCAGATCATTTTAACCCAAGGAATGTCATGCCTATTGTAAAACTAGTGGAGGTTTTTGAGAAGCAGGGCATGTTTTTGAGAAGCAGAGCAGGTTTCCCTCAGTTTTTGAGAACCAAGGTATCAATCCAGTAGGAGACAACGCGCAAGTCACCTAGTACCTGCACAAACAATCAAGAACCTTGCAACCAATGCGATAAAGGGGTTGTCAATCCCTCTACGGCCACTCGCAAAAGTGAGATCTGATAAAGATAATAAGATAAATATTTTTGGTATTTTTGTTGTATAGATTGAAAAGTAAAGATTGAAAAATAGCAAACGAGATGTGATGTAAAAAAAGAGATGCAATATAATAAGAAACAGACCCGGGGGCCATAGGTTTCACTAGTGGCTTCTCTCAAGATAGCATGTATTACGGTGGGTGAACAAATTACTGTCGAGCAATTGATAGAAAAACACATAGTTATGAAGATATCTAAGGCAATGATCATGAATATAGGCATCACGTCCATGTCAAGTAGACCGAAAACGATTCTGCATCTACTACTATTACTCCACACATCGACCGCTATCCAGCATGCATCTAGAGTATTAAGTTCATAAGAATGGAGTAACGCATTAAGAAAGATGACATGATGTAGAGGGATTGTCGGTGTCAAAACCGGCGGATCTCGGGTAGGGGGTCCCGAACTATGCGTCTAGGCGGATGGTAACAGGAGACAAGGGACACGATGTTTTACCCAGGTTCGGGCCCTCTTGATGGAGGTAAAACCCTATGTCCTGCTTGATTGATATTGATATTGTGGATGTTTACAAGAGTGGATCTACCACGAGATCAAGGAGGCTAAACCCTAGAAGCTAGCCTATGGTATGATTGTAAGGTTGTTGTTCTGTCCTACGGACTAGAGCCATCCGGTTTATATAGACACCGGAGAGGGCTAGGGTTACATAGAGTCGGTTACAATGGTAGGAGATCTACATATCCGTATCGCCAAGCTTGCCTTCCACGCCAAGGGAAGTCCCATCCGGACACGGGGCGAAGTCTTCAATCTTGTATCTTCATAGTCTTGGAGTCCGGTCGATGATGATAGTCCGCCAATGATAGTTCGGTGATGATGGTAGTCCGCTATCCGGACACCCCTAATCCAGGACTCCTCGGTAGCCCTGAACCAGGCTTCAATGACGATAAGTCCGCGCGTATATTGCTTGGCATTGCAAGGCGGGTTCCTCCCGAATGATAGAAGATTGTGAACACCGGGATAGTGTCCGCTCGCAAAATAAATTGCACATTCCACCATAGAGAATAATATATACACAAGTTCAATCTGCGGCGTTTTTGTGGCATGACGTCACACCATTACCAAGCCATTACTTGAATTGTTTTTACTTTACCACCTCAGCGCATTCAGCGAAGCGGTTTCCTTGGCACGTTTTGTCGAGCGAGATCGTGTTTCCCTTAATCCGGGATTCTCATTAATACGGACATGGGTAACCAACGCGCTTCGCCGCCACACCCCTCTATCGAAGGAGAGTCCCAAACGGTCACGGAGACGGCTCTTGGTATTCTCCCTCTTTATAACGGGACCAAGGCTCGTTTCTTTTCTTCAATCGTTCATCAAATCCTCTCCACGCTCCAAGTTCCAGCACCTAGAGCTCCAGATTGAGCGCCGGACTTTCAACGATGTCGGTTCCGACCTCAGGGCGGTGGATGCCCTCCTCCGTCACGGAGGAGGGCGTGCTAAAGCTGCGGAGGCCAAGTACCGCTTATGAGATTTCAGACAGGTTGCTGCCGAAGGGCAGGCCATCCCCATCCCCCCGAGCCCGGCGAGTATGTCGCTTTTATATCCCACCTCCGTCGGGTTTAGGCTTCTGATGGATCCTTTTGTGAGAGGGCTCATGTTTTACTATGGGTTGGAATTCCATGATTTGGCTCCGAGTCCATCCTCCATATCTCCGCATTTATTATCGTCTGCGAATCCTTCCTCCGCGTCACCCCTCACTTCGCCTGTGGGTGAAGACCTTCAATGTGGCGCCAAGATGATCGGGGCGTCAAGCGGAGTCGGCGAAGCGACCATAAGTAGGAGAGCCAATGCCCGTGGCCCGGGCTCCTTCAAGAGGAGCTCGGCCCGTGGCAGCAAGAGTGGTTCGATATTACCGTTCGAGGGGCCGCAGACAAAAGCCGCCGCCCTATTCCGCCGGGACCTCCACGACGGTTGATGTCGTGGGTCAACCAAGGGCTCAACTGGGGGCCGTCAAAGGACGTGCCCCTACTACAGGGCCGGATTCGAGATCTCCAGACAAGGGAGGTCGATATGGTGGTGGTAATGCAGGTTATGCTGATTAGGCGTCTCCCGCCCTGCAAACGCCGCCCTCTCCGGCTATGGGAGTTCAATCCGGAGGGCCCACGGATTCTTCAACACTTCATGGGTATGACACCCCTGGAGATGTACAAATTATTCTTCGGATCGCAAGAGGCGCGTCCGGAATTGATCGAGGATGCTGGCCTAAGCTGCAATCGCCCGGATACACAAGTAAGTAGTTCCGAGCCCAGACATACCGTTTGTTTGCCTTTTGATGATTCGCCTTATGACCAACTTCCTTCTACACAGGAGTGGATAGCGGAAGAAAAATTGATATGGTGTCCGGCCCCCCTCCCCGAGACCGCGCCGGATTCCGTGCTGGTCCAGATGCTTGAGGTTGCGCCTCAGAGGAAGGCGAAGGGAAGCAGGAAAGCTACTGCCTCGCCTAAGGAGGCTCTTGAAAGAGGGGATCGAGAATCCCTCCTCCAAGGGGAGAAGAGGACTGCCTCCGATGACCTGGGGCAAAAGCCCTAAGCGGGGAAAAATCTTCGCCCGGAGGTCCTGCGTCCGGGAGGCCCGACCGCACAATCTCCTTAAAGAGTCAGCCCTCCAACGAGCCGTAAGTAGAAAGAAAGGAGTTGTATAATAAGAGACATCCCTATTTGTGCTTCGAGGATAACTAAAGTTTTTACCTTGTAGTTCGGATCTCCGCCCTTCGCAAATGAGCTCGTCTTGGGGACCTTCGTCGGAGATGATAGAGAGCGAGCGCCTCCGTCCGGGCGCCGTCGGATAGGGCGGACGAGCTGAAGTGTAAATCACGGAGGAGCCCGGGTTTGGCAAAGCCGGATAGTTCGGTGCCAAGCGGGTGTACGGCTGAAGGATCTGCTTGAGAAGGCGTCTATCTCAGAAGATCACCACGCATTGATGGGCATGGTGATTGAAAGGATTTCGTCCGCTGAAGGCGGGTTGCACGATGCCGCAGGAGTTTGCTGGCGGGGTTTGAGGTACGTAAAAATGACACACCTTTTAACAGTTTTGCATATAGAATGCGCCCTGCATAGATAGTAGCCCCTGAGACTCGGTAGGTTGTCGAAATCGACAGCGTGCCGAGGATCAAAATCGCAGGTTTAAATTCCCGTCATGCCGATGCAGGTGGCGGGTCGTCCGAGGCCAGCGGACTGATGGATTTCTGAACTAAAGCGGCAACTCGATGTTGCGGATCACGGACATCGCGCTGGTCAACAGGCGACTTGATGAGTCACAAGGTAAGTGTTCTGCGCGATCACTTGGTAAGGGAGCGAAGCTAGCTCCTTACAATATGTGCGTGAAATGCAGATAGTGCCGCTGCTGTGGAGAGCCTTGGGCGAACTTGCTCAAGCCAAGGAGCAGGCGGAAGGAGTAATCTGGCGGCCTCGAGGGCGGCCGAGGAGTTAGCGATCGAAAGGTCGCTGCTTGCGGAGTAGGGAAGAGATGGCGAAATAGCCATGAAGTTAAAAGATGCTACCGACCACAATGAGGCTCTTGGGGAGGAGCGCCTAGCGGGCAAGAAGACTGTGGAAGGCCACCGCTGAAGCCAAGGATGCCCGCTCTGCAATGCGGGCTATAAAGGAAAAACTGCGCGGGCGGAGATATTGTAGCTGGCAAGCCTTTTACGCGCTGCGCCGAAGGTTCTGGATCAAAATATGCTCAGCTGGGCCAAGCTGTGGGGTTCAGAGGACCCTTATATGGACTTAGCAGTGAGTCGGCGGATGCCGTTGTGCATTCGAAGCCGGAAGGATCACAAGACGGAAGAGCTGTTTTGGTCTCAATTCCATAGTCCGGGCGTTCACTTCCGCTGACCGACCGTTTGGCGAGTGGGCTGAGCTAAATAGGTTGTCGGGCTTGCTATAGCGGATATAGTGACCCATATCCGGCGGATAGGCCCCATCCGAAGAGTTACTTTGGCTTATTGCAGCAATTTCTTGGGGTGGTGCCACATATCAAAGCGATGAAGCGGTCGGCTGCATAGAGAGTGCGCGGATGGCGCTTCGCCGTGTGAAGACACATTGGACGAGATGGATGCCACCGCTGTTGCGACCCGGTTCGGATGATAACGGTTACCCGCCGAGCACTATTTTGGCGAAGTGCTGCGTGGTGCTCGTGTAATAGAGTCGCAGTGCTCAAAAATGTTACGTTCGAATGAACGTTTATATGATGTAAAACGATATTTATGATGTAAGCGCCTTTTATACTTGTGCGTTCAAGTAATAGAATATCTCCTATGCGGCCGTTCATGTATACGTGTGTATAACCCGAAAGATGGCGTCGTCGGCTTCAGCCCCCACGCACAAGGTGTGGGGTGTTACATAAAAAATAGCGTTTTCACACTTAATCCGGCGTCTCGGTCCTGTAAAGGTGGTGGTAGCGTAGCAAGCGAGGCAACCGGACTATAATGCTTTATCACTTTCACTTAGCCATGGAGTTCGAGGGTGGGGCTACGACATAGCCCCAGGGGCACCGCGCTCTCCAAATTTGGGCGCGTATGTGCTGGCGGAAACGGCCCTTCGTCAGCGGAGGAATCCTAAACATTCCTATGGTCGATCGAGTGGTTGACCAGTCTCTCGCTGTATCATGACAGTCAGTTTTGGCTTTCTCTCTTGAGGTGCTCGCCCAACCGAATCGGGGCACAATCGCAGTAGTTCTCCGAGCCGCGTTAGCCGATGATCTGAGCGTAAGGCAGCAAAACACAGGAGCCGGGCAATCCCAACATTTGACCAAAGACATGATTCGGAGCTGATGCATATAAGGCCTAACTCGAGGCGCCGAACACTCCGAAGGTGCTCGGTCTTTATAATAGCGGGCAAAACAAAGCCCTAAGCCCCTTGTGTCCGTGCACGGAAGGTTCTTACAGGCGCGCCAATGCCAAAACGCCAGTCTCCACTCTGGTTATAATGATAAACCAGGGATTATAGCAACAAGAGACAGAAGAAAGGTTTACGTAGGGTCTTAGTCCAAAAGAGTCCTTACAGCGGGTCCCTCTTGCGTCTGCTTTGTGTCTCCGTTGTGCCGTATCACGGACGGGTGTGCATGCGGTTCATCTGTAAAAGAGAGGAACTTGGTTGGAAAATAAATCGATGCGAGAAAGTGCATAAAGAATTGAAATATAGATTAATACAGCTGAGCCTATGCTAGCTCATTATGGCTTATATGTGCAAACCCTTGTGAAGGGGTGTGCGGCTAGGTAGCCCTAGCTTATTTATTCGGACTCGCCCAGCCGTGTCCGGGGTCTCAAAGCGACCTTTTAGTGAAATGATGCCACGTGGACCGGGCATTTTAAGCGTAAGAGACAGCGTAATGTGGTATTGCATTGAAGCGGACGAGCTTCCGTCCAGTGATGCTTGATAGCTACTTTTAAATGGGGCGACATGAAAGGTTAGCTTTTCTTGTCGGAAGTTGTCGGTGACCGAACACAACTTCTAGTAATAATGGCTGTGCACTGGCGTAAGGGCTGGCGCCACTCCTTTGAAGGAAGTGCGGCTATGCGAATTGCAGTATGGTCTATCCCAACTTGCGGATTTTGTCCGGATGTAGCAGGTTTAAGTCCTTTGCCGCCGTCCATCAAAACCTGCGTGAAATGCAGTCCGTCATTATGGGATCAATATCGGGCAGTCTATCCTGCGTTCGGATATACGGACTAATCCGGATGGTCGAAAGTGATTGATTTTGATATCCAATCTCGGTGTTCCACCGAGGTGGACCGTCGACACTTGTCTTAGCGAGTGCCGTGTTGGTTTTCCGTACTATCACGTGAAGCTAGTTTACTGTTTTGACTTCTTGTGGGAAAGTATTTTGACTTCGGTGCTCTCTGCTGGTGTGGTTCGTCATCGTCCTCGCTTGGCGATCGAGCCTTGTGTCCGGCGTTGAGTCTGCGGACTTTTAAAACAACAATGTCGGTTGGTATGGTTTGCGAGCCTTCGAGGGTATGTGGATTTGACATATCCGATCTAAAATTTTGTTTAAATTTGATAGCTCGTCTCTGTTGTCCTTAAGAGGCCGTGTTTTATTGTTTGGCATGAGCTTTTGAATCCGGCGTTGACCGTCGTGGCCTTTGGGCTTTTTCTTTATTCCGCGCTGATCTTTCCTGCGTCGTGACTTTCCATTCCATCTCGATCTCGGATGTACTCGGGTCGCTGGTGCTGCATCTTGCTAGCCAGCTGTCTTCTCTAGCGCAAAATCGTGTCATGAGGCTTGTTAGCGGCCATTGTTCTTAGCTTCTCTTGGCGAGTTATGCAGCGAGCCATTCGTCTCGGACATTGTGTTTAAAAGCTGCTAAGGCTTCCACGTCCGGACAATCGACTATTTGGTTCTTTTGGTAAGGAACCTGTTCGAGAATTCTTGGCTGACTCTCCGGGCTGTTGGGTTATATGACTCAGATAAATCAGCATCCGGAGGGCGGACATAAGTCCCTTGAAAATTTGCTCTAAACACGTCCTCAAGCTCTTCCCAACTTCCAACAAGTGTTTTTCGGGAGGCTTTTGAGCAGGCCGAGCTGGCCCTTTGAGCTTGAGGGTAGGTATTTTATGGGTGGAGATCATCTCCTCTAGCCATGTGTATGTGTAGTATGTAATCTTCTATCCAGACTTGAGTGCATTGTGCCGTCGTATGCCTCTATGTTCATGGTTTTGAACCTGCTGAAATTCATGATCCAGCACCTCATCGGTAAAACATAAGCGGGTGTCTGGCGCCCAGTATGTGGGTGTGCGCTGCCTTCGAACACTTGTTGTGTTGTGTTACTTCCTGGGGCCCTCTTTTTTGGCCCGTAGATGGACCTAGTTGGGCCGTCCGTTTTCCCAGGATTATAATTCGGCTTGTGCGCGGCCCCGCTTGTCGCTTTTGGCCTGTCATCTGGCCGTCTATCCGGCCAGGTGGCCTCTTTATTTTTTGACTGTGAAGGCTCTATGGCTTCCTCGTCAAATTCTGGCAGCAACTTGCGCTTCGGGTAGCTCTTAGTTTGATGGCCATTGCCATATTTGTCTGCAGTCTTGAATACTTTGCTCCACTTCATTACGGCGTGTCTTACGCTGTTTTGAGCTTCCGTTTCTCCTTCTTCAAACTTCTTGCGATGGCGGAGTCTTTTGTGTATGTTCTTATGCTCGGTGTTGTGTCCGGACTGTTGATTGCTCCGTGAAGGGGTTGATTATCCGGCTCGCCCTGTTCGTCGTCCGCTGGTTTGCCCTGCTCTATCGCTGGAGTCGTTAGGAAGGCTGCTTTGATCGGCGGGACTTAGGGCGGCGTCTACGTCGCCGTTTGGTTGTTTATCGGCGGGATCATCCTCTCGTCGCATCCGTTGTTCCTCGTTATTGCTTCCCTTTGGGGTGTCCACCATGTATATGTCGTATGACGAGGTGGTCTTCAATGTCCTGTAAGGCCTTTGGTTCTTGGTAGTCTCCGGCATCGTCGTCCATACCGTCGATGTCTTGAGTCGTAGTCAATCGTCGGTTAAATCGTCGATGGTGGCTCTGAAGTGGGTGGTGGGTGGGCTCTGAATTTCTTCATCGTCCGCGTCCCAACCATCTGGCCGTAGTCCGCCAGGGCTCTCCGGATAGCGAGAGATGCTTTAGTGAATTTATGATATCGCCGAAGGCGAAGTCTTTTGAAAGATGTCCGCAGCGGTGAGTTCCATGATCGGCGCCAATCGGATTCGTGGCGGGCGCAGGAGGTTCGAGTCCGCAGAGTCCGGCACCTCGAGTCATGAGCTTTATGCGGGACAAGGTAAGTGTTCGCTCCATCGCCGTAGAAGTTGCAGCTCCGGCGGTGTCCAGCCATCCGTCCTCGATCCGAGCGATCGGCTCGGACTATGGGTCGGGCGGATTCGTGTCTTGACCTCCAAGGTCTGTCCGTGGCAGAGTTAGGTCATGCCCATCGTGACAGCGTGGCACGCTTCGGCTGTGGCTCAGATCCACGAAGATCAAGTCCCCGCGGATATCGGCCGTGAAGTTTAGGCTTCAAACCTGACACGACGGCCAGGCGTAGCTTTCAATCTGCTCGGATGGCCAAGTGAGTTGGCCCGCAGTGCGAAGCCGCCGAATACGAAGATCTGTCCGGGGAGAAAAGTCTCACCCAGGACTGCGTCGTTGTTGATTGAAGAGGCCATCAAACCTATCGGTGATGACACAGAGGAACTCTCAATGAAAGCACCAATGTCGGTGTTAAAACCGGCGGATCTCGGTAGGGGGTCCCGAGCGTGCGTCTAGGCGGATGGTAACAGGAGACAAGGGACACGATGTTTTACCTGGTTCGGGCCCTCTTGATGGAGGTAAAACCCTACGCCCTGCTTGATTGATATTGATATTGTGGATGTTTACAAGAGTGGATCTACCACGAGATCAAGGAGGCTAAACCCTAGAAGCTAGCCTATGGTATAATTGTAAGGGTTGTTGTTACATCCCACGGACTAGAGCCATCCGGTTTATATAGACACCGGAGAGGGCTAGGGTTACATAGAGTCGGTTACAATGGTTGGAGATCTACATATCCGTATCGCCAAGCTTGCCTTCCACGCTAAGGAAAGTCCCATCCGGACACGGGGCGAAGTCTTCAATCTTGTATCTTCATAGTCTTGGAGTCCGGTCGATGATGATAGTCCGGCCAATGATAGTTCTGCTGATGATGGTAGTCCGGCTATCCGGACACCCCCTAATCCAGGACTCCCTCAGGGATAAACTCAAGCAATATGATAAAACCCCCATCTTTTTATCCTTGATGGCAAGAATACAATATGTGCCTTGCTACCCCTGCTGTCACTGGGAGAGGACACCGCAAGATTGAACCCAAAGCTAAGCACTTCTCCCATTGCAAGAAATATCAATCTAGTAGGCCAAACTAAACAGATAATTCGAAGAGGCTTGCAAAGATATCAAATCATGCATATAAGAATTTAGAGAAGAACCAAATAAAATTCATAGATAATCAAGTTCATAAATCCACAATTCATTGGATGTCGGCAAACACACCGCAAAAGAGTATTACATCGAATAGATCTTCAAGAACATTGAAGAACTTTGTATTGAGAACCAAAGAGAGAGAAGAAGCCATCTAGCTAATAACTATGGACCCGAAGGTCTGTGGTAAACTACTCACGCTTCATTGGATAGGCTATGGTGTTGATGTACAAGCCCTCCGTGATCGATTCCCCCTCCGGCGGATCGCCGAAAAAGGCCCCAAGATGGGATCTCATGGGTGCAGAAGGTTGCGGCGGTGGAAAAGTGGTTTCGTGGATCCCCCTAATGTTTTTAGGGTATAAGAGTATATATAGGCGAAAGAAGTACGTCGGTGGAGCTCCCTGGGGCCCACGAGGGTGGGGCGCGCCCTCCTGCCTCATGGCCGCCTCGTGGAGTTCCAGACTTCAACTCCAAGTCTTCTTGATTGTGTTTGTTCCAAGAAAGATCATCGCGAAGGTTTCATTCCGTTTGGATCCCGTTTGGTATTCCTTTTAGTATTCCTTTTCTGCAAAACACTGAAATAGGCAAAAAAAAAAAAAGAAACTGGCACTGGGCCTTCGGTTAATAGGTTAGTCCCAAAAATAATATCAAAGAGCATATTAAAGCCCATTAAACATCCAAAACAGATAATATAATAGCATGGAACAATAAAAAATATAGACACGTTGGAAACCTATCAAGCATCCCCAAGCTTAATTCCTGCTCGTCCTCGAGTAGGTAAATGATAAAAACAGAATTTTTGATGTGGAATGCTACCTAGCATATTTATTAATGTAATTTTCTTTACTGTGGCATGAATCTTCAGATCCGAAAGATTCAAAACAAAATTTTAATATTGATATAAAAACAATAATACTTCAAGCATACTAATAAAGCAATCATGTCTTCTCAAAATAACATGGCCAAAGAAATCATCAGGGATAGGCCCTCCTGGGGCACAGGTTGGGGCCGTGTGCGATCGGGCGAGGCATCAAAACCAAATCATTTTTGTAGGTATGTACATCCCACACGGTGAATCCCAGAAAATCATTTCCGTAGGTATGTACATCCCACACGGTGAATCCCAGAAAATCATTTCCGTAGGTATGTACATCCCACACGGTGAATCCCAGAAAATCATTTCCGTAGGTATGTACGTCCCACACGGTGAATCCTAGAAAAACATTTCCGTAGGTATGTATATCACACACATTTCTTTGTGTGGAAACGTTTGTGCAAGGTGGCCTAACACAAAGTTCGCTACCGGAAGCCGTGTGTGATTGTTAGTTGATCGAGCACGCCTACTTTCTAGAAACCGTGCGGGTTGTTTGAGTTCATCGCCCATGGTGCTGTCTGAGTAACCGTTTGCAATAGAAAACCCCAATAAGCAGGGTAATTAGCTTATTATTGATAATCCATGTACTAATCAAACTGATATTTCTTATAAAACACGCCAGATATGTCATATTTGTATAAAAGCAACCAGGATTTCATAATCGAATTACATCAGATAGCTTCTGCACTCAGTTATGCCATTACACAATAGCACCAAGTTTCACATGCAGCATCAAAAACCTTTGGAAAGTAGCATCATACACGGTAAATAGACAGATGAATCTCATCTAGGAAACTGCAGAAGCGGAAGGCAAATATTGAGCCTTCAGTGATGTTGAATGTCCTTGCAACTTTAGGCCAGTGGCTATGGATAATTGCCTGCCCAACCTTCGTCCTCTTCAGCAAGATTTCAATATTGTACCATGGGTGTTGAATGAATACCTTCCTCGCCTCTTGACCATGCAGGTGGTTTGAGAGGTAATCATCGGTGAACTGCTTTGAAAAGTACTGAAAACAATGCTATGCATAAATTGTTGTTGTAAATTTTGAAATGGCGCAAGGGGTAAAAACAAGGTAAAAGAGTTGGTACCATCCTATAGTTGACTGATGTCTTCTTCCTTGTGCAAACAAAGATCTTGTTGTTATCCGTCGCAAGTTTCTTCATCCTAGCAATCTTTTTGTGTTTCTTGACTTGACTGATATTCATGGAAATCTCATTTCCCCATATGCAAAATGGGTCGAATAGTGGGTCTAATAAGCCTCTGACAGCAGGACCTACATGTGCAAGACCAAATTGTAAGAAACCTAAATATTAGAATGATTCTTGCAACTGCACATTAATCTGCTATTAGTCAAAGGACCCTGCTTGAACAAACCTCGATGGTAAACCGCAGTGTCTCCCATTGTTTCCCTGCAACACACATAAGGAAGATCTTGATCAGGTTAACTGAGAGTTGCCATACTATCAGTAGAGTATGTATTGAGTACGACCAAATTCGATTGGTGTCACATGCATAACAATACAAAATTGTACCCACAACAAATGAAAATCAAATTGCAGAACTGAACCAAACAGTTAAATGGACAGCAGACCAAATGAACCAAAATAGTTAACTGAGCACGACATTGCAGAATAGAAACATGTACTAGAAGATAAGACAGTTAAAAAAACAAAGAATGCTTGAGAACAGTACTACGAAATGTAGCAATTGTTGGACGAAAGTGTTAACTGAACATTACATTTCAGAGGACCAAACTGTTAACTGAACATCAGATTGCATATTAACATTATAGAGGACAAATCACTAGAAGGCACTGGCGGTGGCCTCGAGAAAACATCACGAACTATATTTTAAAGTAGACAACCGCGTGGCGGTGTGATGTCTACTACACAACCTTCTTCTTGTAGACGTTGTTGGGCCTCCAAGTGCAGAGATTTGTAGGACAGTAGCAAATTTCCCTCAAGTGGATGACCTAAGGTTTATTAATCCGTGGGAGGCGTAGGATGAAGATGGTCTCTCTCAAACAACCCTACAACCAAATAACAAAGAGTCTCTTGTGTCCCCGACACACCCAATACAATGGTAAATTGTATAGGTGCAGTAGTTCGGCGAAGAGATGGTGATACAAGTGCAATATGGATGGTAGATATAGGTTTTTGTAATCTGAAATAAAAAAACAGCAAGGTAACTAATGATAAAAGTGAGCACAAACGGTATTGCAATGCGTTGAAACAAGGCCTAGGGTTCATACTTTCACTAGTGCAAGTTCTCTCAACAATAATAACATAATTAGATCATATAACAATCCTTCAACATGCAACAAAGAGTCACTCCAAAGTCACTAATAGTGGAGAACAAACGAAGAGATTATTGTAGGGTACGAAACCACCTCAAAGTTATCCTTTCTGATCGATCTATTCAAGAGTCTGTAGTAAAATAACATGAAGCTATTCTTTTCGTTCGATCTAACCTAGAGTTCGTACTAGAATAACACCTTAAGTGTAACACCCCGGATGTAACTTTCCATATTTGTAACTCCAACTCTTGCCATTTTTGGCATTGTGATATGATATTCCCTCCGCAGTTGGGTTTTGTCTTTTGTTTTGCATTTTGTCCATGTCATGCATTTCATATCATGTCATCATGTGCATCTCATTTGCATACGTGTTCGTCTCATGCATCCGGGCATTTTCCCCGTTGTCCGTTTTGCAATCCGGCACTCCTATGTCCCCCGGCGTCCCCTTTTACGTTTTTCCGTGAGCGGGTACTAAACTTTCTCGGAATGGACCGAGGTTTGTCAAGTGGCCTTGGTACACCACCGGTAGACCCACTGTCAAGTTTGGTCATTTGGAGCTCGTTTGGTACTCAGCAGTTAACCGCACTCTCGCAAAGGCCTCTTTTAAGTTGCAGCCCAACACCCCTTCAAAATAGCCCAATAACCCATCTAAGTCACTTCCATGCTCTCCGTCGTCGGATCACGATCGTTTGGTAAAACTACACTCCATTTGGAGCTTCCTAGCTCCTTCTACCTATAAAACACCTCCTCCCCAAAATCCGGATCATTCCACCCCTAACCCTAGCCCGCTCCTCTCGCGCCCGGACACGTCCGGACGGGCAGACGCGTCCGTCGCTGCCGCCCGTCCAACAAGACGCCGCCACGTGGCCTCGCGCGCCCGCGCCGCTGCCCGCGAGGCCCGTCACGGGCCCCATGCTCAGACGTGCCCGCCGCCCGCGCGCCAGCGCTCCAGCGCCACCGCCGCCGCGACCGGCCGGCCGCCGCCCGCCGCCCGCGGCGGCCGCCCGTCGCCGGCTGCCTCCGCCGCCTCGCCACAGCGCCCATCGCCGCGCGCGCCGCCCTCGCCGCCAGCGCTCGGCCGCCGTCGGCCTCTCCTCCATCTCCGGTGAGCCGCCGCCGGCCGTCCTCGACTTCCGCGCGCCCCGGATCTGAGATCCAAAAAAGGCAAGGGTTGACTTCTTCTCCCCCGATTTCCTCCAAGTCATTTCCCTGCCATATTTTGTTGCATTTTCATCATGCCATAACGCTGTACCCGTGGCTCCGTTTGGGGCGTATAGCATACCGAATTGTTCGCCTCGAAGAGTAGATCATTTCATTCCATTGCATCATTTTAATTTGATCTCATATTGATGCCCGAAATGCTGTTGGAAGAGGGCTATGTGATGTTAGTTTCAGATTATTATCAGAACATGCACTTTTGTCATTTTTGCCATGATTGATGTGTGCACCCTATGAATTTGAGTCCTACATGTGTTTTGTAATATGACATTCCATCTTTACAGGGGTGTGTGCCATGTATTTTTGTGATATCTATGGTGACTAGCACAAGCATGCAAACTAGGCTCCATGATGTTGCTGATTTCAGCCCCTGTTTTGCTGATATTTTTATGCTATGTTAACTTGATGCTACCGAGAGATCCATGCATATTTTGAGATACTTCAGTAAGGATGTTTTGAACATATGGTTATGCTCTATCCATCCATGCCCTTGTTTGCAATTATGGAGTGCCATAGCTTGAGTCAATCGAGCTCTACTTTTGCTATAAAATGTTTCCTGGCAGATTGTTTACATGTTATTCAATTTTCCCAAGGTTGTTGTAGTGGATCCGTGTATGCTATGATGTTGTTCTTGCCATTTATAGATTCTATGCCATGTCTTCTTGATGGATGTATGCTTAGTTTACAATGTAGTGCTCTGTAGTGAGTGCATCGAGCTCTTAAACATGCCTACTTGTTATCTGTTTTTGTCATGCCCTGTTTGCTGAATCTGTAACGAAACTTGCTATGTTTACTTGGGTGCCATCATATCTTCTGATCCTTTTTGGCTCATGGTCAGTAAGGGACTATTGTTCTATGCTTTGAGTAGATTAATGCTATGCCTTGTTTTGCTATTATAAGTTCCTGTAGCATGTTGTTTGCTTGCTCTGAACATTGCTTCCTGGTGCTGTTCCTGCCATGTTCAGTATTTTCCCCAAGTCTGTGAAGTTGATATATTTTGCTCTTTTGCCATGCTTGTTTGGACCTGTTATGTTGTGATTTAGCCGTAGCTCAGTGTTCATCTTTTGTCAAGCATCTTGAGTAGATCACTGCCATATGCTTTGCTGGTACGTTTGGGTGCAGTAGCTTAATTTCTTATTGCTTGCTATGTGGTATCATGCTGTTAATGGCAGATTTGTGCCATTCTTGTTTTGCTTGTCATTTGCAAACCGTGCATCCGATTCCGGTGATCTTTATATCGATTTCAACCGAAATCATCTCACCTTTCCAGTGGCATACTTGGTTTGCCAAGTTGATACCTGGTTCATCATTTTCCTTCCGGAGCACACATATGCATTGCATCTCACATCTCGCATATCATGCCATGTTTTGCATCATGTTGCTTGTACATTGCACCGTGATTTATTGTGGTTCCATTGTTTGTGTTCTTGCTTTGGGTAGAGCCGGGAGATGAGTACGTGAACGAGGAACCTGTTGAGAACGCTTACGAGGATCAAGCTTTCGACAACTCGAGAACTTTGCGAGCAAGATGACCATACCCTCGAAATCACTTCTATCTTTGCTTGCTAGATGCTCGCTCTTTTGCTATGCCTATGCTATGATGCCTATCACTTGCTATATCATGCCACCCATATTGCCATGTCAAACCTCTAACCATCCTTTCCTAGCAAACCGTTGATTGGCTATGTTACCGCTTTGCTCAGCCCCTCTTATAGCGTTGCTAGTTGCAGGTGAAGATGAAGTTTGTTCCTTGTTGGAACATGGAAATGTTGTTCCTTGTTGGAACATGTTTACTTGTTGGGATATCACAATATATATCTTCTATAATTAATGCATCTATATACTTGGTAAAGGGTGGAAGACTCGGCCTTATGCCTGGTGTTTTGTTCCACTCTTGCCGCCCTAGTTTCCGTCATACCGGTGTTATGTTCCTTGATTTCGCGTTCCTTACGGTTGGGTGATTTATGGGACCCCTTGATAGTTCGCTTTGAATAAGACTCTTCCAAAGAAGGCCCAACTTTGGTTTTACCATTTGCCACCTAAGCCTTTTTCCCCGGTTTTCGCGAGCCCGAGGGTCATCTTTATTAACCCCCCGGACGGTGCTCCCTCGAGTGCTGGCCCGAAACGAGCAGACTGCGGGGCCACCTTGGGGAAACTTGAGACTTGGTTTTACTCGTAGGATGTCTCATCCGGATGTGCCCTGAGAACGAGATATGTGCAGCTCCTATCGGGATTTGTCGGCACAATCGGGCGGCTTTGCTGGTCTTGTTTTATTGCTGTCGAAATGTCTTGTAGTCCGGGATTCGAGATCTGATCGGGTCTTCGGTAGAAGGAATATCCTTCGTTGACCGTGAGAGCTTATAATGGGCTAAGTTGGGACACCCCTGCAGGGTATTATCTTTCGAAAGCCGTGCCCGCGGTTATGAGGCAGATGGGAATTTGTTAATGTCCGGTTGTAGAAAACCCAAAGTTGACTTTAATTAAAACACATCAACCGCGTGTGTAACCGTGATGGTCTCTTCTCGGCGGAGTCCGGGAAGTGAACACGGTGTTGGAGTTATGTTTGACGTAAGTAGTTTCAGGATCACTTCTTGATCGCTACTAGCTTCACGACCGCGCCTTGCTTCTCCTCTCGCTCTCTTTTGCGAATTTAGCCACCCTATATGCTAGTCGCTTGCTGCAGCTCCACCTCACAACTCTGTCCTTCCTATAAGCTTAAATAGTCTTGATCTCGCGGGTGTGAGATTGCTGAGTCCCCGTGACTCACAGATTCTACCAAAACAGTTGCAGTGCCGGCGATGCGGTGCAGATGACGCAACCGAGCTCAAGTGGGAGTTCGACGAGGAGCGTGGTCGTTACTATGTGTCTTTTCACGATGATCGATAGTGGAGCCTGTTGGGACGATCGGGGATCTGTTTAGCATTTGGGGTAGTCTTCTTTTATTTTGGTTCTGTAGTCGGACCTTGAGTGTAATCTGAATGATGGATGTTTATTTATGTATTGTGTGAAGTGGCGACTATAAGCCAACTATGTATCTCTTTCCCTTATATATTACCTGGGTTGTGTGAAGATTACCTCACTTGCGACATTGCTTTCAATGCGGTTATGCCTCTAAGTCGTGCCCGACACGTGGGAGATATAGCCGCATCGAGGCGTTATAAGTTGGTAATCGAGCCATCCCGACTTAGGAGCCCCCGCTTGATTGTTTGTTGGCGTTGTTGAGTCTAGAACAAAAATGTTTTGAGTCTTAGGATTATATATATCGGAGAGTAGGATTCTTTTTACTCCCGGTCCTTCGTCAGCTCTGGTGAGGTCTCTGGCGAGAAGTTTTGACTCTCCTCTCCTCAAATTTCACTAAAAAATTTAGGATCACGCGGGTATCTTGGAATCGTTCCGATGGTTTTGTGACGAGAACATTGTTCTTGGTGCCTCGACATTTAGGGGTTGTGGCGGTGTCCCGGGAGTTGAGCTCCGAGGTGTTGTCGTCACAATTTTATCGTTGCAGATTCTGGAATACGAGCTTTGCCGACATCGAAAATCTCTTTTGTACAGTTGTTGGTGAGATAACCCGATAACCCGAAGATCGGGCGAGCTCGGGAGTATTGCCATGACTCGTATAACGGATGCTTTTGAAGGTCGAGGTACACGATTTCGAAGGTTTCTTGGTTATGTGTTGACGGATGGATACAAGCTGGATCTAGGTATTGTTAGTTTGGGTGATATATTTTGTGTCCCCTGTATCCCCAACACCAGATTGCATAACCAGAAAGTTTCGGGAGTTTATAGGTGGGTTTCAAGTAGCTCTTAGCATTTCTTCCCGCAGATATTTGGTTTGTGATTGGGTAATCCTTACCACTTATTTGTTCCAGTCGTACCTTGTTTTTTTTTCATCAACCCTTAATCAAGTGGCTTCTCACCTTAATGGACGTGTGATCTTAACTTTGGAATTCATTCGTTCATCCTTGTTCGAATGTTTATTGTGAAGACAATTTGTTGCAATTTCTATCCGTTGATTCAACTTGTCTATCTGTCTATCAAGTGCTAACGGATGTCACCCTCTTCAGGATGGCTCCGCCAACGCGTCTGAATCCGGATCGCAATGATGGGAGTCATCGAACCTCCACCTCCACCTCCGCCTCCGGAGGCATGGCAACTATCATGGCAGCCACCAATGCAAATGCTCGATGATTTTGCAACTCTTGCAAGAGCGCACCCAAGAGCAAGGCAACCAAGGAAATCAAGGCCAAGGCAACAACCAGCCGCACTTTGCTACCCTCAATCAGTTCCTCGCTAATCAGCCAAAGTCTTTCATCTTCTGTGTCGAGGCCACAGACTCCGACGATTGGCTTGTGGACATCTGCAAACATTTTGAATGTAGCAATGTCAGACCTGAGGACTTTGTCAAGTTTGCTTCACTTCAACTCAAGGACCAAGCTGCCGAGTGGTACCAGCAATACAAAGATTCCAGAGGAGGTCGTGTCATTACCTAGGATGAGTTCCGCCGAGACTTCAAAGCTCACCACATTCCGAAAAGTGTTGTTGAGAGCAAGCGTGAGGAGTTCCGCAATCTCAAGCAAGGCAACATGTCTTTGTATCAATACAATATCCAGTTCCAGAAACTCGCTCGCTTCGCTAAGCAAGACGTCCCTGATGAAAAGAGTATGATCTACCAATTCAGAGGTGGTCTCAGAGAAGATCTGCAATTAGCTCTCGTGCTTTTTGAGCCAGAAAAGTATAATGAATTCTACAACATGGCACTGAAGCAAGAAGCTGCCTAGCTCAAATGTGAGGCTTCTAAGAAGAGAATCAGGGATGCAGTTCAGTCTTCTTCTTCCTCTCAAGTGGCAGCTAAGCAGCAGAAGTTCTACCTTCCTCCTCCTCCGTTCCGTCGGCCTTACCAAGAGAAGAACTCAGGTGGTCGTGGATCTTCCCACCCACCCAACCCAAGCTATCGAACAAGTCTAATTCTCAAGCTCCAAGGTCAAATGCTCCTTATCACCGTCCGCTCTCGGAGGTGACTTGCAACAAATGTCGTCGCAGAAAGGTCACTACGTAACAAGTGCTTCAACCAAAGGCGCCTTCCGCCTCCTCCTCTGTGAGATCTTCAAGCAATGCGGTGGTCAAGCATAATCCCAAGTCTGCAAAGGTGAACATGATGAATGCAGCAAGCGAGAGGAATCTATTGATGTGATAATGGGTAATCTCTCGATTAATGATATTCTGCAAAAGTCTTATTTGATCTTGGTGCATCACATTCTTTCATGTCATATCCTTTTGCATCAAGCACAATGTTGACACGTAGATTTTGTCCAAAGTTATGCAAGTTGTTTCTCCCGGAAAGCTTATGACTTATAGTTTGATTGCTCCCGATGTCACTATCAAGATGGGCGACTATAGATTTCTGGCTAAACCAATTGTCCTTGGTGACTCGGATATTGATCTTATTCTCGGGATGGACTGGCTTTCTCAGCACAAAGCTCAGCTTGATTGTGCTGCCTGGAAATTCAATTGACACACTCTTCTAATGATGTGATCATCTATGCGCTCGTGATGAAACCATTCGGTTGTTTTCTCTCAATGAGAAGGGCGAGTTGGATGCTATCTCTCGATTCGATCGTTTGTGAGTACCAAGATGTCTTTCCGTAAGAGCTTCCGGGTATGCCTCCTCACCGGCCAGTTGAATTCGTTATCGATCTTGATCCTGGCACGGAACCCGTTTGCAAGCGTCCATAAAAGCTTGGACCTAATGAGCTGAAGGAATTGAAAAAGCAGCTCGATGAACAAGAGCGTCTGGGTTTGATCAGACCGAGTTCATCTCCTTGGGGTTGTAGTGTTCTTTTTGTCCAGAAGAAGGATGGCACGGACCGACTTTGCGTCGATTACCGTCCATTGAATAAGAAGACTATCAAGAACAAGTATCCACTTCCCAACATCAATGAGCTTTTCGAGCAACTCAAAGGTGCTAAAGTGTTCTCCAAGATTGACCTTCGTATGGGTTATCATCAAATTCGCATTCGTGAACAAGATATTCCCAAGACAGCATTCAGAACAAGCTTTGGTTCTTATGAATATCTTGTCATGTCTTTCGCCTTGTCAATGCTCCTCCAACATTCTCTCGAATGATGAACTTCATCTTCAACCCCTACACCAATGAATTCGTCTTGGTCTATCTCGATGATATTTTGGTCTTCTCCAAGAATAAGAAGGATCATGCCAAACATTTGCGATTGGTGCTCGACAAGCTCAGAGAGCATCAATTCTATGCAAAGTTTTCCAAATGTGAATTTTGGCTTGATGAAGTTCTTTACCTTGGTCACATCATCTCCGCCAAGGGCATCGCTGTTAACCCGAGAAGGTGTCTGCAGTTGTGAATTGGGAACCTCCTCGAATGTCAAGCGCTTCAGATTTTCTTGGTCTTGCAAGCTATTGCGAAGATTCGTTGAGAACTTCTCTAAGATTGCAAAGCCTCTTTCCAACCTCCTCCAGAAGCATGTGAAGTATGTCTAGTCTCCTGAGTGTGACGTTGCTTTCAACACCCTCAAAGAGAAGCTAGTCACAGCTCCTGTCTTGACTCCTCCTGATGAATCCAAGCCATTCGAAGTTTTCTGTGATGCTTCTCTTCAAGGTCTCGGTGCTGTGTTAATGCAAGAGAAGAGAGTTTTGGCCTATACCTCTCGTCAGCTGAAGCCCAACGAAAAGAACTACCCCACTCACGATCTCGAGTTGGCGGCAGTTGTCCATGCATTAATAACTTGGAGACATCTCTTGTTGGGAAGGAAAGTGGACATTTTCACCGATCACAAGAGTCTCAAGTATATCTTCACTCAACCCAACCTCAACCTCGTGCAAACTCGATGGGTGAAATGATTCAAGAGTACAACCCAAGTATTGAATATACTCCGGGCAAGGCCAATGTGATTGCAGATGCTTTGAGCAGGAAGGCTTACTGCAACAGCTTAATCCTCAAGCCTTTCCAACCGGATCTTTGTGAAGCTTTCCGCAAGCTGAATCTTCAAGTTGTTCCTCAAGGCTTTCTTGCCAACCCCATAGTCTCTCCTACTTTGGAAGACCAAGTCCGTGAGGCTCAACTCCTGGATACCATGGTGAAAAAGGTGAAACGTGGTATCGACAAGGGCATTTCCAAATACAAGTGCTTCCACATTGATGACAAAGATACTCTTTTCTTCGAAGACCGGATTGTGGTTCCTAAGGGTGATCTACATAAAGTCATTATGAACGAGGCACACAATTCCCTTCTATCCATTCATCCTGGAAGTACGAAGATGTACCATGACCTCAAGCAGTCGTATTGGTGGACTCGAATGAAGCGAGAAATTGCTCAATTCGTGAATGAATGTGATGTCTACAGAAGGGTGAAAGCAGAACACCAACGACCAGCTGGTCTCCTCCAACCTCTTGCTATTCCAGAATGGAAGTTTGATCATATTGAAATGGACATCGTGACTGGATTTCCAAAGTCCAAGCGTGGAAATGATGCTATCTTCGTTGTCATTGACAAGCTTACTAAAGTGGCTCATTTTCTTCCTATCAAGGAATCTATCACAGCAGCTCGGTTGGCGAGCTATACACCTCCGAGGATTGTCTCCTTGCACGGCATTCCACAATTGATCTCTTGGACCGTGGCAGCATCTTTACCTCCAAGTTTTGGGATTCTTTTGAAGGCCATGGGCACCAACATTCGTTTCAAAGACAGCTTTCCATCCTCAAACAAGTGGCCAAGTTGAGCGAGTCAATCAAATCCTTGAAGATATGCTCGGGGCTTGTGTCATTTCCTTGGTATGAAATGGGAAGATTGTCTTCCATATGCCGAGTTCTCCTACAACAACAGCTTCCAAGCGAGTTGGGCAAGGCCCCATTCGAAATTCTCTATGGCGAGAAAGTGTCGTACTCCTCTCAATTGGCCCGAGACAGGTGAACGCCAACTTCTTGGCAACGACTTGATCACGAAGCGAAGAAATGTGCAAAGTCATTCGTGAGAATCTCAAAGCCGCATAATCGCGCGGAAGAGCTATTATGATGACAAGCACCGTGATGTGGCTTTTGAAATCGGAGACCATGTCTACCTCCGCGTCTCTCAATGAAAGGCACTCGTCGCCCGGTATCAAAGGAAGCTTGCCCCTAGATACGTGGGTCCTTTCAAGATCATTGGCAAAAGAGGCGATCTCGCCTATCAACTTGAGCTTCCGTCCAACTTCGTGAATGTGCACGATGTGTTTCACGTGTCACAGCTTCGCAAGTGCTTCAAGACTCCTGAGCGCACTATCAACTTCAAAGAAATTGACCTCCAAGTAGATCTCTCTTATCATGAGCATCCCGTTGCTATTCTCGAAGAAACCGAGCGCAAGACTCGCAACAAGTCAATCAAATTCCTGAAAGTGAAGTGGTCACACCATTCCGACCGAGAAGCCACACGGGAGCGCGAGGATCACCTCCGTTCGAATATCGGAGTTCTTTCAGTCCTAGATCTGGGGCGAGATCCTCTTGTAGTGGTGGAGTGTTGTAACACCCCGGATGTAACTTTCCATATTTGTAACTCCAACTCTTGCCATTTTCGGCATTGTGATATGATATTCCCTCCGCGGTTGGGTTTTGTCTTTTGTTTTGCATTTTTTCCATGTCATGCATTTCATATCATGTCATCATGTGCATCTCATTTGCATACGTGTTCGTCTCATGCATCCGGGCATTTTCCCCGTTGTCCGTTTTGCAATCCGGCACTCCTATGTCCCCCGGCGTCCCCTTTTACGTTTTTCCGTGAGCGGGTACTAAACTTTCTCGGAATGGACCGAGGTTTGTCAAGTGGCCTTGGTACACCACCGTAGACCACTGTCAAGTTTCGGGTCATTTGGAGCTCGTTTGGTACTCCAACGGTTAACCGCACTCTCGCAAAGGCCTCTTTTAAGTTGCAGTCCAACACCCCTTCAAAATAGCCCAATAACCCATCTAAGTCACTTCCATGCTCTCCGTCGTCGGATCACGATCGTGTGGGCGAAAACTACACTCCATTTGGAGCTTCCTAGCTCCTTCTACCTATAAAAACACCTCCTCCCCCGAAATCCCGGATCATTCCACCCCTAACCCTAGCCCCGCTCCTCTCCGCGCCGCCGGACACGTCCGGACGGAACCGGACGCGTCCATCCACCGCCTCCCGTCCAACCGCGCGCCGCCACGTGGCCTCCGCTGCGCCCATGGCGCCGGCCCATGAGGCCCGTCACGGGGCCCCCGAGGCCCATCGCCGCCGCCGCCGCCGCCGCCGCGCGCTCGCAGCGCCGCCGCCGCCCGCCGCCGCGCGCGCGCTCCGCACCACCGCCGCCCGCGACCCGGCGGCCGCCGCCCGCCGCCCTGCCCCCGCCGCCCGTCGCCGCCGCCGCCCGCCGCCGCCCGTCCCGCGCGCCGCGCCGCCGCCGCGCCGCCGCCCTCCGCCGCCAGCGCTCCGGCCGCCGTCCCGGCCTCTCCTTCCTCCATCTCCCGCGAGCCGCCGCCGGCCGTCCTCGGCTTCCGCGCGCCCCGGATCTGAGATCCAAAAAACGCAAGGGTTGACTTCTTCCCCGATTTCCTCCAAGTCATTTCCTGTCATATTTTGTTGCATTTCATCATGCCATATCTCTGTACCCGTGGCTCCGTTTGGGGCGTATAGCATACAAAATTGTTCGACTCGAAGAGTAGATCATTTCATTCCATTGCATCATTTTCATTTGACCTCATCTTGATGCCCGAAATGCTGTTGGAAGAGGGCTATGTGATGTTAGTTTCAGATTATTATCAGAACATGCACTTTTGTCATTTTTGCCATGATTGATGTGTGCACCCTATGAATTTGAGTCCTACATGTGTTTTGTAATATGCCATGCCATCTTTACAGGGGTAGAGCCGGGAGATGAGTACGTGAACGAGGAACCTGTTGAGAACGCTTACGAGGATCAAGCTTTCGACAACTCTGAGAACTTTGCAGGCAAGATGACCATACCCTCGAAATCACTTCTATCTTTGCTTGCTAGATGCTCGCTCTTTTGCTATGCCTATGCTACGATGCCTATCACTTGCTATATCATGCCACCCATATTGCCATGTCAAACCTCTAACCATCCTTTCCTAGCAAAACGTTGATTGGCTATGTTACCGCTTTGCTCAGCCCCTCTTATAGCGTTGCTAGTTGCAGGTGAAGATGAAGTTTGTTCCTTGTTGGAACATGGAAATGTTGTTCCTTGTTGGAACATGTTTACTTGTTGGGATATCACAATATATATCTTCTATAATTAATGCATCTATATACTTGGTAAAGGGTGGAAGACTCGGCCTTATGCCTGGTGTTTTGTTCCACTCTTGCCGCCCTAGTTTCCGTCATACCGGTGTTATGTTCCTTGATTCGCGTTCCTTACGGTTGGGTGATTTATAGGACCCCTTGACAGTTCGCTTTGAATAAGACTCTTCCAGAAGGCCCAACTTTGGTTTTACCATTTGCCACCTAAGCCTTTTTCCCCGGTTTTCGCGAGCCGAGGGTCATCTTTATTTAACCCCGGACCGGTGCTCCCTCGAGTGCTGGCCCGAACAAAGCAGATCTTGGGGCCACCTTGGGGAAACTTGAGGCTTGGTTTTACTCGTAGGATGTCTCATACGGATGTGCCACGAGAAAGAGATATGTGCAGCTCCTATCGGGATTTGTCGGCACTGTCGGGCGGCTTTGCTGGTCTTGTTTTATTGCTGTCGAAATGTCTTGTAGTCCGGGATTCGAGACTGATCGGGTCTTCGGTAGAAGGAATATCCTTCGTTGACCGTGAGAGCTTATAATGGGCTAAGTTGGGACACCCTGCAGGGTATTATCTTTCAAAGTCGTGCCCGCGGTTATGAGGCAGATGGGAATTTGTTAATGTCCGGTTGTAGAAAACCCGAAGTTGACTTTAATTAAAACACATCAACCGCGTGTGTAACCGTGATGTCTCTTCTCGGTGGAGTCCGGGAAGTGAACACGGTGTTGGAGTTATGTTTGACGTAAGTAGTTTCAGGATCACTTCTTGATCGCTACTAGCTTCACGACCGCGCCTTGCTTCTCCTCTCGCTCTCTTTTGTGAATGTAGCCACCCTATATGCTAGTCGCTTGCTGCAGCTCCACCTCACAACTCTGTCCTTCCTATAAGCTTAAATAGTCTTGATCTCGCAGGTGTGAGATTGCTGAGTCCCCGTGACTCACAGATTCTCCCAAAACAGTTGCAGGTGCCGACGATGCCAGTGCAGATGACGCAACCGAGCTCAAGTGGGAGTTCGACGAGGAACGTGGTCGTTACTATGTGTCTTTTCCTGATGATCAGTAGTGGAGCCCTGTTGGGACGACCGGGGATCTGTTTAGCATTTGGGGTAGTCTTCTTTTATTTTGGTTCCGTAGTCGGACCTTGAGTGTAATCTGAATGATGGATGTTTATTTATGTATTGTGTGAAGTGGCGACTGTAATCCAACTATGTATCTCTTTCCCTTATATATTACATGGGTTGTGTGAAGATTACCTCACTTGCGACATTGCTTTCAATGCGGTTATGCCTCTAAGTCGTGCTTCGACACGTGGGAGATATAGTCGCATCGAGGGTGTTACATTAAGACACAAATCAACCAAAACCATTATGTCACCTAGATACTCCAATGTCACCTCAAGTATCTGTGGGTTTGATTATACGATATGCATCACACAATCTCAGATTCACCTATTCAACAAACACAAAGAACTTCAAAGAGTGCCCCAAAGTTTCTACCAGAGAGTCAAGATGAAAACGTGTGCCAACCCCTATGCATAAGTTCACAAGGTCACCGAACCCGCTAGTTGATCAACAAAACATACATCAAGTAGATCACGTGAATATACCATTGTCACCACAGATAAGCACATGCAAGACTGTCGGTGTACAAAAGTAGGGGCTCTCCTTTTGACCCCTTTACTTGTGCATGGGCAGTCAGAGCCGCGCCCGCGGCTACACACAACAAAGCAGAGGAGGGAAGCCGGAGGGAAACCGAAGCACAAGGCGAACGAAGCAACGGCAAGACCAGAAACACAAAGAGCAAAGGGGCGAGGTGGACTCCCTCGGCAAGACCCTTGCCGGGACGACCTCCGCGGCCCCGGCAAGACCTTTGCCGGGGCAACTTGCCCAACATAGGCAGAGTGAGCCACCCTTGAGCCCAAGGGTTCCAAATGCCGCCAACAACTACATTGAACCAGGGCTCGGGAGGCACCTCCGTGGTGGCATGCAGATCTTTGTCAAGATCATAAATACACAAGCTCAGATGAGGACCAGAAGATGGCGATCCTCGGCGGGATCCTAGCCGAGGAAATCCACAAGACCCCTGGCAAGCGCCTTGCCGGGGACGGCTGCAACGCCACGGCAAGACCCTTGCCAGGGCCCCGGCAAGACCCTTGCCGAGGGCATCGGCGGGGCCACAGCCAGGGCCGCGCCTGCCAAGACTCCACCGCCGTCCCCAAGCAGCTGCTAGCTCAACCAGCTAGGCAGGCACCTGCGTGGCGACGGGTGGCCTTTACACCGACTCAGCAAGCACATGCATGGTGGCATGTAGATCTTCATGAAGGCCCTGCCACCGCGCCACCTCAGCAGCCTGCTTGCCTACATGGCACCGCACACATCGCTGGCCTGGGCACGTGTCGAAGCGAGGCGGAGCGGTGACGGACGGGACGGGCCTCGTTCCCGTCCCCGATAAAGCTAATGGACACCTAAGTAGAGCATTTAATTCGCTTTGTCCCATAATGTCGGGCGATAAGCTTGCGCACTTTAGACCTTTCCACCTCCTGTGTGCCACTGTGGCAACCCCTTTTTCCTATAAAAGGAGGCCCGAGGCGACCAGGAGAGGGATTCTGCTCTTTGGAACTACGCAGCCACCGTAGCTAGTTCGAGAGCTCAAGAACACTCTGAAATACACACCAAAGCAGGACTAGGGTATTACGCATCCTCGCAGCCTGAACCTGGGTAAACGATCTTTGTGCTAGCTCCTAAACCTGCTCTTCTCACGACCCCACGCCCGGCGACCGTAGAAGGGATTCCAGTGATCCCATAGATATCATTTTCCACTGACATCTTTGGCGCGCCAGGTAGGGGGCGTAGTTGTGAGAATCTAGTCTAGCAGTTCTTCATCGCCATGGCTCCCAAGAAGAAGACGATCACGGCGATCGGCTCGTCGGGAGCCGAACGGCCCGTGCCAGTGCGGGGAAGCAGCGGGCTGGTCGCGGACAGAACCCGAGCCGCGGCCCGCGAGCACCAGCATCGCTCTGGCAGCTAGAGCCTGGCGAGCGGCGTCGTTCGTGCGCCAGACGACGGGCCGCACACCGCCAAATGCAAAGAAGGGGCTGGGCCCCCCGCAGGCGGCGTGGGGGCCTCCAAGGGTGTCACTATGCCGCCTACGGGCGGCGCAGCAACCTCCAAGATGCCTACGCCGGCGCCCACGATGCGCTCTTCCCAGGGTGCGCGCAACGAGCAGCGCCACCATGCTGGGGACCCCGGGTGCCGCCGTGAGAAGAGTCTCGTGCATCACTCGCGGGATGGAGGAAGTCAACATGGCCGCCGAAATGTTGGGGGAAACGATGTACACCGTGATGGAGCTCCTTCTAACGTGGTTAGGAGTCGGAGCGCGCCACGGTCCACGCAGCTCTCGCCGCCGCCCACGCCGGCAGAAGCTTTGGCGCGCGCGCAGTTGCTCCTCGACTTCCCTCCTGCTGCGGAAAAGCTCGACGAGTGGAGAGCCACCATCCGTAGCCTCATCGGTATCGCCAACTGATACGTCCATTCTGCATCATGCTTTTATATCAATATTTATTTCATTATGGGTTGTTATTACACATTATATCTCAATACTTATGGCTATTCTCTCTTATTTTACAAGGTTTACCATGAAGAGGGGGAATGCCGGCAGCTGGAATTTTGGCTGGAAAAAGAGCAAACGTTGGAAACCTATTCTGCACAGCTCCAAAAGTTCTGAAACTCCACGAAACAATTTTTTGGATTTTATAAGAATTTATGAGCAAAAGAAATAGGCCAGGGGGCTCACACCCTGTCCAGGAGACAGGGGGCCGTGCCCCCCCTATAGGGCGCGCCCCTATCTCTTGGGCCCCCTGGTGGGCTTCCGGCGTCCATCTTCTGCTATATCATCACTTTTACCCTGGAAAAAATCGTGGGCAAGCTTATGGGACGAATCTCCGCCGCCACAAGGCGGAACCTCAGCGGAATCAATCTAGGGCTCTGGCGGAGCTGTTTGCAGGAACACTTCCCTCGGAGGGGGAAATCATCACCAACGTCATCACCAACGATCCTCTCATCGAGAGGGGGTCAATCTCCATCAACATCTTCACCAGCACCATCTCCTCTCAAAACCCTAGTTCATCTCTTGTATCCAATCTTGTATCAAAACCACAAATTGGTACATGTGGGTTGCTAGTAGTGTTGATTACTCCTTGTAGTTGATGCTAGTTGGTTTACTTGGTGGAAGATCATATGTTCAGATCCTTTATGCATATTATTACTCCTCTGATTATGAACATGAATATGCTTTGTGAGTAGTTACGTTTGTTCCTTAGGACATGGGTGAAGTCTTGCTATTAGTAGTCATGTGAATTTGGTATTCTTTTGATATTTTGATGAGATGTATGTTGTCTTTCCTCTAGTGGTCTTATGTGATCGTTGACTACATGACACTTCACCATTATTTGGGCCTAGAGGAAGGCATAGGGAAGTAATAAGTAGACGATGGGTTGCTAGAGTGACAGAAGATTAAACCCTAGTTTATGCGTTGCTTCGTTAGGGGCTGATATGGACCCATATGTTTAATGTTGTGGTTAGGTTTACCTTAATACTCCTTTTGTAGTTGCGGATGCTTGCAATAGGGGTTAATAATAAGTGGGATGCTTGTCCAACTTAGGACAGTACCCAAGTGTCGGTCCACACAGATATCCAATTATCAAAGTACCGAACGTGAATCTTATGAACGTGATGAAAACTAGCTTGACGATAATTCCCAATGTGTCCTCGGGAGCTCCTTCTTCATTATTAGAATTTTTCCAAGTTTATCCTTTGCTACATAAAGGATTGGGCCACCTTGCTGCACTTCATTTACTTTATTTACTTTTTGCTCGTTACTAGTTATCTTATCACAAAACTATCTATCACCTACTATTTCAGTGCTTGCAGAGAAAACCTTACTGAAAACCGCTTATCATTTCCTTCTGCTCCTTGTTGGGTTCGACACTCTTACTTATTGAAAGGACTACGATAGATCCCCTATACTTGTGGGTCATCAAGACTCTTTTCTGGCGCTGTTGTCGGGGAGTGTAGCGCTTTTGGTGAGTGGAACTTGGTAAGGAAACATTTATATAGTGTGCTGAAATTTTCTGTTACTTGTCAATATGGAAAATAATCCTTTGAAGGGCTTGTTTGGGGTATCTTCACCCCAACTAGAAGAGAAAAGAGATGCTCCTCAACCTACTGAACTTTATGAAAATATTGACTATAAGATTCCTTCGGGTATGATAGAAAAACTGCTAGCTAATCCTTTTGCAGGAGACGGAACATTGCATCCCGATTTACACATTATCTTTGTGGATGAAGTTTTTGGATTATTTAAGCTTGCAGGTATTCCCGATGATGTGGTCAAAAGGAATGTCTTCCCTTTATCTTTGAAGGGAGATGCATTGACATGGTATAGGCTATGTGATGATACGGGATCTTGGAATTATAAGCGATTGAAGCTGGAATTTCACCAGAAGTTCTATCCTATGCATCTTGTTCATCGTGATCGTAATTACATATATAATTTCTGGCCTCGCGAAGGAGAAAGCATCGCTCAAGCTTGGGGAGGCTTAAGTCAATGTTATATTCATGCCCCAATCATGAGCTCTCTCGGGAAATGATTATTCAGAATTTTTATGCTCGGCTTTCTCTTAATAATCGCAACCTGCTCGATACTTCCTGTTCTGGTTCTTATATGCTGAAGACTATTGATTTCAAATGGGACTTATTGGAATGAATTAAACGCAACTCTAAAGATTGGGGTTCCAACGATGGTAAGGAGTCAGTGTCGGGGGAGAAGTGCTGATCGAGCCCCACGAGCACCTACGGGACCTGGGTCCCTTTGTGGTTCGGAGGGGGGCGGAGGTTGCGCAAAGAGCGGATCGAGGTGATGCGCACACGAGGGTTTTTACCCAGCTTCGGAGCTCTCCGGAGAGATAATACTCCTACTGCTGCTTTGTGGATTCTCTTCTCTTCTTGCTAGGGAGCAATGCGGGCTACAAAACCTAGCTGAACGTGATGAACTAAGAGCTGGACCGAAACCGCCGAACCCCTCTCGTTGCCCTCGGGCCTCCTTTTATAGGCACAAGGGGTTACCACATATGGCAAGTAGACAAGGTTACAATGGTAAAACCTGGGTTGGTACACGCTTTATGCAGTGTACTGATAATCTATACCTAACTCGACGGCAAGGGACAAGAGTCATCAATGCCCGTCACGGTCGCCCGAAACGAAGGTAACAGGACCTTCAAGTGCGCCTCCATCCGCCACGAAGGTAGCTTGTCAGCGCTGCTTGTCGCTACTCTCTGCTGGCTGCGCAGCCCGCCGACACGCGTCCTTGGGAGAGCCCCGTGGTGACACGTTGGCGGGTGAGCTGGAGCGGAGATGGAGAGGTCGCCCGTCCCGGCAAGCGCCTTGCCATGGCGGGAACCTTGTCGCTTTGGGGTTTAGCGCCGCCAAGCCTTCCGGCAAGCTCCTCTTGCCGGGCCTTGTTTTCCTTTGCGCCCTGAGTGGCCTTCCCGGCAGGCTCCTCTTGCCGGGGTCTTGACTGTTTTGTTCTTGAATGGTTCCAAGGGAGCTGCTGAGGATCTTGGCGGCCATCAAGCCGCCCGCCATGGGGCCAGAATCGTCCATGCGAGTTCGGGGTACTAGGGTACCCTACTCTAGTACAACCGACAAATGTATGACACCTAAGTTCGATTGTGTTCAATCTTTTATGGATACCGATGCTTTCCGTGGATTTAGTGCTAAGTATGGACTTGACTCTGAGATAGTAGCTACTTTTTGTGAATCTTTTGCTACTCACGTTGATCTTCCTAAAGAGAAGTGGTTTAAATATAATCCTCCTGTTGAAGTGAAAGTAGTTGCACCTATTACAGTCGAAGAAAAGACCATTACATATAGTGATCCTATTATTCTTACTGCTAATGTCGAAAAACCTCCTTTTCCTGTTAGGATAAAAGATCATGCTAAAGCTTCGGCTGTTGTTCGTAAGAGCAATATTAGAACTTATACACCTCCTGAGCAAATCAAAGTTGAACCCAATGTTGCTATTGTGAAAGATCTCTTGTCTGATAATATTGATGGGCATGTTATTTATTTCTGTGATGAAACTGCTAGAATTGCCAAACCTTGTGCTAAAGATAAACATAGACCTGTCGTAGGCAAGCCTGTTATTTCTGTTAAAATAGGAGATCATTGTTATCATGGATTATGTGATATGGGTGCTAGTGCTAGTGCAATACCTATTGACTTACACAAAGAAATTAAGCACGATATTGCACCTACCAAGTTAGAAGATATTGATGTCACAATTAAACTTGCCAATAGAGAAACTATTTCTCCAATGGGAATTGTTAGAGATGTTGAAGTCTTGTGTGGGAAAACTAAATATCCTGCTGATTTTCTTGTTCTTGGCTCCCCACAAGATAGCTTTTGTCCCATTATATTTGGTAGACCCTTCTTGAACACCGTTAATGCTAAGATAGATTGCGAAAAGGATGTTGTTACTATTGGTCTAGTTGATATGTCTCATGAGTTCAACTTTTCTAAATTTCGTAGACAACACCGTGAAGAGGTATTACCTAGTAAGGATGAGATTATTGGTCTTGCTTCCATTGCTGTTCCTCCAACTGATCCGTTAGAGCATTATTTGTTAGACCATGAAAACGATATGTTTATGAAGGAAAGGGAAGAAATAGATGAAGTGTTCCTTAAACAAGAACCTATGCTGAAACATAACCTTCCCGTTGAAATTCTTGGGGATCCCCCTCCACCCAAGGGTGATCCCGTGTTTGAACTCAAACCTTTACCTAATAATCTTAAGTATGCTTATCTTGATGAAAAAGATATATATCCTGTTGTTATTAGTGCTCACCTTTCAGAGAAAGAAGAAGAAAGATTATTGAAAACTCTGAAGAAGCACCGAGCTGCTATTGGATATTAGTCCCACATTATGTCAACACAAAATTTCAGTGGAGAAAGATGCCAAACCAATTAGAGATCCTCAAAGACGATTAAATCCCAAAATGAAGGAGGTGGTAAGAAAGGAGATTCTAAAACTCCTTGAGGCAGGTATTATTTATCCCGTTGCTGATAGTGAATGGGTAAGCCTTGTCCATTGTGTCCCTTAAAAGGGAGGTATTACCGTTGTTCCTAATGATAAAGATGAATTGATCCTGCAAAGAATTATTACAGGTTATAGGATGGTAATTGATTTTCATAATTTAAATAAAGCTACTAAGAAAGATGATTACCCTTTACCTTTTATTGATCAAATGCTAGAAAGACTATCCAAACACACGCATTTTTGCTTTCTAGATGGTTATTCTGGTTTCTCTCAAATACCTGTGTCAGCAAAGGATCAATCTAAAACTACTTTTACTTGCCATTTTGGTACTTTTGCTTATAGACGTATGCCTTTTGGTTTATGTAATGCACCTGCTACCTTTCAAAGATGCATGATGGCTATATTCTCTGGTTTTTGTGAAAAGATTTGTGAGGTATTCATGGATGACTTCTCCGTCTATGGATCCTCTTTTGATGATTGTTTGAGAAACCTTGATCGAGTTTTGCAGATATGCGAAGACACTAGTCTCGTCCTGAATTGGGAAAAGTGTCACTTTATGGTTAATGAAGGCATTGTCTTGGGGCACAAGATCTCCGGGAGAGGTATTGAAGTTGATAAGGCCAAAGTTGATGCTATTGAAAATATGCCATGTCCCAAGGACATAAAAGGTATAAGAAGTTTCCTTGGTCATGTCGGCTTTTATAGGAGGTTCATTAATGACTTTTCTAAAATCTCGAGGCCTCTGACTAATTTATTGCAAAAAGATATTCCTTTTGTCTTTGATTATGATTGTGTAGAAGCATTTGAAACACTCAAGAAAGCTTTGATCACTGCACCCATTATTCAGGCACCTGATTGGAATTTACCTTTTAAAATTATGTGCGATGCTAGTGATTATGCTGTAGGTGCTGTTTTAGGGCAAAGAGTCGATAAGAAATTGAATGGTATCCAGTATGCTAGTAAGACTCTTGATACCGCCCAAAGAAATTATGCTACTACTGAAAAAGAGTTCTTAGCAGTTGTGTTTGCATGTGATAAGTTTAGACCTTATATTGTTGATTCCAAAGTTACTATTCACACTAATCGTGCTTCTATTAAATATCTTATGGAAAAGAAAGATGCTAAGCCTAGACTCATTAGATGGGTTCTCTTGCTCCAAGAATTTGATTTGCATATTATTGATAGAAAGGGAGCTGAGAACCCCATTGCAGACAACTTGTCTAGGTTAGAGAATGTTCTTGATGACCCACTGCCTATTAATGATAGTTTTCCTGATGAACAATTAGCAGTTGTCAATGCTTCTCGTATTGCTCCTTGGTATGCTGATTATGCTAATTACATTGTTGCTAAATATATACCGCCTAGTTTCACATACCAGCAAAAGAAAAAGTTCTTTTGTGATTTAAGACATTACTTCTAGGATGATCCACACCTTTATAAAGAAGGGGTAGATGGTATTATTAGACGTTGTGTGCCTGAGCATGAACAGGAACAAATCCTACGCAAGTGTCACTCTGAATCCTATGGAGGACACCACGCTGGAGATAGAACTGCACACAAGGTACTACAATCTGGTTTTTATTGGCCTAATCTTTTCAAAGATGCTTGTAAGTTTGTCTTATCTTGTGATGAATGTCAAAGAATAGGTAACATTAGTAGAAGTCAAGAAATGCCTATGAATTATTCTCTTGTTATTGAACCGTTTGATGTTTGGGGCTTTGATTATATGGGACCTTTTCCTGCCTCTAATGGTTATACACATATTTTAGTTGCTGTTGATTACGTTACTAAGTGGGTAGAATCTATTCCAACTAGTAGTGCTGATCATAACACTTCTATTAAAATGCTTAAAGAAGTTATTTTTTCGAGGTTTGGGGTCCCTAGATATCTTATGACTGATGGTGGTTCACACTTTATTCATGGTGCTTTCCGTAAGATGCTTGCTAAGTATGATGTCAATCATAGAATCGCATCTCCTTATCACCCGCAGTCTAGTGGTCATGTAGAGTTGAGGAATAGAGAGCTCAAATTAATTTTGCAAAAGACTGTGAATAGATCTAGAAAGAATTGGTCCAAAAAACATGATGATGCAATATGGGCCTATAGAACCGCATACAAAAATCCTATGGGTATGTCTCCATATAAGATGGTTTATGGAAAAGCATGTCATTTACCTCTTGAACTTGAACATAAAGCATATTGGGCTATTAAAGAGCTCAATTATGACTTCAAACTTGCCGGTGAGAAGAGGTTGTTTGATATTAGCTCACTTGATGAATGGAGAACCCAAGCATATGAGAATGCCAAGCTTTTCAAAGAAAAAGTCAAACGCTGGCATGATAAGAGGATACAAAAGCGTGAGTTTAACGTAGGAGATTATGTGTTATTGTTCAACTCTCGTTTAAGATTTTTTGCAGGAAAACTTCTCTCAAAATGGGAAGGTCCCTACGTTATCGAGGAGGTCTATCATTCTGGTGCTATAAAAATCAACAACTTCGAAGGCACAAATCCGAGGGTGGTAAATGGTCAAAGAATTAAACATTATATTTCAGGTAATCCTATCAATGTTGAAACTAACATTATTGAAACCGTAACTCCTGAGGAATACATAAGAGACACTTTCCAGAACGTTCCAGACTCCAAAAAGGCATAGGTACGTGCTACGGTAAGTAAACCGACTCCAAAACAACTCTAATGGCAATTTTTATCAGTTCTGGATTATTTAAGAATTTTAGGAAGAAAGAAGTAGTCCGAAAGGGACACGATGCTCCCACGAGAGAGGAGGGCGCCCCCCCCCCCCTGTAGGGCGCGCCCCCCTGTCTCGCGGGCACCTCGTGTGCCTCCCGCACTCCGTTTTCTTGTATGTTACGTATTTTGGTCGGTAAAAATTCATTATATATACTCCCGAAGGTTTTGACCACCGTATCACGCAAATATCCTATGTTTTCATTTTGAGTTGTTTCTGTTTCAGATCTAGAGCATCATGTCGTCCCCAAGCTCTCCCAAGGACAAGTTTTTCGAGAGAGTTATCAACCCCTATCTCGCGGAGGTGCTGCATCATCCTCAAACCATTGAGGTGCGTGACGGGGTGCTGCACATCCGCGATGTGGAGGGACCAAGGCGCACCGGGAGCGTGGAGACAAAGCTCGAAGTCGTGGAGCAAGAAGTTTTCAAGTGTCAAGGGATGGTGGAGCGTGGACTCAACGCCAACCAGATGATGATCACGGAGTTCACCAACAACCACAAGCTGGATGCCGAAGTCATTGGGGAAACCATCTTCAAACTTCAAGAGAAAATCGAGCACCTCAAGCCCAGATCTATGACCTGCAAAACCAGAACTGTGAGTATGAATATAGATTCAAGCGAATGAGTTTGGCTGCAGATTTAAGGATCCCGGAGACTCGATCATCCTTTTATGATGGAGAGCTGATGCCCTGGAAGACGGACGACAAGCCTACATCATCAACAACTCCTACTTCACCACCTCCGAAGAAATAATCACATGGGTATGGGCACTCCCCTTGGCAATAGCCAAGCTTGGGCGAGGTGCCCCGGTATCGTATCACCATCACACCCTTATCTTTACCACTTTTTTATTTAGTTCGATCCTTTTAGTAGTATCTTGATCTAGTAGATTGAAGTTTTGATATCAAGTAGTTTTGAGTTTTGCATTGTGAGCTCTTTATGTAAACGAGTCCGTGTGCTATCTATAATAAAGATTAGTGTTGAGTCAAGGGCTTTGCTATGTTGCTATGATCTTGAGAAAGTAGAAAGAACAAAAGAGTTCATATTGATCTTATGGATAGTGATAACTTCACACATAGAAAGTATGAGGCATAAAAATATTTGAGAGTTGATGAACATAGCCTTGGTCATCGTTGCAATCAATAGGAAGTGATAAGGTAAGAGGGGTTCACATATAAATATATTATCTTGGCCATCTTTTATGATTGTGAAGCACTCATTAAGTATGACATGCTAAAAGAGTTGATGTTGGACAAGGAAGACAACATAATGGTTTATGTTTTCCGACATCTCAGTTAAAGTATATTGTCATTGACCTTCCAAACATGTTGAGCTTTCCTTTCCCCCTCATGCTAGCCAAATTCCTTGCACCAAGTAGAGATACTACTTGTGCTTCCAATTATCCTTAAACCGAGTTTTGCCATGAGAGTCCACCATACCTACCTATGGATTGAATAAGATCCTTCAAGTAAGTTGTCATCGGTGCAAGCAATAAAAATTTCTCTCTAAATATGTATGACTTATTAGTGCAGAGAAAATAAACTTTGTATGAACTTGTTGTGGAAGTAATAAAAGCGACAGAATGCATAATAAAGGTCCACATACAAGGGGCAATATAAAGTGATGTTCTTTTGCACTAAGACTTTATGCATCAACCCTAAATGCGCATGACAACCTCTGCTTCCCTCTGCGAAGGGCTTATCTTTACTTTATGCTTGAGTCAAGGTGATGCTCACCTTTCCCTTTTTATTTTTATCCTTTGGCAAGCTCCTCATGTTTGAAAGATCATTATACATATATCCAATTGGATGTAAGTTTGCATAGGCTATTATTGTTGACATCACCTAAAGGTGAATTCGTTGGGAGGCAACACAATAAGCCCCTATCTTTCTCAGTGTCCGGCTGAGACTCTATAACCACAAGTATTGCGTGAGTGTTAATAATTATAGGGGACTTCGAGATAGTTGAGTATGTGAGCTTGCTGAAAAGCTCTATTATTGACTCTTTCCGATGTTACGATAAATTGCAATTGCTTCAATGACTGAGATTATAGTTTGTTAGTTCCCAATGAAGTTTTTGAACCATACTTGACATTGTGAATTGCTTATTACTTGAGCATAGGAAATCATATGACAAAATCCATATATGTTGCTGTTATTAGAATGATCATGATGCCCTAATGTCCGTATTTTATTTTTATCGACACCTCTATCTCTAAACATGTGGACATATTTTTCGATTTCGGCTTCCGCTTGAGGACAAGCGAGGTCTAAGCTTGGGGGAATTGATACATCCATTTTGCATCATGCTTTTATATCAATATTTATTGCATTATGGGCTGTTATTACACATTATATCTCAATACTTATGGCTATTCTCTCTTATTTTACAAGGTTTACCATGAAGAGGGGAATCTTTGTGTTGGAATTCGGTGGAAAAGGAGCAAACATTGGAAACATATTCTGCAGAGTTCCAAAAGTCCTGAAAATCCACGAAACAACTTTTTGGATTTTATAAGAATTTATGAGCAAAAGAAATAGGCCAGGGGCCCACACCTGTCCAGAGAGGAGGCGCCCCCTATAGGGCGCACCCCTATCTCTGGGCCCCTGGTGGGCTTCAGCGTCCATCTTCTGCTATATCATCACTTTTACCCTGGAAAAATCGTAGGCAAGCTTACGGACGATGACTCCGCCGCCACGAGGCGGAACCTGGCGGAATCAATCTAGGGCTGTGGCGGAGCTATTCTGCGGGGACACTTCCCGGAGGGGGAAATCATCACCTGTGATCCTCTCATCGAGAGGGGTCAATCTCCATCAACATCTTCACCAGCACCATCTCCTCTCAAAACCCTAGTTCATCTCTTGTATCCAATCTTGTATCAAAACCTCAAATTGGTACTGTGGGTTGCTAGTAGTGTTGATTACTCCTTGTAGTTGATGCTAGTTGGTTTACTTGGTGGAAGATCATATGTTCAGATCCTTTATGCATATTATTACTCCTCGATTATGAACATGAATATGCTTTGTGAGTAGTTACGTTTGTTCCGAGGACATGGGTGAAGTCTTGCTATTAGTAGTCATGTGAATTTGGTATTAGATTCGATATTTTGATGAGATGTATGTTGTCTTTCCTCTAGTGGTGTTATGTGAACGTCGACTACATGGTACTTCACCATTATTTGGGCCTAGAGGAAGGCATAGGGAAGTAATAAGTAGATGATGGGTTGCTAGAGTGACACAAGCTTAAACCCTAGTTTATGCGTTGCTTCGTTAGGGGCTGATATGGACCCATATGTTTAATGGTGTGGTTAGGTTTACCTTAATACTCCTTTTTGTAGTTGCGGATGCTTGCAATAGGAGTTAATCATAAGTGGTATGCTTGTCCAAGTTAGGACAGTACCCAAGTGTCGGTCCACCCACATATCAAATTATCAAAGTACCGAACGCGAGATCTTATGAACGTGATGAAAACTAGCTTGACGATAATTCCCAATGTGTCCTCGGGAGCTCCTTCTTCATTATTAGAATTTATCCAGGCTTATCCTTTTCTACATAAAGGATTGGGCCACCTTGCCGCACTTTATTTACTTTTTGCTCGTTACTATTTATCTTATCACAAAACTATCTATCACCTACTATTTCCGTGCTTGCAGAGAAAACCTTACTGAAAACCGCTTATCGTTTCCTTCTGCTCCTTGTTGGGTTCGACACTCTTACTTATCGAAAGGACTACGATAGATCCCCTATACTTGTGGGTCATCAGCTGCATGTGGATCTTCCAAAGTTCTTTGCCCAAAACGTAGCTCGTCCAGCGTACTTTCCATATTGCATTCTCATCCTCACATCGTTTTAGACAAACACACCCATGTTGTTATCTTCCCTTAGGGCAAGGAATATGGTTCTTTTTTGTCGTCACATGTGTCATCAACTGTTATTGGCCAGTAATTGTTTCCTTTCTACCTCTTTTTGCAAACAGGGCTATCCATTTCACCTCGTTGCTATTGCACAAATCACTTTTTTCTTAAGAGTGTTTTGTGCAGTTGTACTAAAATGTCACACGGGCAACGTCTCTACATTTCAGTCTTGTTGCACAAAGGGAGATTGGTTTTGCTCTATCCTCCTCATCCAACTCCGAGCCTAATCTTCTCCAACTAGTTAGTCTTAAGAGAGCGCAAAGGTGACCGGCTTCTATTTGTGTGTTTATTGTTTCATCAGCAGTCCTCTATTATCATAATCACACTTAATATCTTTGGAACAGGGACACTCAGCTCTATTTTAGTGGAACTGCACAAAATGATCGGAATGTTGCATGCTCCAGACAGCTACTTTTTTCCCAACATGCCTTGTTGATTTAGACAGAGCTGGGGGACATTGCTGCTATTGAAAGCATGGATCAATTTTAATTTAACACCTTCTCACAACTCGTCTTGATTGTGATGTAATTATTAGCTCGATCTGCTAATAATTGACATGCATTAGCAAGGAAGTTAGTTTTTATTGTTTCGAAAGAGCATCGATGGCAAGACACATGAAACAAAAGCAGAAAGCTCACACAATTGTACAATTTAATGTCGCTGGAAAATTATTTGTATAGTCGTCAATTATGTAAACAAATGATGGAAGCTTGATAGCATTGCCAGAAGCCTCTTCATCATCCGGGTCCATGTGCCATGCACAAAATTATACTCCTTCGTTCCTAAATATTTGTCTTTTTACAAATTTCAAACGGGTATATTTTAGAGTGTAGATTCACTCATTTTGCTTCGTATGTGTACTCCCTCCGTTCCTAAATATACTATTCGTCTTTCTAGAGATTTCAACAAGTGAGTACATACGGAGAAAAATGAGTGAATATACACTCTAAAATATGTATATATACATCCGTATGTGCCAGTCCATTTGAAATCTCTAAAAAGACAAATATGTGAGTAGTCACCCATTGAAATATCTAGAAAGACAAATATACTCCGGAGTATATTTAAGAACCGAGGGGGTAGTGCACAACCGCATGGGAGACTCAGCCCGGTCGTTGCACCGCATTAATAGTGAGTAATGAGCAGTCAAATCATAAGCCCCACCTTTCCCACTGTAAGTTGCTCTAAAGAAGCAACCATCAATACGCTCTTCTTTGAATCCGCTCATACTAGTCCATCCGTCACTGTTTATACAGCGCGCTAAAGAAAAAAGAAAAAAATCTATGGGACCAAGGCGACTAGCGACCGGCCTGAAAAATAGCATGGGTAGTTATATCACGGCGTACACACATGCATGCAGTGCTTCCACCCCGGGTACACACATGCATGCACTTACTCCACTCCGTAGTAGTACAGTACATGGAGAGAAAATTGTGGACTTGATTGCGGTTACCACGCCCTAATTAATTGAGCATTAAACCAAACGCGTCTAAAGTCTCTCTGGTGGTGGAAATGCATTGAGAGAAATGCATCATAATGAAGCGCATACCAAAGCTGTGGACGGAGGGAGGAGTAATATGAAGGTGCAAAACAAAATACGCATATGGCCAGTCGGTCAACGCACCTCCTCTTGGCATATCATTGACATGTGGGACAGGAGTGTGAGCAAACCAATCTCAATTGACAGCAAAGAGCCAACCCGCCGTTCCTTGAGAGAGGCGAGGCGAGAACACACACGACGGGCTCGCACGGAGGCCAAGATATATTCGAGCATGGTTGGTTGATCGATATCATTCATTACATGTTGGGCTGCCGTTTTCCGCCCTTCTCGGAATAAGCGTGTACTTTATCGGAGATAAAAAAATAAGATACGAGCGCTCCACCATGCGGTTCTAGTAGTAGTACTACTCGTACTACTGCGCTTGGCTCTTCGCCTCTTCATGAAGTCGAACAAGGTACTCCGCATGTTGGGTACTACAGTGTATGCCTCTGACAATCTAACACCGAATGGACTGATGCATGTCCACCGAGGGTAGGTTGCATTAGTCAAAAGGCGTAAGCGAGCTTCACCTTGTCCTGCAAGCTTCTCCTCGTTCTGCGAGTTGACGGGACACACCAAAAAGTAGTGCTAGTCCATACTCCCTACTTTCCGGCTAATATGGCTTAATCTTTTTTGCAGGTAAATGAGAGAGCTTTATTCATATATAAGCATTCTTAGGACGATCAGCCAAGACATTGGTCACTAGGAAGCGAGGTACCCCGCAAAAAAAGAAGTAGGAAGCGAGGTGTTTCATCAAGCCAGCTCTCGTCCACATTCAAAGTGCAGCAAGCACGGTTCGCACGAAGATGTGCCGCAAGGTTTGCTGACCTATTTACATGCTGAATAACAAAAGAGGAAATATTACGGCGCTACTATTTGTAACAGGATATGAGCCAGAATTAAGCGAGAATTGTGGCGAGTGTTCCGTGCAATCAACTTCCATTATCACATGCGAGAACCTCAAGAGAACCAAATGTGTTGAAGATTGCTTTATCACATTTTAAAATTATAATAAGAGTGTAGGCGCTCCTCCATCCGGTTCCTAGTACTTAGTATAGTACGTACCTTTATAGACTATAGTAGTAGTACTAGTACTAGTAAACTTTATGCTTGGTTGTTAGCCTATTAGGAAGTCGAACAATAGTAGCACTAGTAGTATAGTGTATGCTTCGGCAATCGACACGAATTAAGCTGTTGCACGTCCACCGCCTGAGCGAGGGAGAGCTTGCATTAGTCAAAAGTTTCTCCTTGTCCTGCGAGCCACCGCGCGCAAGCTTCTCCTGTCCTGCAACCTTCTCCTCGTTCGGCAAGTTGACGGGACACAGCAAAGTAATGCTAGTCCATACTGCCTCCTCTCCGGTTAATATGGTTTAATTTCAAACAAGATAAATACATTGTTTGTCACTGTATATTTGTAAAAATACGGTCAGTGGACTTCATAATACGCTCATTGCGCTCAATATATATATTCCGGTGTTTATCGGTCACTAGCTCACCCGATTGAGTATGTGTGTGCATGCGTGTAGGTTGAGCACTTAGCGTGACGTGTGTGTTCCGTCGTGTGCTCGGACATGCATGCATTAGAGGCGTGCTGCGTTTTTGCGTCCATGTGTGCGTGTGACTGTTGCATACGTGGGGGAGTACATGTAGGGGCCACTAAGGAGCGATCAAATCACACGATAAGTTAGTCGGAAGAAGGAACCATCATTTCACTCTTGAATGACACATACGCAATATAAAATGGTTGATATGGAGAGAAAAATAAAACCACTATATATACACTAGCAGGAGCCTAAGGTACAAGCCTGCTTGCTAAGATTGCTCTCTTCACAAGCATAGAACGACGGGCCTGATCCCTGGTGGGGAAGGAACAATGTTCTGCGTGACGCTTGGTCGACATCGGCGAGGGAGAAAACCCACAGTCGGTGCGTCCCAATCGGGGGTCACGCGGTATGGGCCGATGCCGCATACCAACCACCCTTCTAGCTATAGGCCGACGTCCCAGGTAGTCCATCTTCCTTTTGGAGCCGGCTTGCTCCACTGCCGTAGCTCCATCTCCATGTCGATCTTTCTTTACTTCTACCGGCTTCTACTTGTGATGAGTTTATGTCTCATGAACTAGTGCAAGTAATATTATTCTAATCACACTTCTTCAATATCTTTGCCATTAGGATGCTCAGGTCGATTTTGGTGGAACTGCACAAAAGCATCGTATGATCGGAGGGTGCCAGCCATCTTTCCTTCGACAGGTTCTACCTGGCCAGGGAATTAAATCATTTTTAGGGTTCAGGGTTTAAGTCGTATTTGAACCCATCAGTAGTTTTTCTTTCGTACACGCTCTCACAACTTTTTTCTTTAGTTGTGAAGTAAATATTGGCTATGATCTGTGAACCATTGAGATGCATCAGCATGCGTGTTAGTTTTCCTTTGTATTTGATGCAATGTTGTAACGGCGCAACCTTGGAATAGGAATGAAAATGGAGTGGAAAGTTTCCGCCGGAGAAAAATGGAAGCGGAGAGAAACCAACGTTCGTTTCGTTGGATCGCGCCATCGAGCAAAACCAACGTTTAAATCACGTCTGTCGTGTTCGTGTCTCACCCTCCTCCACGGCTCGACCCCACACGGTCGCTCGGATGCCACTCACCGCTAACCTAGTATACGATAACTTTCCCGCCTGGTTGTCTAATGGATCGCACCATGGAGTACTAGCACTACTGGAAGAGATTGACGAATTGGGGGAGGATAGCTTAGCTGTAGCATGGACTCCCAAGAACTTTTTACATGCATGTAGCCAGCTATTGCGACCTTTGAACGTGGAGCAGCCGCGTGCACCGAAGCGGCGCAGGCGGCGCTCTCGGCCGGCCGACCGCTTCAATGCGGCGCGCCGTGAGAGGTCGCGTCCGCTCTGGCCGGGCATGAATGCGGCACTGACCGTTTCGGGCGGGAAGCACGCGCGGGTGATGAAGAGGGTTCGGGTTGGTCAGGACCGGCCGTGGCAGCGGTCCGGACATGTGCAAACAAGAGATGATGTACGTTAACATTCCTGCGTATATAATTAACAACGTAAATAATGTGCCAGATGGAAAAATATGATTGGAGATGTCGTTGCTATCCCTTTTTTATATGTTTGGAAACAACGATGCATGTCTCCATACCCAGGCATGTCTTCCTCAATTTTAGTGGAACTGCACAAAATTGGATGGACATTGTTGTTCCGCCTCACTGTCCTCTGCCACGTGGTTCTTCCTTCCTCGAGCTTGATTACTGAGAAGAAACAGACCAGAGTGAGGATTTGTCGAACTTCATAGGTGCCTCACCCAAACTTGATGCCAAATGGATGATGCATCACCACGATGACCTATCGATGCTCATGGTTGCGTCGGCTGGTGAAGCTGATCGATTTTCAATGAAAAACAAGCTGTCTTCCATCAGTGCTCTTTGCTTGTTATGCACAAAGATGATATCCTTCGTCAGTTCACCTTGGTTGCGTTGGAGACGCAGTCGTCTTTCACGTTGGTGCAATTTTATCACACAATTGGCTATGAACCAAATGTTTCCTCGAAGAAGGATCGACATTGGTACTAAGAGCATAAGTTTTGTATTGATTTCTAAGCCTTCTCACAACTTTGTCTCCAGCTCCCTTGTAATTTTATTTGTCCAGCTATTAACTTTGATTTAAAAAATGGTGTGGATTAAAAACCCGTATGGACGTAGTAGCCCTCCATTTTTATTTACTCTGCATATTATATTTGACTGAAGTCAAACTTTGTAATACTCTCAAACCTTTCCGATAATTGAAATTAAAATTCTTTATTTGTACACACTCTCACACGTTTCCGATAATTTGGCGCATTTGTGGTTGTTCACTTAAGGGAGGGTAGTGTACCACATGTGAAGGACAGGAAGTGCGACCAGGACGCGTGGGCGTGGATCGTTAGTTCATTCGAAGTAGTACTAGTTTTCTTCACTGTACATTAAATAAAGAGTTTCGTTTCGTACTTACACAATTTAAAACAATTGTTATGGAGAGAATAAGAAAACCACTCCACTAGTATATATTAGTCGTATACACGAGAGTACTATATGGACGCGGCTTGACTTAGTGCACCTGCCTTTGGGTTTATGACAGGTGGGCCCAAAATGTGGCTGGCTCACTTGTCATACAGCCAAAAGCAGGTGCAGTGAAGGCACCGGAGCTCAGTTCGTACTGCAGTAGTATATATATAAGTGGGAGCCTCAGCGCTTGTTCGCTAGGGTTTGCACTCTCCACACGCGCCACAAGACTACATATATGTTACCTGCTGGAGGCTCGGCGTTCATTTGCTAGGGTTTGCTATATTCACAGTCTCTCACCCTCTCTTCACCAGATCTAAACAAGACTGCGTTGGCCTCTTGTCTCTCTCTACCCCCTCACAGCTGGTGAAGGAGGCGTTCGTATCCCGTCGCACCGGGAAGGGGAGGAGGTGCAGCGTTCACTCTATCGCCTTCGGGAGGGAGGCAATCCACTACAGGCTGCGCTATTCTCTTTCACCCAGCACCTGTGCGGGAGGGCCACCGACCCCTTCTTCCTCGCTGTCGTACGTAGTGTCGGCAGATCTGGCCTCCCGCCGCACGCCTTGCCACATCCCGACGACCCTAAGGTATAAGTTTCTTTGAAACCGTCATTGCTCTAGCTGCATGTCGATCTTTTTCGATCTGTAGTCGAATCTAGGTCCTGGTTCAAAGAGGAAAGAAGGGTGCGGTGGGCTGGAGCAAGAATCTAGGACGTGGTTCAATGAGGAAAGGAGGGGCGGAAAGTAGTATAGACTGGCTATCTAGCCGCTTTGTAGGTCGAAAAGGGAAAAAGGGGGTAACCCAGTACACACATATGTAAGGAACCAATCTCTTTGTTGAAAAGGGAAAGAAACTGGGGGGTCGGGTAGTTTGTGCAGGACTAGATTTGCTGCCCTCACTTAGGAAAAAGGTTCAAAGAGAACAAATATGGGACCAACGCATATATGCTGCTTGGCTACATACTCTGCATCACCCATTTATACGTGTGGACGCACATGGTGCTGGCATGTCCCATACATCTATTTTGCTGTTGTTAATCTAAGAATGCCGTCAGAAAATTGAAACAATGCTACTGTTAAAAGTAAATTACATTTTTTAACGAATGTTGTTTCAAGAGAATGTCTCTGTTAATATGAATCAATGCAACCGTTTTAGAAATCTACTATCCTACTTTGTTTTCCATCCAAGATAAGTTAGATGCTTCTTTCTGGCACCGTTTGTTTCATCCTCCTTTATCGGCAAGTAATTGTTTCCTTTTTTGCCTCTGTTAAAACAGGGGTATCGATTCAACTTGTTGCTATTGCGACATTTTGCTTCGCTACTTGAAACACTTATGTTTTAAGAGTGTTTTGTGTAGTTCAACTTGAATGTCACACCGGTGACTTTGCTTAATTTTTGTGGAACTGCACAAAAGGAGATCGAGATTTGTTTCCACTCTTCGTGGTGAGTTGTTTCAAATCTTGGTCTCATCCACATGATGTGCAGTGTGCTTTGAGATGTTGTGCTACTTGTTCTGGTACTGTTTTAAATAAATGTTGAATTGAAGCTATTATATTGATGTCTTTTCCCATTAAGTAGTGAACAAAAATGGGACCAACCCAGACATGATGCTTGTTGCTTTGTTACAACAAATTCAGCATCACCCCCTTTATAAGCCAGTAATTGATGCCACTCTAAGAATTAACTACTGAATCTTATTTCAAAACTGCATCACTTGTTAGGGATTGGCGGGATTACCATTTTTGTGGCCGCATGTTTCATCCTCCTTTATTAGCCAGTAATTGATTCCTTTTTTGCCTCTGTTTAAACAGGGATATCTATTCAACTTGTTGCTATTGCGACATTTTGCTTCGCTACACGAAACACTTTGCTTGATTTCAGTGCAACCGCACAAAACGAGATTGGATTTCCTATTCGTGTTGGCAGATTCGTATTTTATCTTGTCTGTCTCATGAAAGGTTAGTACAGGCTTTCATCCACATGATTGTGCAGTGTGCTTTGAGATGTTGTGCTACTTGTATTGGAACTGTTTTAAATAAATGTTGAATTGAAGCTATTTTATTGTTGTCTTTTCCCATTAAGTAGTGAACAAAAATGGGACCAGCCCAGACATGATGCTTGTTGCTTTGTTACAACAAATTCAGCATCACCCCTTTATAAGCCGATAATTGATGCCACTCTCGAATTAACTCTGAATCTTATTTCAAAACTGCAACACTTGTTAGGGATTAGCGGGATTACCATTTTTTGGCGCATGTTTCATCCTCCTTTATTAGCGATGAATTGATTCCTTTTTTGCCTCTGTTTAAACAGGGATATCTATTCAACTTGTTGCTATTGTGACATTTTGCTTCGCTACGCGAAACACTTTGCTTGATTTCAGTGCAAGCGCACAAAACGAGATTCGATTTCCTATTCGTGTTGGCAGATTCATATTTTATCCTGGTCTTCTCATGAAAGGTCGATCTGAGGCCTTCATCCACATGATTGTGTAGTGTGCTTTGAGATGTTGTGCTACTTGTATTGGTACTATTTTAAATAAATGTTGAATTGAAGATATTGTATTGCTGTCTTTTCCCATTAAGTAGTGAAAAATGGGACCAACCGGACATGATGCTTGTTGCTTTGTTACAACAAACTCTGCATCACCCCTTTATAAGTAGATGGAAGCACATAATGTTGTTAGCCCACTCTCCCTGGAACTGTTTATGCTTTTCGTTAATCTAATGCCTTTGGTAAAATTAAGCAATGCCACTCTCAGAATTAATTAACTCTGAATCTTAGTTCAAAACTACAACACTTGTTAGGAATGGTACTATCCTGCTTTGTAGTTCTTTTTACATGTTTAACCAAGGTATTGTTAAGATAATGTCTCTGTTAAAATGAATCGATCGCATTGTTTTAGGAATGATACTTTTCTGCTTTTTCGTTCTTTATACATGTTGAAACAAGGCATTGTTAAGATAATGTCTCAGTTAATATGAATGAATCACACTGATTGAGAATTGCTACTCTCCTGCTTTGTTTCCCATTAAGATAAGGTAGATCAGTAGATGTTTTTCTTCTGGGAGTACAAGTCATCAACCATTATTTCTCAGTAATTGTTTCCCTTATACCTTTTGTAGCTTACAGGGATATCACAATTAAAGCTCGGTTTTATTCCGACTTCGATTTTAGTTCAACTGCATAAAAGGAGCCAATGTGTCCAAGGCAAACTGCTGCATTACTGGGTCCAGTTGGTCGTTCCACTTTGCAGAAAGAAGCAGCCACTATTTGCGCTACATTATAGAAGGAATGACTGAGAAGCTTTACAGAGTATTAGGCCTTCCACTATGTAGGCCAAAAGAGGTGCCAATTTCACCTTTTCTTAGTTTGGCACTGAATCCCTCCATTGCTTCAGCCGGTGCCATAAATATTAGACACCGGTGACATGACTAGTCTGCAGAGACCATTGGCAATTTAACAACACGTGGAGTGCCCTGGGCAAAAAGGGACAAAACAAGTACAAGAAGCGACAGGACTGCACGATCATAGGCATTACATATTTTGAATGGGAAAATCTTGTCAAAGTTTAATCAATGATGTTAGCAAGAAGCGACAGGACTCCACGATCATAGGCATTACATATTTTGAATGGGAAAAGCTTGTCAAAGTTTAATCATTGATCTTATCAAGAAGACATTAGTTTAATATATTGGAATTGGAAAACCTTGTCAAATTTTGCTCATTGATGTTAGCCAGAAGACATGCATTTGATATTTTTGAGTGGGACGCCCTTGCTGTGAGCAGCGTCGAGTGTTTTTTCCTATTCCTGTGTTCAGTTTAGAAGTAAATAGTTACTCTACTGAGATATTCCTGTGTTAAGAGTTTGTTCTGAATATTGTCTATGTAATGCCAGGCCTTGTGTTTGATTGCAAAGTTGAGCTTGGAATGTTGTGGCATGTGGCATCACGAGCTGTTCACCGTGCCTCCTGAGAATAATGCTTCGTATTGTTTTGCACGTCGATCTAATGCCAGTGATTTCCTTGTCAAGAAGATCATCCTCTTATGTTGTTTCCGTGCTTAAGAAGTTCATCGTCTGATGTTTCATTCATAGCCTATACGACAAGTCGGGTAGGTTAGACGTGAAACCATATGATCTTCCGACCAACTCATGATATTAGTCCGTGATTGGATCATCATTTTCCAACCAAAACCACTTGTAAAACTGAATCTTGTAAATTAAAGTAGATGGTCTCGGGCGAAGGCGCTTGGTTGGTCGATTTCGACTAGTAAAATATTGGAAGTACTTCACACACGATAAAAACGTTGAACGACACTCGGACGATTGCTAATCCAGCCGTTAGCTGCTGTTTCAGCCTTGCCCATGGATGACATGATACGCATGTCATGCATGTATCGTCTGGTAATCTCGTCCATATAGCAGTGCTCGTAAAATATACACTGGTCTCTCAAATTACACGCGTAACCCGCCGGTTTTACTTACAGACCTCGGGCCCTCGGTTTCATTACGCCTGTATTTTACGCGTTGTTTCCGATGACGAGTAAATTACACTTGTATGTTAATACAGGTTTGAAATAAACCAGAGCTCCCAAGCGCGGAATTACCGTTTCATGTTGTCTCAGTTTCTCGAAGGTGCTCATAGGTGTCCGATGATCCTGGCTTCCTGAATGAGCAGCGGGCGCTGTATCAGACCTCCGTAGGGCCCGGGAGGCCCTCTTCGTTGTCCTTCGAGTTGTTGCGCTCGCCGTGGCACCGAGCATTGTTAACATGGTCAACGAACATGAGGATTTAGGAGATGACTTTATTTTGACTGGATGACACTAGGGACCCACTAGGGCCATAGTCGTACGTACGCAAGTGCCTCCTTATTATGTACAACTATATTTTTTTTGCTTTCTTCTGGTTTCCTGACATCACGGTCCCACACCATTGTCAACCTATGTAGTCAATATAAACGAGAGAATTGCACAAGGTGCGGCCGACAGCTGGGACCAAGCAGCTCGAGCAGTATTTCTGTTTTTGAGGCGTGAGCACTGCAGAGTTTTTCTTGGCGATGATTTCGTTGTTCTTCAGAGGAGAGCAGAGTATTAACTGGGCGGGCTGTGGCCCGTCTAACCCAGGCCAGATATCCAGCCCAGATACTAAATTTTTTCAAGATGAAAATGGCTAGCCCAGCTATACGTCTTTTTGAGGAATACCCAGGCAAGGTCAACTTGTTATTCTCCGCCCTGCTGGGCTGCAAATCTTTCCTAGGAGGGATGCATTAGGCTTAACAGGAAAATGGGCTTTAAAAAATAATAAATGGGATGTAATTATAAAAACTGGGCAGTAACTATAAAAGAATGCACCAAACACGAAATTAGTTTATAAAATATTATTTATGAATTTTGAAAATCTTAAATTTTCATTGTTGCGCGCGCAATGTTTCGTTGGATTTTTACGTAACACAAATTTATATTTAATATGACTAGAAATTTCGGGATAAAAATATTTCAGATCCCATCAAAATGTGGGAAATTTTATTGAATTATGTCTTCAACGGTTGGTTGAAATTATTAATCGTTGTCCTAGCTAGAAAATGGGTTGTACTTTTAAAAAACTGTAAATGGGCTGTTGTAAATTCCATTAGAATTCAAAAATGGGTTGTCTTTCTTAAAAAACGCAAATGGGCTATAAGTTCTCTGCCACACACATGTGGGCCTACTAAGTGACGCGTCCCCTAAAAAAATAAGTTGACGCGTATGCAAGGCTTTGTCAACCTATTATAGTCAACACACGGTTCTAGCAGCAGTGGCCGTTGGATGTCGTGCTTCTTCTTCAATCTCGGATATTCTTAGCTCCGGCCGCCCAAAAAATGATTCCTCCCCCTGACATCTGGGGCGCACCGTTTCGGAGGCTGACCTGTGGGCCTACTAAGTTGGAGCGTACCAAGGGCTTTGTCAACTTAGTCTAGCTTCAGTGACCGTACGATGTCCATCCAACGGCCGTAGTGCTTCTTCAAAACTCTGGTCTTCTTGGTCCAGCCGCCCAAAGCAGTGTCGGTCATGCCGCCTGCTCCTGCCTCCCGTGGCTGGCTGTGCTGCCGCGGAGGACTCACCGCCCCATACTACTCCCACCGCTAGCCAGGCCATCCCTCCACTCACCCACACCCCCTGTTATTCTGCGGCGACGGCAGCCTCACACCGCAGCCGAACCAGTGAACCCTCGTACTCCTCTCCGTGCGGGCTTCCTCTGCCGCGTCTTCCCCAACTCCACGTCGTCCCCTTCCTAGGCGTCGTCGTCGTCCACCGCCCTGGTGCTCTCGGCGCGGCGTGGTCAACGTGGTCAACGAGCGACTTCCATCGAAAGAGTACTGTACGTGGAGAGGCTGACAGCCGGGTCCACGGCGGCGGCCGCAAGGAAGTGCCTCCTTATTACGCACAAAATAATTATTCCTCCACCTGACAGCAGGGACCCACCAGACGGGCCACCTTATTTTGCGAAAAAAATGTTTCCCCCCTGACTGCTAGGACCACCGGACGGGCCATCGTATTTTGTGAAAAAAAATGTTCCCCCGCTGTCAGCTCGGACCCACCGGAAGTGCCTCTTTATTATGCACAAAAAATGAATACTTCCCCTGCTAGCTGGGACCCACCTTGCTGGGTGGCTGACTTGTGGGACTACTAAGTTGACGGGGACAGAGGGCTTTGTCAACTTAGTCAATATGAACGATTCTAGCTCCAGTGACCGTACGATGTCCATCCAACGGCCGTAGTGCTTCTTCAACCTCTGGTCTTCTTGCTCCAGCCGTGCAAAGCAGCGCCGGTCGTGCCGCCTGCTCCTGCCTCCCATGGCCGGCTGTGCTGCCGCGGAGGCCTCACCGCCCCCTACTATTCCCATCGTTGGCAAGGCCCTACTGCGATGGCAGCCTCACACCGCAGCCGAACGAGTGAACCCTCATACTCCTCTCCGCGTGGGCATCCACTGCGGCGTCTTCACCGGCTCCACGTCGTCCCCTTCCTAGGCCTCGCCGTCGTCCACCGCCCTAGTGCTCTCGGCGCGGCATGGTCAACATGGTCAAGGAACGACTTCCATCGGACGTGGACTATACGTGGAGAGGCTGATAGCTGGGTCCACGGCCGCAGCAAGGAAGTGCCTCCTTATTACGCGGAAAATAATGATTCCTCCACCTGACAACAGGGACCCACCGGACGGGCCACCATATTTCGTGAAAAAACGTTTCCCTCCTGACTGCTGGGACCCACCAGCTACACCTTCGCACGCAAGGAAGTGCGTCCAGGCAAAAAAAAGATTCGCCCCCCTGACTGCGGGGACCCACCAGCTACATCTTCGCACGCAAGGAAGTGCGTCCGGGAAAAAATGATTCATCCCCTAACTGCTGGGACCCACCAGCTACATCTTCGCACGCGAGGAAGTGCCTGACAGTCGGGACCCACCAGGTCGAAGCGTACGTAGCGTTGTCATTCTGGTCGCGAACGTGTACATACATACTGGTCGATGTAGAGGCGTGCACGTGTCGTAGTAGAGACGGGCACGTGTCGTAGTAGAGGCGCGCACGTAGCATGTACACGTACGTACAGTGGCCAGGGTTCAAGAAAGAAAATATGGCCACGTATGTGTACGTACGGCCAGGGCTCGTGTACATGCATGGCTGGGTCGAAACGGAGAAACAGCGTCGTCGTCGTGTTCATGGGGCGGCAACGGAATGCGTCGTGTTCATCGGGAGGCAACGGAATGTGTGGTCGTGTTCATCGGGAGGGCTTGGACGGAACAGGCGATGGAAACGAGGCCTGGCGTACCGCACAACGGAGGAAACGGACCTCCTACGTTCGGAACAGTATCCTGTTGATCGGGAGGGGTGTGGCGTACCGCAAAACGAAGGAAACGAACCTCCTACGGTCGAAATGGGGGTCCTGTTGACCGGGAGGGGTGTGGCGTATCGCAAAACAGACGAAACGGACCTCCTACGGTCGAAACGGGGGTCATGTTGATTGGGAGGGGTGTGGCTTACCGCAAAACGGACGAAACGGACTTGTGTTGGAGCGCTACGGTCGAAACGGGGGTCCTGTTCATCGGGAGGGGTGTGGCATACCGCAAAATGGGGCTCCACGGGATACTGTTCATCTCCACCATCGACCTCCTCCAGCCTCCACGGGCTACCGTCGACCTCCTCCAGCCTCCACGGGCTCCTGTTCATCCAGCCTCCACCGCGCGCTACTCCACCGGCTACTGTTCAACCACCCCTCCACGGGCACCCCTCCACCGTCTACTGTTCATCCAGCCCTCCACACCACGGGGTCCTGTTCAACCACCCTCCACGGGCACCCTCCACCGCTCTCTGTTCATCCAGCCTCCACACCACAGGTCCTGTTCATCCGAGGCAAATGCCACCGCCATCGCTCATCAACCCCCCGCAGCGCTCACCGTTCATCAGGCGGCATCGATCGGCTTTATTAGCGAGAGCGAAGAATTGCTCGATCGGGTTCGATTAACGACCATCGATCGATCACTCGGGTTCGAGAACGCGTAGCCTGTAGTGCAATCGCCGTGTTCGATTAGAGCCCAACGCCTCGCTTGGGTTGATTAGAGCTAACGCCGCACACACGCAGCGTGTACGTGTAACGAGAAACGCGCATCGCTCGGCCCCGACCTCCCACCGTAACCGCAACTCCACGAAATTTTCCTCGCCTCGCTTCTACCACGGTTTTTCCATCATGGACGGCCCAAAGAATGTCATGCAGCTGCGTCTCCGGCCCGCCCAGGACGAAAAGCCCATTTTCTGTCATGATTTTTTGTCATAGAAGTAGGAGCCCACCACATCTATGATGATACCGGGTTTTGTCACAATTATCGTCATAGAAGTGTCATATGTATGACAGAAAAAAATTTCGTTCGGCCCAAAATGTCACGGATGTGTCTTTTTTTTTGTAGTGTATGCCTACAACACGCTGAAGATGCCTGGGCCGATGACCATCATCACCGTCCCCTCCGACAAGAAGGACGCGCTGATCTGCGCTGACCTACTCTACTGAGAAGCAGTTGCAGCAGCTACCGCCAAGGCACTTGCTCCTACCGCTGAAAGCCCCGGGAGGGAAGAAGAAGACCGGCAAGACCTTCGCACCCACTCCAGCAAGCGCACCTCTTCGGAGTGTTGTGCTACCGTCGAGGACGTTCCAGAGAGCTCCACCGGTAAGAGCAAGAAATCCAGAGCTGCACCACCAGAGACCAAGAGGGTGTCCGTCAAGGAGGATGGCACAGGAGCGGCTTTCACCATAAGCTCCACCCTCGACAGCAAATAGGAAAGCGCACTCATCCCTTTCCTGCGAGCGAATGTCGATGTGTTTGCATGGCAAGCATCCGACATCCCCGACGTTCCCCGGGAAGTGATTGAGCACCATCTTGATGTCTATCCCCATGCGCGACCCGTCAAGCAGAAGGTCAGGAAGCAAGCTTTGGAACGGCAGGAATTCATCACAGAGGAGATCAGGAAGTTGGAAGCGGCGGGCTTGGTGAGAGGAGTGCTCTATCCGACGTGGTTGGCCAATCCGGTGGTGGTGCGCAAGGCGAACGGGAAGTGGAGGCTGTGTATCGATTACACAGATATCAATAAGGCTTGTCCTAAGGACCCCTTCCCGTTGTCGCACATTGACCAGATTGTTGACTCCATGGCCGGGTGTGATCTGTTATCATTCCTCGACGCCTACTCGGGCTACCACCAGATCTTCATGACAAGAGAAGACGAAGAGAAGACATCATTCATCACCCCATGTGGTACGTATTGCTTTTTACGGATGCCTTTTGGGTTGAAGAGTGCTGGCTCGACCTTCGCAAGGGCGGTCCAAATTGGTTTTGAGCCCCAGCAACATAGAAATATGGAATCTTATATGATCACATAGTGGTCAAAACCAAGGACAAGGCAACCCTTGTACAAGACTTAGAAGAGACGTTTGCCAACCTGCACAAGATAACCCTCAAGCTGAACCCGGAGAAGTGTGTCTTCAGCGTTCCGTCCGGCAAACTTCTCGGGTTCTTTGTGTCACGGCGTGGGATTGAGGCAAACCTAGACAAAATCAAGGCTATTGAGCAGATTGAGGCACCCAAGCAGATCAAGTATGTGCGTCGGCTCACTGGCTGCGTTGCCGCCATGAGCAAATTCATCTCCAAGTCCGCTAAGCGTGCCCTTCCCTTTTTCAAGATCTTGAAGAAGGCGGGCCCAATGGAGTGGACCCCAAAGGCCGAGGCGGCGTTGCAGGACCTGAAGAGATACCTTTCCTCTACACCAATACTGGTTGCGCCTAAACCACAAGAGCCGTTGCTGCTGTATCTGGCGGCACGAATCAAGTGGTCAGTGCCGCGCTAGTGGCGCAGAGGGAGGTCGACGAAGAGGCAGTGGCGACGGCGGGACTGGCGGATGGCAAGCGAGATTACCGGCAGGCCCGATCTTGCAAGGCAAGGCCCGGCAGAAGTCTCGGCGCCATGAGGACAGGGCCCATGCAATCAAATGAAGTGGTGCAGAAGAAGAAGATCATGCAGCACCCGGTTTACTTTTTCAGCTCCCTCCTGCAGGGGGTTAGGTCAAGGTACTCCGGTGTGCAGAAATTGCTCTTCGGCCTCCTTATGGCCTCGAGGAAGCTGCGTCATTACTTCAAAGCACACGAAATCACCATCGTCACCCGCTTCCCGTTGCAAAGGATATTGCATAACCCAGATGCAACCGGGAGTATTGTGGAATGGGCTTTGGAACTGTCGAGCTTTGGTTTGAAGTTTGAAAGCACTTCGACAATTCAGAATAGAGTCTTGGCGGAGTTCATTGCGGAATGGACCTCAACGCCCGATGAAGAGATTCAGGAGACCGCTCTCCCCGGCAAGGAAACAAGTCGCGACTGGATTATGTACTTTGACGGGGATTTCTCGCTGCAAGGCGCTGGTGCTGGTGTGCTGCTCATCGCACCCACCGGAGATCACCTCAAGTATGTAGTCCAGATGCACTTTCCCATGGAGATGTCAACAAACAACACTGCCGAATACGAGGGGTCGCTTGCCGGTCTCAGGATTGCGGTAGACCTCAGGGTTAAGAAGCTCATCGTCAGGGGTGTTTTGTAGCTTGTCGTCAGACAAGTCAACAAAGATTATCAGAGCCCGTTGATGGAGGCCTACATAGATGAGGTGAGGAAGCTGGAGGACCGCTTTGACGGTATACAAGCGGAGCACGTTCCCTGAGCGGAGAACGACATCGCCGATTACCTGTCAAAGCGCGCTGCATTCAAGCTACCTGTGGAACCAGGTACTTTTTTTGCTTTGGTTAACTCAACCATCTGTCGAACCATCAACGGAGCAGAATAAATGGAGGAAGTTAAGCCCCGGCAAGTACTTTCCCACTGAGCCCCTGGCAAGGGTGTTGTCGTGGATTCTGAGCCCGCCGAGGAGCGGATCGACCGACAGCCGTCAAGCCCTGGCGTGAGAGCGGCCGCTCCCATGGCAGAAGAAATGCCTTTGGTCCTTGCCGCCGAGGCCCTGTGCCGGCATGGGCACAGCATACCGTCCGATTCCTACAACAGGAAGCTTCACGAGGAGCAGGAAGAAGCGAGAAAAGTAGCCCGTCGATCGCTATGTATCGGTTCGTCGATGGCGCCCTGCATGTGAAGAGACCGAACGGTGTGAAATTGAAGTGCATTCCCCAGGAGGAAGGACTGGAGTTGTTGGTGGAGATACACAGAGGCATATGTGGCTCCCACATAGGGTCGAGGGCCCTTGTCGGCAAGGCGTTCCTGCTGGGTTTCTTCTGGCCCACTGCCCTCTAGGACGCAACAGCACTAGTAACCAAGTGTGAAGCGTGTCAGTTCCATTCGAAGAAGCTTCATCAACTAGCTCAAGCCCTTCAAACAATTCCTCTTTCCTGGCCATTCTCGGTTTTGGGGCTCGACATCCTAGGCCCTTTCCCCCGCGCTGTCGGGGGCTTTGAGTACTTGTACGTTGTGATCGACAAGTTCACAAAGTGGCTGGAGGTGGAAGCAGTGAGGAAGGTGACAACACAGTCAGCCATCAAGTTTTTCAAGGGGCTACTGTGCCGTTTTGGTGTGCCAAACAGAGTCATCACCGACAACGACACGCAGTTCACAAGCCACACCTTCATGCAATACATCCAAGACCTCGGCAAGAAGGTCTCTGTTTAAGCAATGGCACACCCACGAAACTTGCCAGCGGAGAGGGCAAATGCTGAAGTGTTGCGAGGCCTGAGGACAAAGACTTTTGATAGGTTGCACAAGAGCGGAAGGCGCTGGATTGATGAATTGGCAGCGGTTCTTTGGTCGATCAGGACGACGCCAAATCGAGCCACCGGCCAGACACCCTTTGCCCTGGTATACGAGGCAGAAGCTGTTCTCCCCACAAAACTCATATGTGGGTCACCTCGAGTGCTCGCTTACGACGAGCTTGAGAAAGAGCAATTGCGGCAAGATGATGCAACGCTCCTTGAGGAAGATCGCCTTCTAAGGCCGTGAGAGCAAGACGCTACCAAGAAGCCTTTGCGCCGCTACCATAGCCGCAAGGTTCATGCCCAAAGCTTTGAGGAAGGCAACCTTGTTCTTGGCCGTTCAATCGGCCAAGAATTCCAACAAGTTGCCGCCAAGTGGGAAGACCTTATCGATAATCTGAGTCACCGGGCCGGCGCGGTCCTCACAGAGACCAAGATGCTGTCGATGAGCAACTCCTGGAACATCGAACATCTTTGCAAGTTTTACCCATAAAGCGCGGTTCTTGGGCCTCCGGCAACCACCTTTTGTAAAAGCTTTGGCCGACAAGGCATGTAACCCTCATACAAAGCGGTATGAGACCACTGAGCATAAATAAATGAAGCGCTGGCGCCCTAAGTTATAGCATGCAAGCTAGGTTAAGTCTCTCCGTCAGTTAGGGTTGATAGTGCTTAGCGGCGACTAACCCCTAGCCTAGAGGTCGAGTGTGCGTCTTTCCATGCTCTTTGGTTCGCAGGGCACATGGACACTTCTGCTGAGCCACTCGGGAAAAAGAGAACGGACCGGCGCTCTAGCCTCGGCAAGCCAAGACTGCCGGGGGCTGAAGACACAAGGATCCAACCACGGCAAGCCAAGGTTGCTGGGGCTGCGGGTTCAGATAAGTCTTCCGTCCCCTGTTATCCATTTCCGTATGGAACTGGGACATGTGAAACCTCGTTTATATTCTTAAACCACCATGCTCCCCTTTTCCTATACCCAAGAGCTATACCCTGGGTCGGAACTTGGTCGTAGTCGCGGTGGTAAGAAAATGAATGAGGGGCCTAACTCTACTTCGCCCCTGCCTCCGCCAAGAGCGTGAGAATGGTCGACTGAAGTGGGGGAATAGCAAGGCCTATTGCCGGGAGACAATGTTTATCTTAAAAATAACAAGGATTCGTTCCTTGGCATGGGCCTCGCTCACGCACAAAGAACCCGGCAAGCACCCTTTTTCATTAAAAACGTCCCATACAGGTACAGTTCGTACGGAATAAAAAACATGAGCAAGGGGATTACAAGTTTTACATCTAACAAGTGCCCGCAGGCTTACAAACTAAAAGAAGATAAGATGCCCATAATCCCTTTCTTGTCCCTCTCCTCAGAAGATGGAACAAGGTAGCAGGAGGGCGAAAGGAGCGCCTAGGCGAGGTGCAAGAAGCAGAAGGCACCAAGAGAGCGTTCCGGTGCTGGGGGAGGAGCTGGAAGATGAGGCAGCGGCCCGACAATACACGACGAAGGCGTCGGTGCCCGCGTACTCCGACTTGACAGCCGCCGCCCGCCTTCCTCACCTTCTCTGGCCCTCCTACGCCAGCCGCCCAAGGAGGCGATGGGGAACGCACCGATGGAGAGCTTGACAAGGAAGGCCCTCGATAGGGCGCGTGGCCGAGGGAGGAGCGACGCGGTCAGTCGTCGACGCCCTCATCGTCGCTATCGCTGTCCTCCTCGTAACTCCCGCTCGAGGTGGAATCTTCAACGTCGGAGGAGCTCTCCACGCAGAACTTCAGGCGAGTTCCAAGATCTCCAAATACCTTAACAGAGAGCAGGCCGTTCTCTGTTAACTTGAAGTAGAGAACGAGCCCCACCGTCAGGCTGTGGATGCGAGCAAACGTCTTCCATCCGCGACGGAGGTACATCACGTGAGGAGCGGGGAAGTCGATGTCGACTCGCGTGCCGTTGTTCCCGCAGCCCCTCATGTGCAACCTGAGGGTCTAGGGTGGATCGAGCTCCATCTCCCGAGCAAATGGAGTAGGAAGACGGAGGCGGCGATGCGATGGCCGGCACAGCCTGATGAAGAATTCACGGGGCTGGTCCCCGACGTGGCCCTCCATCGGGGGAGGCATCGCTGGCGGCGGCGAGGCCGGAGCGCCACCCCGTCCCCCTCTTCCCCGAGCGCCACGGCGACCTCGGCCTTGCCCCCTCCCCCTTCCTCTCGTGGTCGGCTCCGCCGCCACGAGTTCTTGGGAAGGAGGGATGCCCTGTCGAGCAGCAACCCTCGCCGCCACCGTTGAAGGGCCGGTGCCTCCTCTCGCCATAGCAGACAGAAGAAAGGAGCTGAATTGAATGGGGATGGATGATGAAAGGATGTGGGATGCCATCCTCCTCCCCCTTTTTATAAAGGGGAGGGGTCGGGGCTCGGCCGCCCCGCTCAGCCAATCCGGCCATCGGGGGCGCAGGGAATCGAGACCGACCCGCTGCCCCAATCAGCGACGGCCTGGTTTCCCGCCTCCACCGCCTGCCACCTGCATGGGGGACATGTGGGGAGCAAGTAGAACGGAGGGGACAGGTGAGGCGACCGTTCCCCATCCCATGATCGTGGGGCACGGACGCCTTGAAGGCCATGACCCGAGTCCGCCCGAGTAAATGGGTCGCGCCTCTGCGCCTCCCTCTTTTTTGGGAAGGCACGAGCCGCCTCTTTACCATGATGTGACGCATGCGTGCGGGAACCTCCCCACGCATGACCCCCACGTCACGCACGATCCTCCATGTCGCAAGTTGAACGCGGGTCGTGGGGAAGCGCAGCGGCCAAAAAGTTACTGCGGTAAAATCCACCCCACCTGCACACCATTTTGGGCCTAGCCCAACAACGCGTTGCGCTTATGTGCACGGGAGCTCCTGTCGGTGTACAAAAATAGGGGCTCTCCTTTTGACCCCTTTACTTGTGCACGGGCAGTCAGAGTCGCACCCGTGGCAACACACAACAAAGCAGAGGAGGAAAGCCGGAGGGAAACCGAAGCACAAGGCGAACGAAGCAACGCCAAGACCAGAAACACAAAGAGCAAAGGGGCGAGGTGGACGCCCCCGGCAAGACCCTTGTCGGGACGACCTCCGCTGCCCCGGCAAGAGCTTTGCCGGGGAAACTTGCCCAACACCAGCAGAGCGAGCCACCCTTGAGCCCAAGGGTTCCAAACGCCGTCAAAAACTACATTGGAACCAGGGCTCGGGAGGCACCTCCGTGGTGGCATGCAGATATTTGTCAAGATCATAAATAAACAAGTTCAGATGAGGACCAGAAGACGGCGATCCTCGGCGGGATCCTAGCCAAGGAAATCCACAAGACCCCCGGCAAGCGCCTTGCCGGGGACGACTGCAATGCCACGGTAAGACCCTTGTCGGGCCCCCGACAAGACCCTTGCCGAGGGCATCAGCGGGGCCACAGCCAGGCCCGCGCCCGCCAAGACTCCACCGCCGTCCCCAAGCAGCTGCTAGCTTAACCAGCTGGGCAGGCACCTGCGTGGCGACGGGCGGCCTCTACACCGACTCAGCAAACCCAGCGTACCAGCTGGAAAGCTGCTGGGCTTCATCGTATCCGGTAGAGGAATTGAAGCAAACCCAGCCAAGATCCGAGCTCTGTCACAGCTAGATATCCCAAAAGACCTCAAGCAAATACAAAAATTGACCGGATGCGTAGCGGCTCTAAGCCGCTTTATCTCCCGTCTAGGAGAAAAGGCATTACCCCTCTATCGCCTCCTCAAAGACGAACACTTCGAGTGGGCGGATGCTGCCACCGCGGACTCGAAGAAATAAAGGCCATATTGGCAACAAATCCGGTCCTAGCTGCGCCCAACCTGGGCGAACCAATGTTGTTATACATCACAGCTACACATCAAGTTGTAGCGCGGTACTCGTCGTCGAGCGAGAAGCGAAGGGCATAAATTCCCTCTTCAAAACCAGTATACTACGTATCCTTTGTGTTAACCCATTGCAAGTCCGTTACCCGCACTATCGAGAAGATAGCGTCGCAGTGTTCATGGCATCCGGAAGCTCCGACACTACTTTCAAGAGTGTTCGATAACGATGGCCTCTGAAGTACCACTTAACGACATTATAAACAACGCATGACGCGACAGGCAGGATTGCAAAATGGGCTATTGAGCTCTTACCATTTGATATATCTTACAAACCTCGGCGAGCTATCAAGTCTCAAGTTTTGGCTGACTTTGTCGCTGAATGGACCGGCGAACTCCCTAAAGAATACGGCGCATACTCCAATGGATTATGCACTTGACGGCTCCAAAATGTTAGCGGATGGGGGCTGGCGTCGTATTGGCGTCCCCAACGGAGACACAGTCCAATCGTACTTGAGATAATGTACGGACTCTAGCAATGCAGCCGAATCTGAGGCCCTTTACACGGTCTCGGATGGCAATCTCCATGGGCATTCAACGCCTAGAGGTGCGCGAGGACTCAAACCTCGCAATATCCCAAATAAGCGGAGACTTTGATGCCAAAGATCCGAAAATGGCAGCATATCGTAACCCTGTCCTCAAAATGTCAGCCGGTTCGAAGGACTTGAATTCCATCCGTCACGGGATAATAACCAAGCAGCCGACGTCTTGTGCGCATTGGCGCAAAAGCGATGCTGTCCCTCTAACATCTTCTGGAATGGCTCTTCAAGCCATCCGTACTATGGGAAGAGGAGTCGGAACTAACAACCGGAACAAGCCGCACCAACGGCGATCCAGCCGATGACATAACACCTTCCGCCTAACGACATAATGGCAGTAATTGCCCGTGGGACAGAACCATTCCTCACCTACTTGCTTAGGCAGGAGCTTCCGAAGACCAAAATGAGGCCCGCTGCATTATCCGCGATCAAAAGCCTACAAGGTCTACGAGGGAGAACTTTATAAGAAAAGCACAACCGGAGTCCTTCAAACGTGTATCTCCGAAGAGGAAGGGCGAAACTTCCTGGATGAAATTCATGCCGGAATAGGCGGACACCACGCCGCAGCTCGGGCCCTTGTAGGAAGGCATTCCGTGCAGGATTTTCTTGGCCGGCGGCTCGGCGGATGCCGGGACTTAGTCCAAAGATGCATCGGTTGTCGCTCTTTGCTAATCGAGCCATATGCCACCCACGCCCTCAAAACTATACCAATTACCTGGCGTTCGCGGTGCAGGGGCTTGACATGGTTGGACCACTTAAAGGGAACCCACAAGCAAAGGTACCTATTGGTCATGGTGGATAAATTCACCAAATGGATAGAGGCCAAGCCGGTTAAAGCGGCGAGTCCGGACCAGTGGTAGACTTTATATCTGGGTAGTACACCGTTATGGTGTCCCCACAGCATCATCACCGATAGCAGCACGAACTTCACCGCCGGCGAAGTTAAATCATGGTGCAAAATATGGGCATCAAGCTCGATTACGCTTGATCTATCATCCTCAAACCAATGGTCAAGTAGAACGAGCAAATGGTCTCATAATGGCGGCATCAAACCCAGACTAGTGTGGTCCCTTATGTAATCGACACGCCTTTGGGTAGAGGAGCTCGACTCCGTACTACGGGGGCTGCGGACAACGCCTAACCGTACCACGGTTCACACCATTTTTATGGTGTCGGCGCGAAGCAGTTTTGCCTGCGACATCATTCATGACTCACCTCGAGTGCGCATATGCGAAGAAAGAGAAGCTGAGTTGGATCGGCGGGACAGCTTGGACACATTGGAGGAAAAGCGGCGTCGCCAAGGCTCGTTCGCATTCTATCAACAGCAGGCTCGAAGATACCAAAGCGAGAAATGCGGGCCAAGACTTACAGCGTTGGCGAACTGGTTCTCGCTTTGCGGACAAGAAAAGGACAAGCTCAAGCCCAAATGGGAAGGCCCTTCATCATTGATCAAGTCTTGACCGGCGGAGCGTACCGTCTAAGAAATGCATCGGATAACCGACTCGAGCCGAACCCATGGAACGCAGCCCGCCTCCGCCGATTCTATGCCTAGCGCCGGACTAAGAGTTCGTCCCCTTCCCCCGTCCAAATTTTTTTTCTTTTATTTATTTCAGCTGCCTTTTGTTCATCTTTTGCTTCTCAAACCTATTCATCCAAGCCTTAAAGGGCTTTACCCGCGCAACATTCGCGCACAACTGATGTGCTACCCGCACTCATTATACCTGGGGGCTTCTTTACCAGAAGCTTAATTATACGGGCTTTATGCCCAGCACATGTGTCAAGCCTCCACATGTGCCTTTTATTCACCATTATATGCATCGATATGACTTAAGTTTTGGCCAAGCTGGGTTGCCTGGCTCCTGTGCTTACCCCTGCGTTCCCGATTGTTCGGCTAGGAGTTAAAGGAGCACCTCTGCGATTATTCTTGCGGGTCAGCGGATGTGTACCTCGGTAGGTGAAGCGAAGCTAAGCGTTCTTAAGGAATATTGATTCGGTGACTTAAAGATGATTTTTATCCACTTTTATCTGCCCCAGATGTTTTCTTTTTACAGCAGCCGGACATGCACTTTAGGGCATACCACCCCAATGAAAGGAACCCTTAACGGAACTATTATCCTGGAAGATGTTTCTTACTAACCATGTAATATAACATAACTAGTTGGGAACTTATGCGATAAAGCGATGACCCCTACGCTTGGTCTCCATGCATACCCGGTTGTTTCATAACCGAGAAGGTATTCGGACACACTCCGGACTCTAGGGTCCCGAGGTCGAAGCGAAAAGGTCGGCAAAGACAAGCGATCTACAATTCGGCTAGAAGGCATTTTTATATGTCATTTTATAATACATTGTCAAATCGATTGATTGTATTCCTCCTCAATCACGTCTAACAGGTTGTCTAATTCTGATCTGTTGGGAAAATTTTCTTGACCAACTCCACTTGGCGTATACTAAATCACGAGGATCTCCTTCCCATCGGGCCCCACAAGTCCGACTTGACCATGTGATTGGGATCCGCCTTCTTGTGCAGCGTCTTTACCATGGCCCGAGCCTCCACAGCACCTTGGCGGCAGGCGAAATCTTCCATAAATGGAAGCTGCCGCACTCCACAGCTTCTCCATAAGCTCCCAAGACCCTCGGGTATGGAGAAGGCTGGCCATAACGCTGGATAGCGCCGCTCCTAGCTGCCGAACTCGTTCGATCGGTTGCAACAATTAGGAAGTTGATCACCCGTTATTACGGGCATCTCCTCATGAGGCGACCTATGAGCATACCTCTGAGACATATTACATCAAATTGACTTCCTCGCGAACTCTTCTTTTCAAAGGAGTTCGCTCAAGCACTACTATATATGCGCGCGAAGCGCTGATTCTCCTTGAACCCGACAGCTCCGCCCGAGCACGCTTTCAGCTCTTCTCCAAGCTGGGCATGGGCATCTGGAGCTTGTTCCTTTCATGCTGCACCTTATGCAGCACCCTCTCGCCGACCTTTAGTTGGCGCGAAGTTCTTGCCTATCCGGATCTTGTCCGGCAGCACCTCTGCGTCGTTTTCTAGACTTGCGCAAAGGCCAACGCTACTTATCCTTCTAAAATAATGCGTTACGGGAGAGGTCCTTGCGTTTCCTCCTGCGCCCGGAACAATGCGGCCTCAAGTTGGGCCTTGCACTCTTGCAGCTCCCCGAGACAGTTGGGTATTCTTCCGGTAAGATCCTGCATTTCATATGATCCTTAAATCAGTTAATATAACTACTTTAAGTCTCGGGGACTCTTGGCATATGCAACGTTAAAATCTCTTACCGTATGTCTTTTACATACTGCTCCGTGGCTCTGGTAAAACTATCTTGGCGGCACGAAGTGCGCGTCCCCGTGTTAAAGGCATTCAACGCCTCGGGGAGAAGCAGCGTCACGAAATACTGTCGTGGCGCATGTGATTCAGGGCACTCTCCACCTCAGACTTGGTGGCGGACAGTCTTTTGGCCTCCTCTGTCGGAGGAACGTCCGGCTCGAGCGTCGCGCTCGCCTCCCCCTCCTGACCAGGTGCGGGAGCCCGGCTGGTAGAGGCTAGATTGACAACTTCCACGCCTGCAGTCCGACGGACGCTTTTTCCCTATAAAGTCATGAGCACTCAAAGCGCTTCCTAGGGCGTTGCTCTAAAAATAAGGAATTGTGAGCTACACCTTTGCGGCGGCGCTTCAGTCGCGCGCGCTCCTCTTCCGCCTACCGTGCAGGCTGGCCCTTGTTGGTCAGCCACCGCGGCTCGGCTTCTCCCCAGGGCACCTCCTGCATAGTTCCATCATATGCGGTGGTCAGAAATAAGCAAGGAAGGAATAGCGGTGTCGGGGCTTGGCCGCAATCACACAGGGAGCGGGTTTAGTCCGGGGTAGTCGGCCGTGATGGCGACTAAAGCATTATCCATGCTGAGCTGGTGGAACACCCGTCGATTAGCTCCACCTTTATGTCCGGATCCTCTTGGAGGCGGATCCGGGATCTCTGGATCCTCGGGCTGCGGAGCGGACTTAGCATTCCCTCCACGATCTGGCGCGGTTCTGCGTCGAAAGAATAACACAATGTAAGAAACTTAAGTTTCAAAAGGCGCAGGTCGGACCGCTGAGTGTTCACTTACAGGGCGGGATTGTTCATGGAAAACCCATTTAACGGGTTCGTCTGAAGGAAATCCTCCTTATCCCCTTATACAGGCGGACAAGATCGTCACGAGATCTTGGCGATTCCGCCCTTTGCGGCCATGGCGGGTGGCATCATTCTCCCGTTGAAATCCCACATGGGGTGGCCCTGTATTGTAGTGGCTACACCCCGCGTAATGCATGTTGCCATGACTCGATCGCCGTCAACGGGCATGGGCGATAACCTTATTCGGCCCATCGGATAATGGGCGCTCTTGTCTTCCTCGATCGGGGCTCCGTGGGCGCCAACTAAGGCGTTTCAGAGGAGCATTGCTGAACTCCGGAGGCCGATCGAACAGAGGTCCGGCAGCGGGCGTCTTCTATATAAAACCATTCCGAAGGCCAGTCTTGGCGCCTTCTTAGGGGTTCGGATGGATATCCGATCCGGCGATCGCCATATTTTGGCGCCGCCCACTTGATATATGGACCCCTCGTGAGAGCGGGGACAAGGCAAAACAACCTCTTCCACGGTAGCGAAGTGGGGCTCGATGCCCGGAAAAGCTCGCATGAAGAGCTCGTAACCCAGCGATATGCAGGATTGAGGCGGGCGTGAGGTGATGGAGCTGGAGTCCGTAGAACTCCGAGGCCAGCGGAGGAATGGATGTCAGAAATCCGAGCCCCTTATTAGATAGGGGATGAAGCATACCCGCTCCCTTTGTTGGGATTAGGGGTAACCTCTGCTAGCTTCCACCTTTGTAGGTGGCAAGCCCGCTCGAACCAGAACCATGAAGGCGGAGGAGATATCCCCCATTTGGAGCTTCACCAACTCCTTGTCGAAGCAGAGCATCTCCTCCAATCTCTGGCGAAGGGCTGGGAGCGCGGGAAGAGGAGCCGCGTTGACGGTCCATGATGGAATGGATTCTTGGTCGAAAGCGCTCCGATGAGTATTTGCGAGAGGAAGATGGTGATTTCGATCTGGATTCTTGCCTCTCTTATAGGCAGATTATTCGCACAACTAGGGGGTAAAACATAAAAGACACCCTGGCTTTTCACATTCGCGCGATCGTGGAAGAAGGCCCTTATTAGGCGTGGAAGCCAAGGCAGCAGCAACATTGATGAGGAAGCTGGGACGCTGTTGGCGGTACATGGAACTTAAGGAGAACCCGCCTTGCAACGCCGAAGACTACACGCATGCTGGACTTATCGTCATTGAAGCCTGGTTAAGGAGACTCTTGAGGAGTCCCGGATTAGGGGTGTCCGGATAGCGGACTACCGTCATCGACGGACTATCATTTGCCGGACTATCATCATCGATCGGACTCCAAGACTACGAAGATAGAAGATTGAAGACTTCACCCGTGTCGGATGGGACTTTCCTTGGCGTGGAAGGCAAGCTTGGCGTCTGGATATGTAGATCTCCTACCATTGTAACCGACTCTATGTAACCCTAGCCCTCTCCGGTATCTATATAAACCGGATGGCCTTAGTCCGTGGGACAACAATCACAACAACCCTTACAATAATACCATAGGCTAGCTTCTAGGGTTTAGCCTCCTTGATCTCGTGGTAGATCCACTCTTGTAAACATCCACAATATCAATATCAATCAAGCGGGGCGTAGGGTTTTACCTCCATCAAGAGGGCCCGAACACAGGTAAACATCGTGTCCCTAGTCTCCTGTTACCATCCGCCTAGGCATTGATTCGGGACCCCCTACCGAGATCCGCGGTTTGACACCGACAATCATCATATTGAAACCTTTTTTTTTTTTAAAAATCTTCCAAAAATAAATTAATATTTATGAATATAAAAATATTTTTAAACATGAACAATTTTTAAATCCTGCAAATTTTTCAAAATCTAGTTCATTTTGGAAAAAGATGAACAACATTTGAAATAGGGAGACTTTTTTAAATTCACAAACATTTATTGAAAACATGAACCCTTTGAAAAAAACACTAATTGTTTTGAATTTGGGAACATTTTTAAAATAGAATCATGTTTTGTACATTTATAATATTTTTGAAAATGTGCTTATTTTAACCATGATCACTAAACAAGAATATTTATAGAATCTGGAACATGTTTTAAAATCCAATTTCATTTAAAAATCCCAAATTGTTTTGGAGAACACAATTTTTTAGAACAAATAGAACATTTTCTAAAATGCAATTATATTTTGAATATCTCTATTTTTGGGAAAAGCATAAACATATTTTAAAAATTGGATTGTTTTTGTAATTTTCAAAAAAATTGGAATGAAAAAAGAAATTCAAGTTTCGAACATTTTTTAAAACAGGAAAAAAATTGGAATTATTTTCTAAAAATTTAAAAAACAAATTGAAGTTCTTTTTATTTTGTATCTAGAAAATAAAAAGAAATTCCAGGGAAAAAACAAAAAAATATTAAATAAAGGAACGAAAAAATAAAATAGAAATTAAACACAGAAAAAGAAACAGGCAGACACAGCCTTGGGCTCTGTGTGAAGGTCAGGCTATTTGTCGCTATGTGCAGTAAATAGGTGTTTCCTAGCAGTGTGCGCCGGGAAATAAGTGTGCTGGTTCGACGGGCCACAATGTGCACGTCCTATGTACGAAAATTGATTTTTCTTTTCTAGCAAACGGAGACACAAAAATTTAGTACCACCTCAGATAGGGAAAAAACTTTTCGGCGGTGAACGGATGAAAAAATCGGAGAAACGCACCTTGCTTTATTAGTATAGGTATAGATGAGTTTGGGCTCTCTTAGTGAAGTCAATAATATATAGATCACCTCTATGAATACCTGTAAACACCATATTTTGATTATCTCTACAAAACACTTGGCAATCTACTTCGGTAAATAGAACATTGAAACCAAAGTCAGCTAGTCTAGATATGGAAAGGAGATTGTAACCGAGAGATTCAATGAGCATAACATTTTGAATAGAGCTATCGTTGGATATGGCCACCTTACCAAGGCCAAGTACCTTACCCTTGGAGTTATCTCCAAAAGTTACATACTTGCATAGACCATCGTTTTTAGCAAGCTCATAGAACATGTCTTTATCTCTGGTCATATGATCAGTACATCCACTATTGAGAACTCACTATTTCCCTTCGGCCATGTAGTCATAAAAGTTTGCCATGAGATTAAGATTTCTAATAGTCTCCTCAAAGTCAATATCACTTTCTCCTTCCTCATCATAATAGCCATGCTCAATGCCATCATCATGTATGTGATCATCACCTAGAGCAAGTGATTCATTAGATTTATGACCATGACAATGTTCAAGTTTATGAATTATAATTGTCTACGAAATGATGCTACTAATGACTCCAACATTTCCTTTGCACGCATAAGATCACGGAGCTCAAATAGAATCAAACTTGGGATCACTAGGCTCCATTTTGGAAAAGCAATAGACCTTTGAAGAATCTCATCTAGAGTTTTCAAGAAATAATTCAGAAAGTGTTCCTCAAGGTAATTACGTATAGTATATGTGCACTCAAAAGAGGCAAGCACACAAGAAAATTTCTAGGCAATCCTCTAATGATAAGATCAATAGTCCTAAGATTGCGAACCTTGTAAAGATAGTCATCGAGGGTAGGATGCAAAGGATCAATGGGAGGCACAGAAGGGCTAAGAATATATTTGTTCACATTATATTCATTAAAAATCTCATGCATCTCATTTTTACATGAACCATAAAACTCCCCATTAAGAATAGGCACTCTACGTCTAATACTCCCGAACGTAGACTCATCCATCTTCCTCCAATGGTGATTAAACCAAAACAATGGAGATCAATGCTCTCATACCAATTGAAAGGATCGAGAAGAGGGGTCTAGAGGGGGGTGATTAGACCCTTAACAAGCAAAAGTGGCAGTTTTTTATTTGTTCAAGTTAAGGTTGAGTTTAGCACATGTTAAAGCGCTCACAATACATTTCAAGCAAGCAAGACAAGAGTATATGCAGCGGAAAGAGTAAAGCATGCAAGTAGCAAGAAAGTAAAGGGATGGGATTGGAGTTTGAAAACGCAATGGAGACATGGGGATTTTTTGCATGGTTCCGATAGGAGGTGCTATCATACGTCCACGTTGACCGAGACTTCAACCCATGAAGGGTAATGGCTGTGTGAGTCCACTGATGGCTCCACCCATGAAGGGTCCACGAAGAAGCAATCTTGTCTATCCCACCATGGCCATCGCCCACGAAAGACTTGCCTCACTCAGGTAGATCTTCACGAAGTAGGCGATCTCCTTGCCCTTATAAACTTCTTGGTTCAACTCCACATCACGACGGAGGCTCCCAAGTGATACGTAACCAATCTAGGAGACACCACTCTCCAAAAGGTACTGGATGGTGTGTTGATGATGAACTCCTTTCTCTTGTGCTTCAAATGATAGTCTCCCAAACACTCAACTCTCTCTCTCTCTCTCTCTCTCTCTCTCTCTCTCTCTGATTTACTATGGTGGAAGAGTGATTTGAGTGGAAATCAACTTAGGGAAGGATAGAAATCAAGGTTCAAATGGTAGGAATGGAATTTCTTGATCTCACCACATGAGTAGGTGGTTCTTCATGACCCACAAGTATAGGGGATCAACTGTAGCTCTTTTCGATAAGTAAGAGTGTCGAACCCAAAGAGGAGCAGAAGGAAATGACAAGTAGTTTTCAGTAAGGTAATGTCTGCAAGTGCTGAAACTATAAGTAGCGAGTAGTTTGATAGCAAGATAATTTGTAACGAGCCAGTAACGAAAGTAGCAATAAGTATGCATCAAGGTAGCCCAATCCTTTGTTGGGGAACGTAGTAATTTCAAAAAATTTGCTACGCACACGCAAGACCATGGTGATGGCATAGCAACGAAAGGGGAGAGTGTCTGTCCACGTACCCTCGTAGACCGAAAGCGGAAGCCTTTTAACAACGCGGTTGATGTAGTCGTGCGTCTTCACGATCCGACCGATCCAAGCACCGAGCGTCGGCACCTCCGAGTTACGCACCGTTCAACGATGGCGATCCCGGACTCGATCCAGCAAAGTGTCGGGATGAGTTCCGTCGGCCGACGGCGTGGTGGCGATGATGATGCTCCATCGACGCGAGAGCCGCCTAAGCTCGCGACGATATGACTTCTCGGCGCGAGGCTTCGCCTAAGCTCATGACGATATGACGAAGTGGAATATGGTGGAAGGGCACCGCACACGGCTAAAGGCGATCCGTAGATCAACTTGTGTGTCATGGGGTGCCCCTGCCCCTATATAAAGGAGCCAAGGGGTGCGGCCAGCCCTAGGGGAGGGCGCTGGAGGAGTCCTACTCCTCGGGAGTAGGACTCCCCTCTCCTAGTTGGATTAGGATTGGAGGAGGGAAGAGGGAAGGCGCCGCCCCTCTCCTTGTCCTATTCGGACTAGAGGGGGGAGGGGGGCGCGCGGCCTGCCTGGCCGGCCCTTCCTCTTCTCTCTTATGGCCCATCAAGGCCCATATACCCCGAAGTTCCGGTAACCCCGGTGTTCAATAACTTCTGTTTTCATCCGAAACCTTTCCGAAGTCAAACATAGGCTTCCAATATATCAATCTTTATGTCTCGACCATTTGAGACTCCTCGTCATGTCCGTGATCACATCCGGGACTCGAACAACCTTGGTACATCAATACTTATAAACTCATAATGAACTGTCATTGAAGCGTTAAGCGTGCGGACCCTACGGGTTCGAGAACTATGTAGACATGACCTAGAACCATTCTCGGTCAATAACCAATAGCGGAACCTGGATGCCCATATTGGTTCCTACATATTCTCTGAAGATCTTTATCGGTCAAACCGCATAACGATATACATTGTTCCTTTGTCATCGGTATGTTACTTACGAGATTCGATCGTCGGTATCAATACCTAGTTCAATCTAGTTACGGTAAATCTCTTTACTCGTTCCGTAATACATCATCTCACAACTAACTCATTAGTTGCAATGCTTACAAGGCTTATGTGATGTGTATTACGAGAAGGCCCAGAGATACCTCTCAGACAATCGGAGTGACAAAACCTAATCTCGAAATATGCCAACCCAACAAGTACCTTTGGAGACACCTGTAGTACTCCTTTATAATCACCCATTATGTTGTGACGTTTGGTAGTACCCAAAGTGTTCTTCCGATGGCGGAGTTGCATAATCTCATAGTTACAGGAACATGTATAGGTCATGAAGAAAGCATAAGCAACATACTAAGCGATCAAGTGCTAAGCTAACGAAATGGGTCATGTCAATCACATCATTCTCCTAATGATGTGATCCCATTAATCAAATGACAACACATGTCTATGGTTAGGAAACATAACCATCTTGATTAATGAGCTAGTCTTGTAGAGGCATACTAGTGACTATCTGTTTGTCTATGTATTCACACATGTATTATGTTTCCGGTTAATACAATTCTAGCATGAATAATAAACATTTATCATGATATAAGGAAATAAATAATAACTTTATTATTGCCTCTAGGGCATATTTCCTTGATCCCCACTTGCACTAGAGTCAATAATCTAGATTACACAGTAATGATTCTAACACCCATGGAGTCTTGGTGCTGATCATGTTTTCTCGTGGAAGAGGCTTAGTCAGCAGTGCGCAACATTCAGATCCGTATGTATTTTGCAAATCTCTATGTCTCCCACTTGGACTTGGTCCCGAATGGAATTGAAGCGTCTTTTGATATGCTTGGTCCTCTTGTGAAATCTGGATTCCTTTGCCAATGCAATTGCACCGTATTATCACAGAAGATCTTCATTGGTCCCGATGCACTAGGTATGACACCTAGATCGGAAATGAACTCTTTCATCCAGACTCCTTCATTTGCTGCTTCGAAGCAGCAATGTACTCCGCTTCACATGTAGATCCCGCCACGGCGCTTTGCTTAGAACTGCACCAACCGACAGCTCCACCGTTTAATAAAAATACGTATCCGGTTTGCGATTTAGAATCGTCCGGATCAGTGTCAAAGCTTGCATCGGCGTAACCATTTACGACTAGCTCTTTGTCACCTCCATATCGAGAAACATATCCTTAGTCCTTTTCGGTATTTCAGGATGTTCTTGACCGCTGTCCGATGATCCACTCTGGATTACTTTGGTACCTTCTGCCAAGCTTACAGCTAAGCATCGTCGTGTCTGGTACACGACATTGCATACATGATAGAGCCTATGGCTGAAGCATAGGAACATCTTTCATTTCTCTCTATCTTCTGTTGTGGTCGGGCATTGAGTCGACTCAATCTTACACCTTATGTCTGGTAAAAACCTTTCTTTGCACGATCCATTTTGAACTTCTTCAAAACTTTATCAAGGTATGTGCTTTGTGAAAGTCAATTAAGCGTCTTGATCTATCTCTATAGATCTTGATGCCCAATATATAAGCAGCTTCACGAGGTCTTTCATTGAAAAACTTTTATTCAAGTATCCTTTTATGCTATCCAGAAATTCTATATCATTTCCAATCAACAATATGTCGTCCACATATAATATCAGAAATGCTCTGAGCTCCCACTCACTTTCTTGTAAATACAGGCTTCTCCAAAGTGCATATAAAACCATATCTTTGATCACACTATCAAAGCGTTTATTCCAACTCCGAGAGGCTTGCACGGACCATAAATTGATCGTTGGAGCTTGCACACTTTGTTAGCACCCTTTGGATCAACAAAACCTTCTGGTTGCATCATATACAACTCTTCTTCTAGAAATCCATTCAAGAATGCAGTTTTACATCCATTTGCCAAATTTCATCATCATAAAATGCGGCAATTGCTAACATGATTCGGACAGACTTAAGCATCGCCACTGGTGAGAAAGTCTCATCGTAGTCAACCCCTTGAACTTGTCGAAAACCTTTTGCAACAAGTCGAGCTTTGTAGACAGTTATATTACCATCGGCGTCGGTCTTCTTCTTAAAGATCCATTTATTCTCAATAGCTTGCCGATCATCGGGCAAGTCTACCAAAGTCCATACTTTGTTCTCATACATGGATCCCATCTCAGATTTCATGGCTTCCAGCCATTTCGCGAATCTGGGCTCACCATCGCTTCTTCATAGTTTGTAGGTTCGCCATGGTCAAGTAACATGACTTCGAATAGGATTACCGTACCACTCTGGTGCGTATTTTACTCTGGTTGACCTCTGAGTTCAGTAGTAACTTGATCTGAAGCTTCATGATCATCATCATTAGTTTCCTCACTAATTGGTGTAGTTGTCACAGAACCGTTTCTTGTGATGAACTACCTTCAATAAGGGAGCAGATCTGATTATCTCATCAAGTTCTACTTTCCTCCCACTCACTTCTTTCGAGAGAAACTCCTTCTCTAGAAAGGATCCGAATTAGCAACGAAAATTTTGCCTTCAGATCTGTGATAGAAGGTGTACCCAATCTCCTTTGGGTATCCTATGAAGACACATTTCTCGATTTGGGTTCGAGCTTATCGGTTGAAGTTTCTTCACATAAGCATCGCAGCCCCAAACTTTAAGAAACGACAACTTTGGTTTCTTGCCAAACCACAGTTCATACGGTGTCGTCTCAGCGGACTTAGATGGTGTCCTATTTAGCGTGAATGCGGCCGTCTCTAAAGCATATCCCCAAAAGCGATAGCGGTAAATCAGTAAGAGACATCATAGATCGCACCATATCAAGTAAAGTACAATTCGACGTTCGGACACACCATTTCTCTGTGGTGTTCGGGTGGCGTGAGTTGAAACTATTCCACATTGTTTCAAATGTAAACCAAACTCGTAACTCAAATATTCTCCTCCACGATCCGATCGTAGAAATTTTATTTTCTTGTTACGATGATTTTCCACTTCACTCTGAAATTCTTTGAACTTTTCAAATGTTTCAGATTTGTGTTTCATTAAGTAGATATACCCATATCTGCTCAAATCATCTGTGAAGGTGAGAAAATAACGATACCCGCCGCGTGCCTCAACATTCATTGGACCACAAACATCAGTGTGTATGATTTCCAACAAATCAGTTGCTCGCTCCATAGTTCGGAGAACGGCGTTTTAGTCATCTTGCCCATGAGGCACGGTTCATAAGTACCAAGTGATTCATAATCAAGTGATTCGAAGCCCATCGGTATGGAGTTTCTTCATGCGTTTTACACGATATGACCCAAGCGGCAAAGTGCCACAAATAAGTTGCATTATCATTATCAACTCTCCATCTTTTAGTTTCAACACTATGAATATGTGTACTACTACTATCGAGATTCAATAAAATAGACCACTCTTCAAGGGTGCATGACCATAAAAGATATTATTCATATAAATAGAACAACCATTATTCTCGATTTAAATGAATAACCGTCTCGCATCAAACAAGATCCAGATATAATGTTCATGCTTAACGCTGGCACCAAATAACAATTATTTAGGTCTAAAACTAATCCCGATGGTAGATGTAGAGGTAGCGTGCCAACCGCGATCACATCGACTTTGGAACCATTTCCCCCAGCGCATCGTCACCTCGTCCTTAGCCAATCTTCGCAATCCGTAGTTCTGTTTGAGTTGCAAATATTAGCAGCAGAACCAGTATCAAATACCAGTACTCTGCGAGTATTAGTAAGGTACACATCAATAACATGTATATCACATATACCTTTGATCACCTTGCCATCCTTCTTATCCGCCAAATACTTGGGGCAGTTCCGCTTCCGATGTCGGTTTGCTTGCGGTAAAACACTCGGTTTCAGGCTTAGGTCCAGACTTGGGTTTCTTCTCTTGAGCAGCAACTTGCTTGCTGTTCTTTTGAAGTTCCTTCTTCTTTCCTTTGCCCTTTTCTTGAAACTAGTGGTCTTGTTGACCATCAACACTTGATGCTCTTTCTTGATTTCTACCTCCGTGGCTTTTAGCATTGCGAAGAGCTCGGGAATTGTTTTAGTCATCCCTTGCATATTATAGTTCATCACGAAGCTCTTGTAGCTTGGTGGCGATGATTGGAGAATTACATCAATGACACTATCATCCGGAAGTGTAACTCCCGGTTGAATCAAGTGATTATTATACCCGGACATTTTGAGTATATGTTCACCGACGAACTATTCTCCTCCATCTTGCAGCTATAGAACTTATTGGAGACTTCATATCTCTCAATCCGGGCATTTGCTTGAAATATTAACTTCAACTCTGGAACATCTCATATGCTCCATAGCGTTCAAAACGTCGTTGAAGACCGGTTCTAAGCCGTAAAGCATGGCACCTGAACTATCGAGTAGTCATCAGCTTTGCTCGCCAGGCGTTCACAACTTCGGCGTTGCTCCTGCAGCAGGCTGGCACCCAGCGGTGCTTCGGGGCGTAATTCTTCATGCAGCAATGAGGATAATCCTCAAATTACGGACCCGATCCGTGTAATTGCTACCATCATCTTTCAACTTTGCTTTCTCAAGGAACGCATTAAAATTCAACGGAACAACAGCACGAGCCATCTATCTACAGTAAACATAGACAAGCAAAAATACTATCAGGTACTAAGTTCATGATAAATTTAAGTTTAATTAATCATATTAAAAACCTCCCACTTAGGCAGACATCTCTCTAGTCATCTAAGTGATTACGTGATCCAAATCAACTAAACCATGTCCGATCATCACGTGAGATGGAGTAGTTTCAATGGTGAACATCACTATGTTGATCATATCTACTATATGATTCACGCTCGACCTTTCGGTCTCCGTGTTCGAGGCCATATCTGTTATATGCTAGGCTCGTCAAGTTTAACCTGAGTATTCGCGTGCGCAACTGTTTTGCACCCGTTGTATTTGAGCGTAGAGCCTATCACACCCGATCATCACGTGGTGTCTCGGCACGAAGAACTTTCGCAGCGGTGCATACTCGGGAGAACACTTCTTGATAATTTTAGTGAGAGATCATCTTATAATGCTACCGTCAATCAAAGCAAGATAAGATGCATAAAGGATAAACATCACATGCAATCAATATAAGTGATATGATATGGTCATCATCATCTTGTGCTTGTGATCTCCATCGCCAAAGCACCGTCATGATCACCATTGTCACCGGCGCGACACCTTGATCTCCATCGTAGCATCGTTGTCGTCTCGCCAACTATTGCTTCTCGACTATCGCTCATTGCTTAGTGATAAAGTAAAGCAATTACATGGCTTTGCATTTCATACAATAAGCGACAACCATATGGCTCTTGCCGATTGCCGATAACTTCGGTTACAAAACATGATCATCTCATACAATAAAATATAGCATCACGTCTTGACCACATCACATCACATCATGCCCTGCAAAAACAAGTTAGGCGTCCTCTACTTTGTTGTTGCAAGTTTTACGTGGCTGCTACGGGCTGAGCAAGAACCGTTCTTACCACGCATCAAAACCACAGCGATAGTTTGTCAAGTTGGTGCTGTTTTAACCTTCGCAAGGACCGGGCGTAGCCACACTCGGTTCAACTAAAGTGAGAGAGCAGACACCCGCCGGTCACCTTTAAGCAACGAGTGCTCGCGAGCGGTGAAACCAGTCTCGCGTAAGCGTCTGCGTAATGTCGGTCGGGCCGCTTCATCTCACAATACCGCCGAACCAAAGTATGACATGCTGGTAAGCGGTATGACTTATATCGCCCACAACTCACTTGTGTTCTACTCGTGCATATGACATCAACGCATAAAACCTGGCTCGGATGCCATGTTGGGGAGCGTAGTAATTTCAAAAAATTCCTACGCACACGCAAGACCATGGTGATGGCATATCAGCGAAAGGGAGAGTGTCGTCCACGTACCCTCGTGACCGAAAGCGGAGCGTTTTAACAACGCGGTTGATGTAGTCGTGCGTCTTCACGATCCGACCGATCCAAGCACCGAGCGTCACGGCACCTCCGAGTTACGCACACGTTCAGCTTGATGGCGATCCCGGACTCGATCCAGCAAAGTGTTGGGGATGAGTTCCGTCGGCATGCGGCGTGGTGACGATGATGATGCTCCAGCGACGCAGAGCTTCGCCTAAGCTCGCGACGATATGACTTCTCGGCGCGGGGCTTCGCCTAAGCTCATGACGATATGACCGAAGTGGAATATGGTGGAAGGGGCACCGCACAGCTAAGGAACGATCCGTAGATCAACTTGTGTGTCATGGGGTGCCCCTGCCCGTATATAAAGGAGCCAAGGGGGTGCGGCCACCACTAGGGGAGGCGCCTGAGGAGTCCTACTCCCTCAGGGAGTAGGACTCCCCCTCTCCTAGTTGGATTAGGATTGGAGGAGGGAAGAGGAAGGCGCCGCCCCCTCTCCTGTCCTATTCGGACTAGAGGGGAGAGGCGCGCCTGCCTGGCCGGCCCTTCCTCTTCTCTCTTATGGCCCATCAAGGCCCATATACCCCCGGGGTTCAGTAACCCCGGTGTTCCATAACTTCCTGTTTTCATCGGAACCTTTCGAAGTCCAAACATAGGCTTCCAATATATCAATCTTTATGTCTCGACCATTTCGAGACTCCTCGTCATGTCCGTGATCACATCCGGGACTCGAACAACCTTGGTACATCAATACTTATAAACTCATAATGAGCTGTCGCCGAAGCGTTAAGCGTGCGGACCCTACGGGTTCGAGAACTATGTAGACATGACCTAGAACCATTCTCGGTCAATAACCAATAGCGGAACCTGGATGCCCATATTGGTTCCTACATATTCTCGAAGATCTTTATCGGTCAAACCGCATAACGATATCGTTGTTCCTTTTGTCATCGGTATGTTACTTACCCGAGATTCGATCATCGGTATCAATACCTAGTTCAATCTCGTTGCGGTAAGTCTCTTTACTCGTTCGTAATACATCATCTCACAACTAACTCATTAGTTGCAATGCTTGCAAGGCTTATGTGATGTGTATTACCGAGAAGGCCCAGAGATACCTCTCCGACAATCGAGTGACAAAACCTAATCTCGAAATATGCCAACCCAACAAGTACCTTTGGATACACCTGTAGTACTCCTTTATAATCACCCGATTCGTTGTGACGTTTGGTAGTACCAAAGTGTTCTTCCGTAAACGGAGTTGCATAATCTCATAGTTACGAGGAACATGTATAGGTCATGAAGAAAGCATAAGCAACATACTAAGCGATCAAGTGCTAAGCTAACGAAATTGGTCATGTCAATCACATCATTCTCCTAATGATGTGATCCCATTAATCAAATGACAACACATGTCTATGGTTAGGAAACATAACCATCTTCGATTAATGAGCTAGTCTTGTAGAGGCATACTAGTGACTATCTGTTTGTCTATGTATTCACACATGTATTATGTTTCCGGTTAATACAATTCTAGCATGAATAATAAACATTTATCATGATATAAGGAAATAAATAATAACTTTATTATTGCCTCTAGGGCATATTTCCTTCATCCTTTTGAGGCAAAGGACAGGCAAATATGGTCTCTTATGATAAGCAAAGCGTTCTTGAGGGTACACGGGAATTTCATCTAGTCAGTTTCATCATGTTGGTTTGATTTGTGTTCGCTACTTTGATAATTTGATATGTGGGTGGACCGGTGATTAGGTGTTGTTCTTACTTGAACAAACCTCCTACTTATGACTAACCCTCCTGCAAGCATCCACAACTAAGAGAAAAGTATTAAGAATAAATTCTAACCATAGCATTAAACTTTTGGATCCAATCGGTCCCTTACGGAATAGCGCATAAATTGGGGTTTAAGCTTCTGTCACTCTCGCAACCGATCATATAATTGCTACTCCACAATGCATTCCCTTTGGCCCAAATATGGTGAAGTTTCATGTAGTCGACGTTCACATGACACCATTAAGGGAATCACAACATACATACTATCAAAATATCGAACACATATCAAATTCACATGATTACTTGCAACATGATTTATCCCGTGACCTCAAGAACAAAGGTAACTAATCACAAAAAACAAACATTCTCATGATCATAGGAGTAATAATATGCATAATGGATCTGAACATATAATCTTCCACCAAATAAACCATATAGTGATCAAGTACAAGATGTAATCAACACTACTAGTCACCCCCTAACACCAATCTATAGTTTCGGTAACAAGATTGAATACAAGAGATGAACTAGGGTTGGAGATGAGATGGTGCTGGTGAAGATGTTGATGGATATTTCCCTCCCCAAGATGGGAGAGTTGTTGGTGATGATGATGACGATGATTTCCCCCTCCGGGAGGGAAGTTCCCCCGGCAGAATCGCTCCGCCGGAGGGCAAAAGTTCTCCTACCCAAGTTCCGCCTCGAGACAGCGGCGCTCCGTCCTGAAAGTATTATTATTATTATTTCTAGGTCAAAACCACTTATATACCAGAAGATGGGCAACGGAGGTGGGCCGAGGAGGCCACAACCCACCAGGGCGCGGGTTGTGCCCACCTGGTGGCTCCCCACTAGTACTTATTGGCTCCAATATTTCTTATTTTTGACTATAAAGCAGAGGGTAAAACCCCATTGCAATTTTTATATATTAAGAGAGCAAAGTAACAAGACGTCTGAAAAGGCTTGAGGTAAGCCTTAAGAAGAAAAGAAACTAGAAACTAGGAGAAAGAAAAGAAAGAAACAAAGAAAGAGAAGAAAACAAAAAGGCAACTATCCTACAAATAGAAAAATTACAAAAGGCCTTCAAGCCAAACAGGAAATCTCCTCTCATGCTTTTTCCTCATCCTAAACTTTAAAAGCTTTAGTTCCTCCAGAAAAATGAACTTCTAGCCTTGAAAAGAAGGGGCAATGTTTTCGAAAATCTTATTATTTCTGGTTATCCAGATGGCCCATGCTCCAAGAATGATGATCTCCATGTAAAATGGGTACCTTAGTTTGTCTTTAAGGTCTTGAAACGCTTCTAACACAGACAGGTTTGGTGTTCTTGTTGGACATATGAAGTCCCAGCATTGTTGAACAAATTGGCAACCCCAAAAAAGATGATGCAGTGTTTCTTCTTGTTGACAACGTCCAACATCACAGTTATAAGCCTCCAACACAAAATTCTTTCTTCTAAGTAGATTTCTTGTGTTGACTCGATGGAGAAGTTTCCAGAAGAAGACTTTATGCTTTGGCTGACAGGAACTCTGGCAGATCCAGTTGAAATGTGGAGGGGTCTGCTTGTGTCCAATTAAAACTTTATATGCTTTGATGGATGAATAGTGTTCAGTCCCCCAAATGTAACTCCATGTGTCCAATGTGTCCAGGTATTCAGATTGCCTCATGGAAATGCATATATCTTCCATCTGTAAGAATTCCTCATATGCTTCTGTTGTCAAAGGGAGATAGAAGAGATCCTTCAAGTATTCAGTCTGCAACACTTGTTGAATATTCAGTTGAGGATTTCTGACAAAAGAGAATAAGTGGGGGAATTGGTGTTTAATTATTGCTTGGTTCCATAGATCATCCCAAAAGAATGCACTGACTCCATCTCCCACATTACATCTAGCAATAGCTTTGTACTGATCAATGAGAGCTAAGTTGGATTTCCACCAGAATGATCCTACCATAGTGCCCCCTGGAAATTTCCCATCACTATAGTAAGTTTCCCAAATCAGGTTGACCCAAGGAATGTCATGTCTGTGGAAGAATTTCTGGAGGTTCTTCATGAGCAGGGTTTTGTTGTGTGTAAAGATATCAAGAACTCCCAATCCTCCCTGGTCCTTGGGTCTACATATAGTGTGCCAAGCCAGCAAAGCAGGTCTTCTGTCCTCCATACCAGGGCCCCTCCAAAGACAGTGTCTCAAATACTTGATGCCATTATTTCTTATTTATTCCATAAAAATCTCCGTGAAGTTTCAGCCCATTTGGAGTTGTGCAGAATAGGTGGCCTGACATAGCTTTCTTAGGTCCAGATTTCCAGCTGCCGGAATTCTCCCTCTTGGTGTGTAACTTGCAAATTATGAGAGAAAAGGCAATAGAATTACTCCAAAAGCATTATTATCTATAAAAACATTATAAATAACAGTAAGAAAACATGATGCAAAATGGACATATCAATTCCCCCAAGCTTAGACCTCGCTTCTCCTCAAGCGAAAACCGAAATCGAGAAACATGTCCACAAGCTTTGAGAAAGAGGTGTCAATAAAAACAAAATACAGACATAGAAGCATCATGTTGACTATTATAACAGCCACAAATTTAAACATAGGACTTTTATCATAGAACTTGCATCATATACTTCCCATGAATACGTAATAGTTCATCACACAATCGAAGTATAAAGCAAAAACTCTATTAGAAACCAACAAACTATGTTCTTAGTCAACTTTGCAACTACAATTGATCATCTTTTCAGGAAGGGTCACGTATCGGAGCTCTTAAGCAAGTCCACATACTCAACCATCATATAGTATTTTATGATTGCTAACACTCACCTTGTACCCATGAGCAAAATGTTTCAACCAGACATATAGAAAGATAGGGGCTTATATTTTCGCCTCCCAACTTACTCACCTCAAGGGTCACTACAAAAAAAATGCACTTCCGTGATGATACGTGTTTGTCACAGTAGGTCGCGTTTTTTGTCATGCATGTACATCCATGAAAAATTTATGCCAGAATCAAGATAGTCATACCTCTGCTGTCATAGAAGTGTTCCATGACATTATGAAAATTATCATCACAGAAGTGTCCACTTCCATGACGATAAATCACGCGTCACAGAAGTGCTTTCGTCAAGGGTGACCGACACGTGGCATCCACCGTAACGGAACGCCGTTAAGCTATCGGGTCGGGTTTTGGATTCGATAGCTCGTTAACAGCCCCGACCAATGGGGATTTTCCATGTGTAAAATCATCATTGGTGGAGGAAACTGCGATGTCGGCACACATTTGGGACAGATGTCATCCACTCATTGGATGAAGAAGGCGCCTATGATACGTCGACCGTGGCACGACCAGCAGAGGCCCATTGCTATGAAAAGGCCAGCCCGTTTGACTTGGTTAAAAGGTGGCGGGCCAGCCCATGGAAAGCCTGTTAACGGCCTGTTCGCATATAGCCCATTTACAGCCCGCTAACCCAAAGTCCATTACGCCCTATTCAAATTAGGCCCAGTAGCGTCATCTGGGCCATCTTCCAACCCGTTTTCACTTCTGGCCCATGTATGGCCCATGACGTCTTTCGGCCCATATGAGGCCCTATGTAACTCTTGGCCTATTAACGGCCCGTGGTGGCGGCCCGTAATGAACGATGTATCACTTTACACCCATTAACGGCCCGTTGTGGCGCCCGTATAAACGATGTATCACTTTATACCCATTAACGGCCCGTTATTCCGTTGGGCTATTTCTCGCCCATGTTATCTTCGGCCTTCTCGAGCCCATTTATTCTTGGGCTCACTTTCAAAGATTCGTTTACTTACGGCCCGTTCTTGTCATTTTACGCTTGTGGGCCAAATTCAGCCCGTGGTTACTGATCGGCCCGTTTGTGGTCCGTTAATCACGTTGGGCGTTTTCATAGCGTCATCAACACGGCCTATTAACGATGGCCCGTTATGGTCGACCCATGAAGGGCGATTCCAACTCTAGCCGTTACGGCGAATGCGATCTGTTTGGCCCATGTTTGCCAATCGATCATACGGCCCGTATAAGGCCCATTGATGATCTGACCCGTAGAAGGCCCATTATTTCTACGCCCGTAGAAGGCCCATTGTTTCTATGGCCCGTAGAAGGCCCACTTGTTTTCTGGCCCGTAGAAGGACCATTGTTTCTCGACCCGTGAGGCCCGGTGTCACTATTGTGGCGTTTATTGTGGCCTAGTTTTAAAAATAGGTTATTGCAGCCACTAGCAAACCGCAGAAAAGAACTGCACTCACTAAAAGCAAATAAATAAACATGACAACAAGGAAATAAATAAGCAAGCAACTTACACTAGGCTATCACGGCTATTACATATTACATCCTTTGGGCATCAAAGTTAGCCACCAATGCAAATATAGGGAACACATCGACATATAAACACCGCAGCAAAACAAGTCCGAGCTGAAACCACTTGAAGAGCTCAAGAAACAATATCACAGGTAGCCATAATCTTTGGCAAGATGCTTAGCAAGCTTATTAACTTTCTCTTGTTTGGCGCTTAAGTCCTCCGGCTCTTTTTGTTGCACCGAAAGTATGCATCTGAATTCTGCAGGACTTCCTCGGTCCTTGACTTCTGTCACATAACATCGATCGATGTCTTTCAACTTGAAGTTGAGACTCAAGAAGCCGAACTAATTCAGGCAAGGAGTTGAAGAGCTGGTGCGGCAGTGGTAGCGATGCTCGAACACTACATCAACACAGGACTTTGGGGTTGTCTCGGTGTCTTCAATATAGTTTTATCAGCTTTCTTGGAGACCAACAGGATGTCTCACTATCTTGAACCATATCTGCATTACTTCCTTTACCATTGCATAACAGGTACTCTTCTCCAATATTTTATCCGTGTTCTAAAGAGAAACAAACAAACACATCTCAGGTTTACAATGTAGTATATGAAACTCATTTTGGTAAACCAGTTCAAGTAGTAAGGTGGACGGGGTAACAACATGAAACAAACATATATCTATGTATTATGGTCATTGTATGGTCTATATCATTCTAGTTTATGTTGCCAAATCAAGATAGATACAGATTGAATCATATCTATTTAAGACAAAGCAGCATAGACAGAATATAAGTGTGGGAAACTACACAACAATAACAACACTTGTAATGTGCATGGCATGAGAACATAACTGTTTATTCAATTGAAGCTGAAATTAACATAGAGCAAGTTACAACAGCAAACAGCCAAACACATTGAAGAAACAGGTTTAAAACATACCATTGCGCCATTGGAGTTTCAATTGCATCCTTCAAATTTGAAATTGGTTGGTATCGATAAATCTGATGATGCAAGAGCAAAGTAGTATGAACCATAGCTACGGAACGACACTGAGAACAATTCTTCTTATGCTTTAAGCGTTGACTTGAGTTCGGGTGGTGGTCCTCATGATTTGGGCACTGCAGTTGCCTTACTAACTGCTCGTGTTTGGGTGCTCTGTGGTGGAGACGGTGTTGTGTCAACGGGAACTGGGTGTCTATTTGCTGGGGTTGGGGTTAGAAGGGGTGTAGCTGGTTCTCTGTCCAAGCTGGGTAGGGGTACAATCTGCATGAGTGTGGGTTATGTGTGGTGGGGCTGGTTCTTGGGCAAGTACAACCGTGGTTCTATCTGCATCGACGGGTAGCACGATCTTTTCGAAGACCGTGTTTTACTCCCACAGAATCTGCCATCACTCCCCCAATTGAAATGGCCGATAAACAAGAAAAGTAATTGAATGTACAGACATTGTAAGATAGACAGGTGCAATGGATAGTAGGGAAGAAAACAGGGCATGAAATAATTCACATTTATGTTTTCTAAGCAAACAGAATAGCATGACATAATTTCACATATATGATGGCTAATTAAACAGGATAGCATGACACAATTTCACATGTATGAGGGCTAACTAAACAAGATAGAATGACATACTTCAAAATATGATGACTATGTAAACAGGATGACAAGATATAACTATACGATGTGTCTATTAAAGTGGTTGGCATGCCATAAATCACAAACATGCCGTCGATGGAAACATGATGGCATGATATAATTCACGGATAGAATGACATAATTTAAAATATGATGACTATGTAAACAGGATGAGATGATATAACTATATTATGTCTTTAGAAAATGGGTTGGCATGCCATAATTCAGATACATGCTGTCTATGTAAACATCATGGCATGACATAATTCAAATATATGATTTATATACTAAGGAAGTGAGCAGAGGGCAATCGCATATATGATGTGTAACTAAGGAGATGGCATTCAATATTGAGTATATGATGTAAAAACTAAGCATTGCAATACAACATATGCACTATATGAGTAATATAACCCTGCCAAGTTTGAGCATACACCTTAGGGGGAAAATAGGACTGGTCATCTGCCTCTGAATCCTCCTCTGAAGAGCTATCTGTAACCAGCAAGATATCTTCTTCAGCAGGTAGCATTGTCTGCTCTGAAGACCTTGTTTTCACTCAGATTTCTCCATCACCAATTCAAATGGCTGATGCAGGAAGAAGCAGTTGAATATACAAACATTGTTGACAAAAGCAATGAGAAATACAAAAAAGGACGGCATGATATAATTCACATATATGACGCTTGCCTAAACAGCATAGCATTGCATAATTCACATACATAATGCCTTGCAACAAGATAACATTGCATAATTCACATATATAATGTCTTGCAACAAGATGGCATTGCATAATTCACATATATGGTAATTAGACACTAAACAGGTGGCATTCACACAAAGCATGTCTAAACTAAGCAAATGACATAGCAATGCAAGATACCATACGCACGATATGAGCAACATAACCCCTGCCAAGTTAGGGCATGCACCTCGGGGGAATATGGCTGGTCATCTGTCTCGAATCCTCCTCCGAGGAGCTATTGGTAACCAACAAGACATGCGCTTCGTCAGATAGCATTATCGCTCAAGAAGACCTTGTTTCCACTCCAGATTTTTCCATGACCGTGCCAAATGGCTGATGCAGGAAGAGTAATTGAATATACTAAAATTGTTGACAAATTTAACACGTAATAAAAAATGATGGCATGATATAATTCACATATAAGATGGTGGCTAACCAGGGTGGCATTGCAAAATTCACATATATGATGCTGGCTAGACAAGATGGCATTGCATGATTCACATATACGATAAAGAAACTAAACAGATGGCATTGACACAAAGCATATCTAAACTAAGCAGATGACATCTTTAATGTATACAGTAAGCAATGCAAGGCACCATATGCATGATATTACCACCATCAGCATGCCAAGTTAGAGCGAAGACCTCATGGGGTAAATAGGAGTGGTCTTCTCCTTTTGAATCCCCCTCAAAACAGTTATCTTCCTCTTGATTACGATCCTAAATGGGTGGAGGGGGGCTGCCTTTGCAACTACCATGGAACAACGTCTGCATGAAATTTTATTGCCACGCAAGGCTCGTCTCTTTTGCTCTACATGATCAGTTCCATTGTGTACAATAACTGGCATGCATAGGAATAAAACATAGTGAGATTATGTAAGGAGTGCATGCACAAATCCAGAGTGATGGTAGCAAAGCGTGGATAGACCCAAAACCAATGATAGCAGGCGGATAATAGCTTTAGTTAAAAATACAGATAATGGCTCCTTTAATGTTTGTTTGCACCCAACATGAAACTCATAGTAGACACCGGAGATTAACCGGATAGTAGCAGATAGTCTTGATTGCTGCCCCAATATGTACCCCACAACCATTTAAAACTCAAGTTTCAGCATTAGTTTGGACCTGACTCGAGTCTAATAGGTGAACACGAAGATAATGTAGCATGTCATCATATTAAGCGGCGATATAGCGTAAGCATACACGGAAGAGTGCGACCTCTCTTGCGGACCGTGTAGTCCTCAAGGTCATCTGCTCAATTGATGATGGTAATGCGGTTGTCGTGGCTGCGGCGCGGGAAGAAGATCGAGGCGGCGAAAGATAGTCTGGAGAGCGGATCCATGCTGTGGTGAACCCTTCCGTCGTTGGAGCAGCTGAGCTGGGTGGAACACAGCGCCCAGAGAGTAGGACAAACCACACAAGGTTTTCTTTGACACATATCTCGTAACATAAGTAATTGAGTAAGGGCTTGTTTGAATTTGAGGATTCTAACAATGCAGGGATAGGAAATAGACAGAATAGGATAGGAATGCACGTGCAAAACAGAGAATTTAAAACACAGGATTTCACGCCAATCTGGGTGTTTGATTCACAACAATTGGAAGATCACAGGATGCAAAAAGCATGGTGAGATTAAGTCAAACCACAAGAAAATGTACGGTTATAATGCTATTATGCTACTATCTCTTAGTCTTGTGCTTGATGAATAGGAATATGAAAAGGAGGAGAAGTGGAAATTAGAATTCCTACGGTTTTTCTTTCAAGGAGACACTAAAGGAACAAATCCTACAGTTTTCCTTTGCTCAATTCCTTTGCACCAAATTCATGAAAAGTAGTACCATAGGAAACTTTCCAATTCCTATGTTTTTCATTCACTTTTCCTTTCAAGCATTGGCGGTTCTAGTAGGCAGGCTTGAGCAAGGAAAATCCTACACTAAAAAAATGTTTTTGTGCTACTTCTATTACTTTGGACCCATGCCATTGCCATACAAGCTCAACTCCCAGGCCCATCGACAAATGCACAGCTCAAACGCGCAGAGATAAATAATGATGGCGTTCAAGAGAGTCCATCACGGATAGCTAAGTTGCCTGGTACCTCACAGCTTGTCATATAGTAGGATAAAATAATCGTATTTCCCGTTACTACGAGTGCTCAGTGGACAATATATATAACATGTAGAGTAAAAAAGAGATGCAACAAGTGTACAACCTCTTTGACGAAGCAATGTCGATCTCAGCGTTATTGGGTTGGCGGTGAGGATGCTCCGCTGACTTTGCTATCGGAGGAGGAAGAAGATCTTAGGCGTCTGGAGATGGAGCCCGAGGTACTGCTCGCATTGTGATGGAGGGTTTCGTCATTGGAGCAGCTCCGTGAGTTGACGACGCCGAGGCTGAAGCAGGACAAGAGAGACAACGGACAATGTTAACTGGTGGAATTCTAATAGCATCTCCAATACATGACGTAAAATACATAACCACAAAGTGATAGATGTAAAATACATCAGCCGCTCATCTCTGAACTTAAGCGTCAAACTGAACTTAAGCGTTAAACTGAACTTAAGCGTCGAAACTGAATTTTGTTGTCGAAACTGAATTTTCTTTGTAAACCGAACGCACTAGCAAGGTGAGGCTACGTCGGTCGACTGATTTTTCATCTCTGGTCGGTCGATTTTGCAGCGTTGGATACGAAATCAAGGGCCTGCGGTTCATCTTCAACCTCCACCCCCGAGCCGCCATCCACCAGTGCCAAACAGCAGCCCCCGCCGCCCATGCCGGCGTCGCCGCCCGCCCGCCCAAAACACTCCCCACCGCCGTCCGCCGCCCGGCCATCCCCTAGCCCCCGTGCGAGCTTTTTCTCCGCGATCCCCACGCCAACGCCCGCCACCGCCGGCGACCACCGCCCATCCTGAACCCTAAGATAGATAGTGGGTACCTCTCCGTGAGCCCCCCCTCCCGCTGCGGCTGGTTCTTCCTTCACCCGTGACACCCCTACCCCTGAAAATCGGTGACCCAAAATTGATTCAGTCGATTGAAGTGTAGCTAAATCGAACAACATCACAAGAAAGAGCAAGAGCGAGAGCAGCAGCGCGAGCAAGAGCAATAGCAAGAGCAGACCTGGCAGGGGACCGAGAGCAAGAGCAGAGCAGCAGCGTGAGTGAGAGCTAAAGCAGCACCAACTCCTACTGATGTGGACGTCGCCGCTGAGGGAGCGACGCCATGGAGGAAGTGGCCGACGATGCCGCCGTGGATGGAGTCGCGCCGTGTCGGCTCGGGACCGAGCGCCGGCAGCACCGTGAGATCGAATCAAGAAGAAAATGCAGCGATTAGTGTACAACCTCTTTGGTGGCACCGATTAGGCGCAGCTTCATCGAGAAGCGGTGATGATGATGATCTTCGGTGGTGCAGGTGAAGACGGTGGTGTGGGAATGGAGGTGGCGCGAAAGACGAGGGGAACGTCGGGGCAGCTCCTTGGAGGTGGAGGACGGGGTGGCTGAACCGGCGGGACGATGAGATCGACGACGGATCCTCATCCGGTACGATGGATGAGGGACGTCGAGGTGTTGCTGTGGACGACGTCGTCGGGGAAGAGGCTCCGGCTGGGTGGCGGACGGAGCAGGGTGTGGGGTTTCGTCGCGGGTTTTCGCGGCCTCGGTGTATGAATGGGTGGGCGGATGGGATGGCAGTGGGGAACCATGGCTTAGAGACGCGCTTGTCCGAAATGTGGGGTAAGTTACGAAAGTACCCCCCACCGATTTGAGGCGGTTCTTTCGGTTCAGGGGTACCACGGGCATTTCACGTGTCGGGATTTCACAGGAGGTGGGAGTTTTCGCGCGTTGTAATTTTGGAATAGCAAGGCGCGGGTTGAGATGGAGGGCGTTGTCGGAGAACAACGAGACAAAGATATATCTTAAATATTTCGGGCTAACAAAGCGCGGGTTGAAGAGGCGGAGTTTAGCGCGAACGACGATAGACAGAGACGCTAGCTTGAATTTTCGGCATAACAAGGCGCGGCTTGAAATTTCAAAAGAACAAGCTTAACGTGTACCCAAAAAAAGACAATTTGCACCTCAACACGCACAACACACACACACAAGCACCATTTAGACTAGAGTAAGGTACACGTGCATTGCACGCATGAGATTTGGCAACCAAATTATGAATAAATACCACATTATAGCATGCAAGCTTTGAGTCATATATGCATGATTTAGATGTTCGTTTAATTCTTATAGTTCATTTCATTCAAAATCATCTAGTTTTTATAAGAAAGCTAAGCTATTTTAAGATTCATGGAATTGTGCGTTGTAAGACATAAAGTAAAAACAAATAATGGCAAATCATGTAGAAAAACATTTGGGCAATTCTGATACGGAAGATTCTAGAACAAATAAGAAGTGCTTGTGTTTTTTTGTTTGTGCATTATGCTTAAGTTCAACCATGGAGTCTTCCAGATTATACATGTGGCAAAATCTGGTGGAATCTAGATGATATCCAACGGCCAATAGTGCTCAAATTTGCCATCTTTGGACCATCGAATTCGCCTCATCCAACGACCATCTTTCAAAGTTAAAGTTACCCACACACAATATAAAAAAATATAAAATATAATATATATATATATAGGGGTATAGATATAGATATGTGATGCGAAGCCGCCCATCATCTCCAATTAGAATAGTGTGTCCATGCACGGATGCGACGTGGCCAAATGATGTCTGCCATCGGTATCTCAAATTCAAATCAGTCTGACCTTGTTCAATGTGTATACATTACAACATGCTCGTTTCCAAACCACACCACGCAGATCTCCGTTATATTGACGCATGCATGGGTTTCAAACATCAGGATCTCTTATTCAAATATTTGAATTCAACTTTACATTGATTATGACCTCACCTGTTCTTTTACACCCACACAGTAGTCTTCTCTTTATAATTGTACCACTAACTTTCTCTCGTGCATGCATGCACACACACTACCAGTCTGCATTATCCATCGCACGCATGCAATATTTTTCTTCAGGTCGGTCTCCCATGAAGGCACACACCCACACACATCCCCCTCTCCATCATATCGGGCATTCTTTATCTCTCACGCGTGCATGCGCAACGATCGATGTTCCTCTATGTATGTGTGTATATAGCTAGGTCTTTCATAGTTTTCCACACAAACCGATCAATCGATATATCAAAGTGAGGTCTCACCCTCTTTCCCACGTCCACATCGATCAATCTATACCTCTTTATATAGGATTAACATATATAGCTAATACACCCACATTAATTATATATCCAACATCCCCCTCTCATCATCCATGCCTTCCGCTTCATCTCTCAGACGCGTGCACAATGGCGAAGACAGGGGCAGTAAGGGCCCCCCCCCTAACATCACTATATATCGAGGCTAATATGAATGTGATCATTAGACAATTGCTGCTAAAAAGGTTTAATTTCATGAATTGACCCTCCTCATAAAGGATTAGCAATGCTTGGCCCCCTAGCTCATTTATTTTTCATGGCTTCGCCACTGCGTGCAACAGCGCACGTGTTCGCCCCCTCTCTCTAAATATCGATCTCGCACTTGTGCATTCCTTCATAGTCTCCCTCCACTCGGCCCCTCGCACGATCTTCTAGCCCCCCACCGGATTTTGCCACATGTACAATCTAGCAGACTCCATGGTTGAACTTAAGCATAATGCACAAACCTCAAAACAACAGTGGTTCTCTTTTGTTCTAGAATCTTCCGTATCATAACTGCCCAAACTTTTTTCTAGTTGAATTGCCATTATTTGTTTTTACTTTATGCTTTACAACGCACAATTCCATGAATCATAAAATAGATTAAGGGCTTCTTTGATTCAAAGGATTCTCAAAGGAATTTTGGAGGATTCTAATCATTAGGAATTTTTCCTATCTTGGTTGTTTGATTCGTAGGATTGTAAACCATAGGAATTTTTTCATATGATTCATTTGCACAAGATTTCATAGGAAACATCCCATCCACTCAGACCTCTTTGAAAGAATTCCACGTTTTTTCCATGCACAATCAAACACTCGTACAATCCTGTAGGATTCAAGACGACATTCCACTATAATCCCATGTTTTTCCTATTCCCGCGTTCTTAGCTTTTTTTATAAAAACTAAGAGGGTGCTTGGATCAAGGGACTTATTTTAGTCGACTGAAAATAGTCTCTCTAAGAGACTAAAGTTCCAAGCACCCCGACTAAAGAGGGCTAAAACTAGTCTTGAGACTAAAATTTTTAGTCAGGGTACCCCTACTAAAATGTGGATTAGTCCTCTCTCTCCTCATTTAACTCCTCTCCTTTAACACGGGAGTTCGGATTGGAGGGTTTGGAGGATAATAAATGCTCATTAACTTGATTTTAGTCTCCTTAGTATTTGGATCCAAGCATGGATGAGGCTAGCATGTTTTAGTCTCACTACTTTTAGTCATGGGACTAAAAGCGTATCCAAGCACCCTCTAATTGATTTTGAATGAGATGAACTATAAGAATTAAACGAAGGGCTACATCAGGCATATATGACTCAGAGCTTACATGCTATAGTGTGGTATTTATTCATAATTTGGTTGCAAAATCTGATGCGTGCAATGCACGTGTACCTTACTAGTACTTCGAGTATGTGCAAAACACGTAAATTAGAATACCAATGGCACGCTACATAGTGTCTCTCTTACAGTTCATGAAGCCACGTGGCACATGTGGAGGCGTTGTCGCGACCTCCTTGCGTGGATTGATCAAAGTGACGTGCTGCAGGTTCCAGAAGAATGTACTCGTCCTCCCTGAGCCATACTGGCGGTACATGCACGAAGCGAAGATGTGCACGCACGCCACGCATGCACTCATTCCCTCACACGCACACACGGGTACACAGGCGGACGCAATTTTGTACCAAGATCCACCCCATGTGATAATTTGACGCGTGTAAAGTCGTTCACTTCATTGATGGTCAATTAATACAGGGCATGCAAATTGAGTGGACGTGAGGGCGGAAGAAAGACATTATTACTCCACTGCGCGCATGCGAGTAGATAAATCGTGGGCTGCTAAGTAGTACATCCATTGGTCTCCTTCGTATTTTGTGCCAATTTTTGACAGTAACATAATATTTACGCATTTAAGAAGTGTAGTACTTGAAATTTATGTTCCGCTAAACTCATCGGGGGCCGTTCCGGGCCTCGAAACCAAAACCATCAATTAATCTTTACCTTGTTCCCATCACATTCGAAAGCCTGCTCACACCTACTAGTACGTACCAAACCTGAATGTGTCCCCACTATGCAGGTATTAGTACTAGTGCTAGTACTTAGGTTATAAAAAGGGGAACTACCTAACCGAAAATTACTCTACCTTTCCTCCTCATAGGTGCTTCTTCTTCGTCCATCGCTGCCATGGCCGGTGAGCAGAGCTCTAGGTCGAGAACTACTCCTAACAAGGGAGCGGCAACCAAGGATGCGGAAAAAAAAGAGGGCTCGCCGCCATGCAGAGACCTCGAAAGATCTCTCACGGGCATGCGATGGCTCCCAGGAGCGCCCTAGCCGCGGAGGCGAACATGCCGAGCCGGCGGAGCTAGAGTCGTTATCCCTCGACGGCATGCCCGATCAACTCAATAAGCACCTCAATAAGCAGAAGGAGTTCATCCAAGGCTTGATGGAGTTGCTGAAGGAGAGCCTCGACGACATGCCCACTGAGCTCAATCAGCAGGGGGAGTTGACCGCCGGCTTGGTGATGTTGCTAAAGAAGAGCATTGCCTCAGAGAAGAAGGCGACCGGCGAAATCCTGCGACTTCAGGAGGACAAGGCGAAGCCCTGCCACGAGATTGACCTGTTGAAGGAGAAGAACACCGGCTGGAAGAAGCTGCATGAGAATAGTAGTTCCTTGATGAAGATGCTGCAGGCCCTCGTCATGGAACAGAAGGAGGAGTTGGCGAAGCTCCGCATCGAGCACCCGGCTGCTGTCAAGGTACGTAATGCGGCCGTGGAACAGATGATGAAGGCTCGCATCGAGAAATCCCGCGTCATGGACAGAATGAAGAAGATGGCGGAGGAGACGCGCAAGGAGATGGAGGTCGTGGAGGCGATGAAGAAGCGATTCACGACTCATGGCAAATTAGATCATTTGGGGTGATAATCTTCCTTCTTCTTTTGCTGCTGTGTTTCATCTTTTGCTTCGGGTGTTTCACCGCACGTGTCACGTTCTCTGCGAGGCATGAATAGTACAATGGTTTTTTTGAGGGAATGAATAGAACAATGCTAACAATGAGATGACTAGCAAATTAGATCATTTTTTATCGCCATATGGAAATCGGCTGCCGTGTTTCGTGCTCCTCCGTCGCAGTACTACTTCAGTGGAAAACTTGAGTATACCGCACGGTTCTTTGCTCCTCCTCGATCAGGTCGTCGACGCATTTATACGAGCAGTCAAATCACAAGGCCCCGCCTTCCAGCAGTAATGAGCCGTCAAATCACAAAGGCCCTCGCCTCTCGTGAAACCGACCAAGCTAGACTGCCCCGCCCTCTAGCCTTTTAAAAAATGTATACTTTTGTACAACAGTAGTATCGATGGATTGCGCCATGGAGCAAACTTGAAATTAAAAAAAGGTGGTACATATAGAGAGCGCTGGTTGCCAAATTATGCATATAGTACTATTAAAAAGGCTAGGCACAATAATGGTGTCCAGCACAACCCACCCCTCAAATAAAACTAAGCACCCTGGAATTCTTTGACAAAACTAAGCACCTTGAAATTATTTGACAACTAAACTGCTGGCTATGTGATGTTGGCCATATATATTGTACGTATATAATGTGAAGAAACGAGTGGTAGTACTATAGCAACTAAAAGATGAAATGTAAGAAATACTAGTATGTACGCACTGAAGAGTTAAAGTAACAAGAAGAAACATAACATAGTGCTGATGGGGGCTTAGCACAACACACCCCTCAAATTAAATTAAGCACACCTGAAATTAAACTTTGCAACTATCCCGGTAGACACTACATTAGAACCACCAGGAGCAACGACACTGCCACCTTACTCGGAGTCCTCGTCCACGTCCTCGACTTCGTCCTTGTCCCTCTTCCTCTTGGCTGATACTTCTTTGCTTGAACCGCCAACTTGGTTGTTGCTCTTCATCCAACCCTTGTAGATATTGAAACAAAGGTAGCCATCCATTGCAGCATAGTGAATGTGGTCTATATCTAGTACATTCCGCTGCCATGCATGACGATGAAAAACGTGTATGGAGGTTTCTCCAGTTTACCGTACGAAGGATGAACCATGGCTCCTGCTAGGGTCAGCATTGAAGGCTGGCGAGAGGACACCAGCCGATTCTTTTGGAGGTCGTAGGTGTTGCCAACAACGAGGCCTATCCGGCAGGACTTCTTTGTCGTTTCCAAAGTCTACAGTAACGTGTTTGACTAGGTTGCTCTCGAGGAAGTCCATAAAATCCTGGCACTCAACGTCGGCATGGCATATGTGGTAGACCAAGCATAAGTCATCCACGCAAACCTGGATCACGGCGGGCTTCTTCCTCTCTTCTTCCTTTAGATCCTTCTCTCGTCCCAGGACTGTGGTGTACTCAACATCTAGCCCAGTGACCCACTCATCATCTGAGTCTTTGAACATGCGTCTGAAGCGAGAAAGGCATCCTTTCACCGTCACGGAAGAACGGGTGTAGATGACGTCGATTGCCGGTGATGGTTCTGACCTTGTGCTCACCGCCGATCGGGCAAATTTGGCTCGCCATGGATTTGGGAGGAGGGTTAGGATTAGTGGAACTGCGGTAATGTGAATGGACGGGATGACTAGGAGCGAACCGCCGTAGTATTAAAGGACGTGCAGGGACGAGTAGGAGCGAACTGCCAGCGTGCGAACGGCAGGGTAGTGGATTCCCATTGTCCCATGATACGGGCTTCCGAGAGCCCTTGGATCTAAGATCGAACGGTTGCATGGCGTGATTCTAGACCTATGGGTGAATATCCTATCCTAGAGGGTTATTCTGCAAATTTTCAGCAACGTAGCATGCGACCGTTTTATCTCAGATCCAAGGGCTGCCAGCAGCCCGTATCATGGTCGCGCCTACCACGACCGTCGCGTCATTTCAGCGGTCGCGCCCTTGGAGATTTAACACGGTGCGTTAGGCTATCTGATGTTGGCATGTCATACATAGTCATCACTTAGTCACTCATACTACAACAAGGTTGTCTATAAGTGTATTTTTTTACTCCTCTCTATCTATTTCTTCGTACTCCCTCCGTCCCATAATATAAGAACGTTTTTGACACTAGTGTAGTGCCCGTCCGTTGCATGGAAGAGTGAAATGCATTGATCGGGGTGTTGTTTATTTTGACAAAGGATGTGGGGGTCATCTCATGTGTAACAGATATCGATAGGTTTCTTCGGATATTATTTCATCTCTAGAGCTCAGAAACATCCGGGTGAAATAGATAAAAAAAAGTATCTTTTGCAAACAAAAGCGTTCAACTATTCAACCTGCATCCAAAACTTGTGAAGAAATAACTCTTATTGTGCTTTGCAGGAAATGGTTCATCATAAGTCTTTTACCGGTACTGTAGTAAAAATCCATACATGGAAGATTCTAGACTAAACCATAAATGGATACACTTTTATTCATGCACGATACTCCAATAGAGCAAGATCATGCATGGAAGTCTCCACATGCTTAGACAGCGGATTACATTGAGCGAAGACTAATGATCAACATTTAACTTAGTAATGCATATGTCCAGGTGAACCTCCTTGGAGTCCCCATGCACATTGTTGGGGGTCAAATAATACCATGCGTCTTCCATGTCCACATCGGCGGGAAGGTCCCAGCTTGGCAGAGTCCAAGTCAGATTGACGTAGCCAGTGTCACCGCCCACGGAACTCCGAGGGGTAGTAATAGTGAGCACGCACCCGTACATCAGCCTCATGTCAGTGTCAGCGTCAGCGGCGTCGCCCCTGACACACACTACAGAGATGTGGCGGGGTCCTGCGCGGGCCTCTCCGATGGCCACGATCAAGAGGAAGATGCTGCCGTCCTCCTCCGAGACTAGCAGGCGGCGCTGATCCTCCAGCGACTCTGGCACGGTGAACGGGTAGCACGTCTCGTACTTGATGTTCTTCGCCAAGGGCCGTAGTGATCGCCGCTGACGCTGCGTCGGTGATGCACGATGTCCGCCGGCGAGCCCCAAAACGCCACCGAGCACTCATAGCGATGAGCGAAGGGCTCCTTGGAGGCATCGACCAGGCCGTCCATGAAAGCAGGAGTGGCTGTAGGGGCGTTCCGCCGATTGAATATATGAGCAAGTTACTACAAGATTTACTACAAAATAAATCATGACGGCTATAACAGATATTAAACTAATCATGCGGCCTAGCATAGTAGATGAAAAGATTGAGTCTAGGACAGAGAGTAGAAACATGAATTCTACCACGATTTCGAACAGGAAGGACAGAAACACATACGGTGCAACGGGAGCAGCACCATTGGCGTTGAGGTTGTCACCCATGTCGTTGAGGAAGAGGTTGCCGAGATCGGGGAAGAAGTCGTCGTCGGTGAAGCCGTGGCTGCTAGCAGTCGCGAGAGTGTGCTCCCCAAATGTCAGCAGCGCCCGCCGAATGGAGCGCAGGAGGGAGTGGCTGTAGGGGACGTTGCGGCCGCCGAATGGAGCGCAGGAGTAGCCCACGAAGCAGTAGATGGTGCTCCTCCCTAGTATATATTCTTATCTCTATCTCTACTACTCTTCTTTGTTTTTTATAATATACTAGTTGTAGTTGTCAAATCGAATAGTACTGCGTCGTCCACTGCACGCCCGGCTGAACACGCCTCCTCGCCTCCATTAAACCTGCATGCAAACCGAGAAACCTACTCCGGCCCGTGGGAGGAAATTTTCCGGGTTCCGCGGGAGGGTTATTCTGCAACTTTTCAGCAACTTAGCATGCGACCGTTTGATCTCAGATCCAAGGGCTGCCAGCACCCCATATCATGGTCGCACCTACCACGACCGTCGCATCGCACGCGCGGTCGCGCCCTTGGATATTTAACATGGTGCGTTAGGCTATCTGATGTTGGCATGTCATACATAGTCATCACTTAGTCACTCATACTACAACAAGGTTAGCTATAAGTGCATATTTTTTTTACTCCTCTCTATCTATTTCTTCGTACTCCCTCCGTCCCATAATATAAGAACGTTTTTTACACTAGTGTAGTGCCAAAAACGTTCTTATATTATGGGACACATGGAGTACTAGTATTTATTGCATTTGCCAAGGAGTGATCTCTTCCAACGAAATGGTGTTGCTAAGTTTGCTTCATTTAATTAGCTATAGACTCAAAATTGTCTTTTCACCTAGGTACACGTCCTTAGCACCGTTTCTTCCTTGGGTCACCAAACTAGTCTCTCTCTTCTTGATTAACTTGCCACATCAGACATTATGCCTATGTGGCAAGCTTAAGCACCTGTAGGAGCAAGTAAGTACAATAGTGCACTTTACATGGCATTTTTGCATATGTGGAGGAAAGAGAGGCAAGGAAAAAGTGGAGAAGTGGGCTCTCATGCAAGAGCCAGCCTCTACTACATGGTGGAGCATTGGGAGAGGCACTTGTATGGAGGTGGTCAGGAATCGGGAGACTCACGACGGTCGTAGCGCCGTAGTTAAAATGATAATGGCAAGTCAAATCACGGGGCCCAACCTGTCCAGTAGTAACTCGCTGCCAAATCACACAGCCCTACGTTTGCAGTAGCCCACTCCCTCGTCTTCTCGCGTCTCTGTCGAACCGACTGGGTGGAACTGCCCCGCCGCCTACCGCGCAGGAAAAGCCCCGCCCTCGACTTTTAAATAGTATACAATATACTAATTTTGTATCCATGGATTGCGCCCACGCCATGGAGCAAAGGTCTAGAAAATAGCGGTACACATGTACGGAGTATACAGCACACCCGTCGCGTTCGCGTCGCACCCCAGATGGTCGGTTGGTCTGGCACGCTGCTCTCCGAATGGAACGCGCGTCATATTGCGTTCGCACACACATGTGGGACGACAATTGAGAGCCGACCATAGGCACACTCCCAGGCCCCGCAAGTCGGGTGACTTAATAGAAGAGGGAGACGAGCGATAGTACTAGAGAAGTGTTGTAGTACTACGTTGGTGCTCGGCGATCCACGCAAGACACGGAAGATCAGTTTGTCCATGCATGTGACGGACTCCAGCGAACACGCCTGGATTGGCTATCGTCTACATATCGTGCAGGTTGTGTTGTACATGGCCGTAGTTGTGGTGAAAAATCTAGAAAAAGGTTTCTTGTCATCTCGCAAAATTAGGTGTCATGTGCTTCGGATCACTGTGAGGGTTAAACAACGACAAGTGAGTTGGGCTAGTCATTGTGGGCACATGCACGAACAGTGACTACTCGGCTGCCATCTAGGTCAAGCCGGTTATGTTAATTAGTACATCTATCGACGGACCCCTTTTCTATGAGTTTATCTTTAATTTGAGCTTTGTTCCTCGTCTAGTTTGTCCGTCGGGATTCATGTTGTCTCCTTTTGGAAGTGAGGTTATGATTTCTTGTCATGTGGCATTTTTTCGTGTTATATGTTATAATCCGACGCTTCAGATCAAAATGACGACAACTGCGCCTCTGGGCCACATGCATGAAGACTACTCGACAGTCATTGACTAGGTCAAGCCGGCTCCGGTAGACAAAAGAAAACTAGTACTACTCCACTATATAGGCAGGAGCCTCCGCGCTTGCTTGCTAGTGTTGCTCTCTTCACACTGTCTCGGCCTCTCCAGATCTAAACACGACAGCGGTGGCCACTCTCTCTCTCTCTCTGCTCACCGCTGGCCACAGATCCAGCCGGATCCTCTCCGCCGGGGAAGGTGAGAAGGTGCAACGTTCACGCTGTCGTCCTCGGCGATGGCTCTTACCCACTGTTGGGCGCGCCCCAATCAGCCTGCCTTGCCGTTCTCTCCCAAGCACCGCTGGCGAGGGAGGTGTTGAGTTCTACGGTAGGGTGCGTCGACTGCAAATTAAAAATCCTACGCGTAGAACATCCAAGAACATGCTACGGGAGATGGATCACAGTTCGTTACCACTAGACGCGCAGTGTCGTGCAGCGGAAGAAGAGTTGGGGCAGCACATCCGCGTGGATCGTCTCCTCCTCATCCGGTCTCCCTCGAACAGCCGGTCGTCCGATCCCACGTACGAGTTCGCCGGAGCGGCACAAGTGCACCGCCTCTAACGGTATCCGCGCGTGCAGGAGGAAAACCGTGCGGCGGACTGCTAGGTCTGATCACACAGTCGGCGGCGAGTGGAGGTGGCTATTCGCAACACATGCAAACCCTAGTCGCAGCGCCGAAGCGATCAACCTCATGAGTGTGCTGCATGTAGGACCTTGAAGTGTGTCTAGAGGGGGGGTGATTAGACTACTTGACCAATTAAAAACTTAACCTTTTCCCAATTTTAGACTTTGGCAGATTTTAGCTATCTTGGAACAAGTCAAGCAATCTTCACGCAATTCAAGCAAGCATGCAAAGAGTATATAAGCAGCGGAAAATAAAGCATTCAACTTGCAAGAATGTAAAGGGAAGGGTTCGGATAATTCAAACGCAATTGGAGACACGGATGTTTTTTTCGTGGTTCCGATAGGTGCTGCTATCGTACATCCACGTTGATGGAGACTTCAACCCATGAAGGGTAACGGTTGCGCGAGTCCACGGAGGGCCCCACCCACGAAGGGTCCACGAAGAAGCAACCTTGTCTATCCCACCATGGCCGTCGCCCATGAAGGACTTGCCTCACTAGCGGTAGATCTTCACGAAGTAGGCGATCTCCTTGCCCTTACAAACTCCTTGGTTCAACTCCACAATCTTGTCGGAGGCTCCCAAGTGACACCTAGCCAATCTAGGAGACACCACTCTCTAAGAAGTAACAAATGGTGTGTTGATGATGAACTCCTTGCTCTTGTGCTTCAAATGATAGTCTCCCAACACTCAACTCTCTCTCTCTCTCGGATTTGGATTTGGTGGAAAGAAGATTTGAGTGGAAAGCAACTTGGGAAGGCTAGAGATCAAGATTCTTGTGGTTGGAATGGAATATCTTGGCCTCAACACATGAGTAGGTGGTTCTCTCTCGAGGCTGGTAACTTGGAAGTGTAGGTTTGTTACGATGGCTCTCTCCACGAATGAAGAGGGCGTGGAGGGTATATATAGCCTCCACACAAAATCTAACCGTTACACACAATTTACCAAACTCGGTGGGACCGAATCATCAAACTCGGTCGGACCGATTTAGTAAACCTAGTGACCGTTAGAATTTTCGGTGGGACTGACATGCAACTCGGTAGGACCGATATGATTAGGGTTAGAGCATAACTTAATCTCGGTGAGACCGATTACACAAACTCGGTGAGACCGGTTTTGGTAATTAGCTAACCAGAGAGTTGGTCAGGTAAACTCGGTGGGACCGATTCGCTCTTTCGGTGAGACCGAAAAGTTATGAAAGGGAAGCAGAGAGTTTACATTGCAATCTCGGTGGGACCGATCGCTCACTTCGGTTAGACCGAAATGTTACGAAGGGAAACTGAGAGATTACAATCCCATCTCGGTGAGACCGAGATCCCTATCGATGAGACCGATTTCCCTAGGGTTTGTGGCAGTGGCTATGACATTTGAACTTGGTGGCACCGGATATAAAGAATTGGTAGGGCCGAGTTTGACTTTAGGTTTAGGTCATATGTGGATGTGAGAAAGTAGTGGAGGATTTTGGAGCATATCACTAAGCACATGAAGCAAGAGGTTCATTAAGAAACACCTCATCCCTCCTTGATAGTATTGGCTTTTCCTATAGACTCAATGTGATCTTGGATCACTAAAATGTAAAATGTAGAGTCTTGAGCTTTTGAGCTTGAGCCAATCCTTTGTCCTTGATATTTTGAGGGATCCACTTTCATCATCCATGCCATGCCATTCATTGAGCTTTCCTGAAATATTTGTCTTGGAATAGCATTAGCTCAATGAGCTATATGTTGTTATGAATTACCAAAACCACCTAGGGATAGTTGCACTTTCACCGCACCTCCACTATATATAGGCGTCCGTCGCAGGCTCAACACTTGGGCTCGCACGGACCCTAAAGCCCAAAGTCTACTCGGTCACGTTCCTAGTCCAGTTCGGATCACATCCGACCAGTGTCCTATGAACTGACCTCGTAGGTTCCTTCCCTTAAGCCTTGAACCCTTAGGTTCAAGTCGGCTTGGTCACGATTCGGATCACCTCCGACCTGCACGGTTGGTAGCGGCCTCTAGCAAGGCGTGCCGACCACCAAGCGAGCAGTGAAGCTGGTTAGGCGAACCTGTACAACATGTCACACTTCTGTTCCCTTTGCCACACGATATATGTTGTCGGGCTCAAGGCGAGACTGTCATCCTTGTGCTAGCCCGACCTCTTTCTCGTTCCAGTGATACCAACCACAAACCGGATTATCTCATAATCCTTGTCGCATGGCCATGCTTATCCTGGTCGGATCACACGAGGGGCCCAGAGTATATCTCTCCTGATTGGAGGGGCAAATCCCATCTTGCTCGACCATGTCTCGCAGCATGGGACTGGACAAACCCGAAACCTACCCTTTGTGACTACCCAGTCACAGAGTAGTGTTTGGTCGGCCCAAAGCAAGTCTGTCACCATCCCGAGTACATGCGTCAGCTCAGGTCTTAGGACATAGAACGTATGTTGTACTAGAGACTCACAGATGACATTTCCCTGCGTCTCATAGTTGGGTCTGTCCGACTCGGACCTTATCTCGACTCAGATCCGGCTACATCGAATCCGACCAGACCTTTCCAAGTCCATATTATCCGGGTAGCATCCAATGCTCCATGGCTAGTGAGACCAAGCCATCGACCGTGTCATATGCCAGTCTAGTCGGCTGCGCGTCCACACAGTCCTTTCGACTAGGGACCTTTTAGGACAGTCATCATACAATGCATAGTCCCACAAACAAGTCACGTACTTGCTAATACACATCATTGATAATATCCAAGGACTATCTTTATTCATAAACACATAGGAAATATCATCATACATGATTGCCTCTAGGGCATATCTCCAATAGGAGGGCCTCCGACCCCTTCTTCCTCGCTGTCGTAGTGTGGGCAGATCCCGGCCTCCCGCCGCCCACCTAGCGACATCCCGGCGACCATCAGGTATAACTTCCTTCAAAACCGGCCTTGCTCTACTTCCCGAGCTCCTGACGTCATTGCATTTGTATCTTTTACTATTTCTCAGGCCCCCTCGTAGATACGATCGATCGGCTGTTCGAAAACCACCTAATTTTTTTACGTTTAAGAGGTAAAACTAGTTCATGCACTCGAATCTAGTACTACTTGGTTCAAACTAGGAAGAAAGGGGGTGGGGATGGGGGAGGATTTGTTACCTGAATCTAGGACTTGGTCGAAAGAGGAAATAATGGGGGCAAAAAGTAGCAGAGACTGGGTATCCAACTGGTCTCTAGGTCTAATAGGGAAATAAAGGGAAGCGTAGTACAAACTCAATATAAACCCGATCTATTGGTTGAAAAAGGAAAGAAAGTGGGGACTGGGGGACAAGTCAACAGAGTAAGTACAACACTAGATTTGCTAGCCTCACACAGTATAAGGTGGCTATACCGAACAAAAATGGGACCAACCCAGATATCCTGTTCTGATGTTTGTTGCCCCGAGCCACTCTTATGTAATGCCACTGGTAAAATGTAGCGATCGCCTTTGTTAAAAGTAAGGACATGTTAAACCAATGTTGTTTTCAATGTAATGCCTCGATAATATGAATCAATGGCACTTCTTTACATGTCCTGCTAAAATTTCCCATTAAGATAAGTTGGTTCTTTTCGTTAGAAATGCAACTGTCCTGGTCCGCCTACTCTCCCGTGCCCAAAGTAATGTCGTATTTAACGGTTGTCATAGTTAATCCTAATGCCCACACTAATATCTAGCAATGCCACTGCTTTAGAAATTGCTATTGTCCTTGTAGGATTGCCATTCAGATAAGGAACATGCTTCTTTTCATTTGATGCATGTTTCATCACTTGTTAGTCACCCTCCTTTCCACCTTTTTGTGCAAACAGAGATATACATTTCACGCTCGATCTTAGTTGAACTGCACAAATGATATCCAAATTATAGTTGAGCATTCCAGGAGCTTCACAATCAACCTTGATGTTGCTCAATTTTATTGCAACTAATGAAGAAGAAGCTCTGTGGGTTTCGTTTTCTGATGGAAATGGAACCGGGGATGGAGCCCTTTTCATTAAAAAATTGAAGAAGAAGCTGCAAGCTCACGGGACATTGCTTCATTTTAAGTGAACTGCACCAAAAGTTCCCATGAATTGAATCATCCATGTTGGTGATTGAAAGAGCCAGCTTGACATCCATCTAAGCACCCCGGCCTCCATCCTTGCGACGCACGGTACACCTCGTTTTCCACCTGCTCGACCCTAGTGTCACTGATAAAATGAAGTAATAATACAGTTAAAATAGAGAGTGTCATCTCTATCATTTCATTTCCAATGTAGATAAAGAAAGTGCTTCTCTTTGTTAAAGTATGTTTTATCAACTAGTCCCATTGTTAATGTTTAAGCGTTTCTGCAAACTGGGGTGCTTAATTTTAGTTGATATGTACAAAAATAGAGATTTGAATGTCTCAAGGCGCCTCCTTGTACTACCGCTGTACACTGATGTTCATCATTGGCAGAAGGTGTATCTGGGAGACTTGAGACGATGTCCAGTATGAGGCGTACCGTATGAGGCGTCGCAGGGCCCATCTCGCCCTCGCAGCATGGCATACTATGATACTATCGCAATATTTTCTTATATTTATTTTGTATGTTTCATCAACTAGTGCCACTATAATGTAATCACGCTTTTTCATTATCTATGCAAACAGGGTTATTCAGCTGCATTTTGGTGGAACTGCACAAATGTACGTATGGAACCGGCATATATGCAGAGTGCGAGGTGTGCCAAGTAAAAATTACCGACACCAACCATGCTGCATGCACGCATTGGCATCCACCACCACCAGTGGGATGTGTAGCGCTCTCTTGGGACGGATCTTTCTCGGCAGCAAATCCTCTAACCAACTACTAGTAGCTTATATTGGCAGCTTTCTAGGGAGTACTCTTTTCTGAAAGAAGCACCAATCTATTTTTTTTATTTGTACACTGTGTCACAACTTTGACCCAAAGGTCCAGAGCTATTTTAGGGTGATTGGCGTAGTACTCGGAGACTGATTGTAAGCATGATTTTCATTAGCTGTCACACTGATTGTAAGCATGAGCAGGTGGAAGATTAGGTTAGTGCGAAGCTTACCTTAAACCCTACCGCCGCCGTTGAAACAAGGTGAGCATCGAGGGAACCGTGGAGGACGGCGGGGAAGCGACGTTGCACCATCCGGCCTCCTCTTGTGGTGGGAGAACGAATACTCATGTGGCTCCGGCTGGTTCTGCACCCTCACAAACGGAACACCATACTCGATCGATTCGTTATCCTCTGGGTGCTCGACCTTCGACCTGTACGCCCACCACCTCTGCCTGACTGTCGCCTCGGGCGAATCTGTCTGCTCCATCGCCCGGAGGAGATACTCGATGAACTCGGAGGATCTGGCGTGATGCCGCCGAGGAGTACATGCACATCGCCGCCCTCATCGCCGCCGTCTCGCTCTTTCGCATACATTGCCACATGGCCCGCACGTCCTTGAAATCTCCCACTCATTGTCAAACCAACTAAGGATCTCCTTCAACCTGGCTAACTTTGCACAGTGCGCCGGTGATCTGCGGATTTATTGTTGCATCCTCTCCATAGATGTCCTTCCGAGTGGTCGGTGCTAGCTTTGGAAGATGGGAGGAGAGATGGTGGTCTTGCAATAGAGAAGATGGAGAGGCGAGACGGTGGTTTTAGAATGGAGATGATGGAGAGGAGAGGAGGTGGTTTTGCAATGGAGAAGATCAGAAGAGGGAGAGGCGAGACGGTGGTTTTGGAATGGAGATGATGGAGAGAAGAGGAGGTGGTTTTGCAATGGAGAAGACTAGAAGAGGGAGAGGCGAGGCGGTGGTTTTGGAATGGAGATGATGGAGAGGAGAGGAGGTGGTTTGCAATGGAGAAGAGGAGAGGAGCGTCTGGCAGCGATTTAGGATTGGGCAAGAGGGTCGTGTGTTGTGGACTGGATCAAAATCAAAATCAATTTACCCTTCAATTAAGAAAGCGACCCACATTAACTACTTTCCCTTTTATTCGGGTCATAATTGACCATGATTTTCACACATAAAATATATGTTATCGTTGCAAAAATAATATAATTTGGAAGTACATTCAGATCTGAATCAAATGATACAATTTTTGTGACATGCATTCACATTTGCTTGTCAAATACGATGCGTGGTCAAACTTTGACCCAAAATCATAAAACAACAACAAAAATACTTCCAAGACCAGCGCCGCTCTTCCGCTCTTCTCCTCTTAAACCACCGCCGCTCCTCTCCTGTTCCAACCTAAATCTAGCGCCGCTCCTCTCCTCGTCCATTTCAAAACCACCGCCCCTCATCTCCTGTTCTAGTCCAAAACCAGTGTTGCTCCTCTCCCGTTCTAATCCAAAACCAGCGCTGCTCCTCTCCTCTTCCATTCAAAAACCACCGCCGGCGAGTGAAGGTGCTGTGGAGAAGTAGATCGATGGAGCACTACTGGAATCAGGGAATTTGCCGTCCGCCATCTCTTTGTCGTCAGCTTGCGGACGGCAAAGAAGGTCTTTGTCGTCAGCTACCAAGAATCAGACGACAAACAACCGGCAGACGGCAAAGAAGGTCTTTGCCATCGGCCATTTCTTTGTCGTCCGCTGGCTGACGGCAAAGAATCTTTGTCGTCCGCTGGCTGACGGCAAAGAGGGAGGTGGCACCCACTAACGGAAAAACTTAACGTCCCCCCTCTTTGTCGTCCGCAGCGGAGGGCAAAGATGCAAAAAAGCGGATGGCAAAGGCTAACCTAACTAACCTAACTAACGGCCGAGCCCCCCCTGCCCGTTACTCTCTCTGTTCTCCCTCTCTCCTCCCTAACGCCCACATCCACCCACCGCGCCCCATCGCCACCGCCCCGCCGCCTACGCTGCGCCCCTTCGCCCCGCCCGGCCTTGCCCATCATCGCCCCGCCACGCCGCTCGCCATCCCGCCCCACCTTGAGCCGCCCGCCACCGCCCCCCCACGCCCATGACACCCACCATCCGCTGCCAGCGCCGCCCCGCCCCCGCCCCCCGCCGCCCGCCGTCCCATTGCCCGAGACCCCCCCCCCCCACCGCCGACCACCCAGGCCAGCGCCGCCTGCTCCAGTGAGTTTTTTTTCTGTTTTTCTTTTTTTGCTATTTAATTGTTGTTTAATTGTTAGTGTTAGTGTTATTGTTAGATTTAGTGTTAGAAAAGAAGAAGATTTAGTGTTAGCGTTAGAAAAAGAATATGTAGACGAAAAGAAGAAGAAGAAGAAGAAAAGAAAAGAAGTAAAAGAAGTAGAAAAAGATGAAAAGAAGAAGAAGAAAAGAAGTAGAAGAAGTAGAAGAAGAAGAAAAGAAGAAAAGAAAAGAAGTAAAAGAAGTAGAAAAAGATGAAAAAGAAGAAGAAGAAGAAAAGAAGTAGAATAAGTAGAAGAATAAGAAAATAAGAAAAGAAAAGAAGTAAAAGAAGTAGAAAAAGATGAAAAAGAAGAAGAAGAAGAAGAAGGAAATAAGAAGAAAGGAAAGAAGAAGAAGAAGAAGAAGAAGAAGAAGAAGAAGAAGAAGAAGAAGAAGAAGAAGAAGAAGAAGAAGAAGAAGAAGAAGAAGAAGAAGAAGAAGAAAGGAAAGAAGAAGAAAAAAGAAGAAGAAGAGAAGGAAAGAAGAAGAAGGATAGAAGGAAACACCCGACCCCTGACCCCGACACCCGACCCCGACACTGACCCCGACACCTGACCCCGACACATGACCCGACACCACACCCGACACCCCGACCCCGACACCACACCCCGACCCCGACACCACACCCCGACCCCAAAACAGCACCCCGACCCCGACACCGACACGACACCCCGACCCCCGAAACCTCCCGAAAAGGAGCTCGTTGGCCTTCGAGAGGCCTACGGGGTCATATATTTGTGAATTATGAGTTAGGTCATATATTTTTTGATTTTGTTATGAAAAACATCATATATAATTGTGTTGATCGGGTAGATTTAAATGTGCAGTTGTTTCATCGCTGTGAGGTTTGGTGTTCGACGACCTCGCCGTGCGTTTGACGAGCTCTGCCCCTTCATTCGTGGGTGAGCACAAATCACTTGTCCGCCTCCCCCATTAATTATTTTCTCTGTCCCGGTGTTCGTGCCGATGAAACTTGATAGCTAGATATATATGTGTCTTGAATCATAAGTATGCGTAACCAATATGTGTCTCCCGTTCGAAAGCGCTATAGTTATAAATATGCATGCATTTGCATATTTATAACCTTGATTCTTTCAAATCGTCCAACGCTATCCATGGATAGCCCGAGTATGTGTAGATTGGCTTCGTTTTCCCATATGCTTTGCTCCGGATCCGACGCATAAATTTAAATCGATTGCCTCCCTGTTGTTCTCCGGTACACATCCTCTATGTTTATTGCGAGGCGTGTATCGGGAGAACAGCGGGAGGTGCTGCCAAATTTTGCGCCGAATCTGAAGCATAGCATGGGAAAATGAACCCAATCTACACATAGTCGGGTGGGATTAGGACCTATCATTACCTATTAGAGTGTAGGTTGCATCGACGTAATAAAATTGACAAAGTAGATCAACTGATGAATATATACATGGTGAATTATATATATATATATATATATATATATATATATATATATATATATATATATATATATATATATATATATATATCTTGTGTGTGCAGTAGCTCGAAAGTCAAGATGAGTGATCGTATGCGTGGATGTATACCGGTCACACTGGTCGAGAACAAATGGAGCGCTGAATGGTTCACAAAACCAAGGGGTTTTGCAAGCCGCATTACAAATGGCGAGAGGAAAACCTGGTGCCCCTGTTTCCGGTGCGGCAATTGGGAAAAGAGGACAGAGGCTGAAATGGGCAAACACCTATAGAAGAGTGGTTTTACGCCCGATTATACAGTGTGGACATATCATGGTGAGTCTGCCCAACGTGACCGAACTGAGGTGGATCGTCGTCGCACCGACAAGCATGGTACCGGGATGGAAAACATGGTGCAAGACTATGATGATGCTCGGGATTCGGACGAGGAGATGGAGGAATCTGCAAAGGCCTTCAATGAAATGTTGGAGTCTTCAAAACGTCCCCTCCACGAGCACACTGAGCTTTGTCAGTTGGATGCCATCTCACAAGTAATGGCTCTGAAGGCTCAGTTCAACTTGGACAGAGAATGCTACGACGCAATGATGACAGTATTTGGACGCTTTCTACCCAAAGGCCATGTAATGCCTGCAAACCTGTACCAGTCGAACAAAATCCCCCGTGCACTGAAGATGCCCTATGAGAAGATACATGCCTGTGAGAAAGGATGTGCCTTATTTAGGCTTGACTATGCGGACTTGAACTATTGTCCCATTTGCAACTCTTCCGGGTATGTTGTGGTAGACAACGGTATGGGTGAGAAGACATAGATGAAAATCCCCGTTAGTGTTCTTCGGTATATGCCAATCGTACCAAGACTTCAACGTCTTTTCATGGTCGAAGAGACGGCCAGACAGATGACATGGCATAAAACAGGCAAAAGAACCGAAATAGATGCTGATGGAAATATGATGATGGTACACACATCGGATGGTGTTGCGTGGAAAAAGTTTGATGAATTACATGCTGACAAAGCGGCAGATCCGAGGCATCCTTGAGTCGGCGTCAGCACGGATGGGTTCAGTGTGTTTGGTATGACGGCAGCCCAATACAGTTGTTGGCCCGTATTTGTCTTTCCACTCAATCTCCCCCCGGACAGATTATGCAAAGAAAGAACATTTTCCTAACGTTGATAATTCCAGGGCCCAACTATCCGGGGAAAAATATGAATGTGTACATGCAGCCACTTAAGGACGAATTGCAAGAAGCCTGGGATAATGGGTTCAAGACATACGACGCCTATAACAAACGGAACTTCATAATGCGTGTCTGGTACATGTACTCGACGCATGACTTGCCGGCGTATGTGCTATTCACTGGCTGGTGTGTGCATGGAAGGTTCCCGTGTCCCACATGCAAGGGAGCTCTTGAGTTTCGTTGGCTTCAGGCCGGTCGCAAGTTTTCTTGCTTTGACATGCATAGACAGTTCTCGGATCCTCGCCATAAGTTCGGGAAAGACAAGAAGAACTTCATCGAGGTAGAGTTGTCAAAACTCTGCACCACCTGCGTTGATGAGCCAGCAGACCCTGGATCAGTTAAACGCTCTCAAGCGGATCCGAGCGTCCAAGGTACTTCAAGGGGTATAATTACGAGCACGCTTTGGACTCACAAGACATGCTTATGGGATCTGCCTTACTTCAAAGACCTCCTTTGCCCACACAACATCGACGTGATGCACACTGAGAAGAATATCACCGAGGCACTTTTTGGTACATTGTTCGACATAGATGGGAAGTCAAAGGATAATACTAAGGCTAGAGTCGATCTGGAGGCGCTATGTGATAGGCCGTTACAAAACATGAAAGAACCGAAAGGAAAGCAGAACTGGACGAAGCCGAATGCATGGTTCAATCTTGGAAGGCCAGCTATGAGGTAAATTATCTTGTGGGTGAAAATGCAGTTGATGTTCCCCGATGGGTATGCAGCGAATCTAAAGAGGGGAGCAAGTCTTGATAAATTGAAGATATTTGGTCTCAAGAGTCATGATTGGCACATATGGATTGAGCGGGTAATGCCGGTGATGTTGCGTGGCTTCATCCACGAGGATGAATGGCTAATCTTGGCAGAACTCAGCTATTTCTTCCGTGTTCTTTGTGCAAAGAACTATCGCTGGCGTGCTAGAAGAAATGGAAGAGTTGGCGCGGAGTTGATCTGCAAGTTAGAGAAGATCTTTCCACGAGCTTCTTTAATCAATGCAACACTTGATTTTGCATCTCCCGACCGAGGCAAGATTGGGGGCCGTGCAAAATCGTTGGTGCTACCTAACCGAGAGGATGCGAAGATGCTTGAGAAAATGTAAAATAAGCGTGGGAATTGAAGCATCGATGGCTGAGGCATTCATCACTGAGGAGGCGGCAAACTTAGTGACAGCACACTACGAAGCCAAAAATCGTCATTTGCATAATCCAAAGCCTCGGTACAATGCTGACGACCCTAAGAAGGGTGGATCCAACCTCAGCCTATTCAAAGGGAATCTCGCACTAGCCAGTGTTTCAAATCCAGTATCTTTGGATAACGAAGAATGGCGGACCATTTCGTTGTATATCTTCAACAACCTGATAGAAGTGCGGCCGTACATCGAGTAAGTTCTCGGTACATTGTTTCACAACTTCTATTTCCTTTGAACTGCTCTTATTCCTGGATATTTCATACAGTCGATACGTCGCCATATTCTCGTATGGAGCGGTGATCCAAAAGGATTCCGTCGAAGAGTATGAGATTCTCGCAAAGCAAGGAGGCGGCTATCCCGGTTTCATCTCTTGGTTCAAACAAACGGTAATTTCTATTAGACAATTTCATTTCATTCGCTAATTTGTGCGTAATGCAACAATCCTTTTGTATTAAACTTGTAGGCTAATTCAGAGTCTATGGACGCCGAATTGAGACAAGTCGCTAATGGTTTTGACTATAAGGTCCGTTCATTTGACAAATACGACATCAACGGGTATCGCTTTCGTACCTATGGCAAAGAGCTATCTATGGCCCATTGAAAGTCTACAAATTGTTGTGTATCGCTATCGGCGAAGGAGGTACCGAGTATTATGGGAGAGTTGAAGCAATTTATGAACTTCTATTCTATGGTGAAAACCCACCGAATGTCGTAGTCTTCAAATGTTATTGGTTTCAGCCAAAGGAGACTAGAAGGACTCATGAACATATAGGGCTAGTTGAAATCAACTAAAGCACCCATTTAGATGTTCCCGATGTCTATATTACTGACTCAACAAAGCGACCCAAGTATTCTATCTACCGTGGGCCTGCCAAACTAATCCAAATCTGAAAGGTTGGGATGTCGTTTATGAAGTGGCGCCACGTGCTAGACTATCTCCCCCAAAGGAAGAGGATTATGAACCTCACATTAACCCAGACACATATGAAGGAGAATTTTTCCAAGAGACACGTCTTTCCAAAAAGCGTTTCAAGAACCGCTATACTTCACCCCAAGACATTGAAGTAGACAGCGACAGTGAATCAGACATCACCCCAGAGGAGGAACAAGAAGAGCTGGAACAAGAAGAGGTTACTGCTGCGGATGACTTGTCAATGCTTGACTGATTACGTCAAGGTGGCTTTCCACATGTTGATGCCACTGAACCCTATGAGCCCGTCATTGATTATAGTGATGATGATGATGATTATGCATTTATTGATGATACTGATCGAGATTATTAGTAGTGTCAAGTATTCAATTTTTTTATGTTGTACTTGATGATGATACACTTAAGTGATATACATATTATTATTCATGTCGGTATTTTTTTATGTTGTACTAATTTTGTTTACTCTTTGTCATGGCAGGTGTTGAAAGATGGAAGGCGAGCCGACTCATGCCAAGGAAAAACGTGCCCAAATTGAAGGTGTGCCACACCATCAAGGCAGCTCCAGCTTATACCAGTTCGGGCGGAACTGGGTATGTGGTTTGCTTCATGATTCATGCAATTCATTCATCATGCTAGCTTGAGCCCTTTAATTACTAATTTACTTTGTTTCTCTCTTTCAGGCGTGCTACAATAAGGCGGATAAGGTGCGGAGGGTGCGACACTGTATGCCATGGCCCACTTGCCTCTTACAAGAAAGTCAAGGGAAGGCGAGGAAAGGGAGGACTTTAACCCTAGCTGTGGTCCCATTGATCGAAGCGGTGATGATATCTGGTGGCGGGAGGTCCCGTGGCTCCATAGCCATTGATCTAGAGATTGCTCCTGAGACCACTGTGAGTTTAATTTGAATGGACGTTACTTCCTAGTCTTAACATTTGAGTGTCATCATGCTAAAGAAACATTGGAAATGATCTTTGGTGCAGCGTAACTCCAGACAAGCATCACACGATCCTTCTCCAGCTACTGGCACGAGCCAGCCCGCTCCTACACCTCCATGATCACGGTAAGTTTCTCTAGTTTTTTGCTTAACAAATGCATTAAGACCTAGACTTAGCTTTATTTCCTCCAATATTCTTACCTTAATGACCTAGAGTTAGCTTATTTTCCTCCAAAATGACATAATAAGCTTACTGACCTCCAAAACCAGCCATTTTACCTAAGTTAGCTCTAAAACGATCTATACTTAGCTTTGTTTCCTCCAAAATGACCTAAGTTAGTTGTAATATGCTTAGTTAACTAGGTTTGCTCAATAATGACATGTACTTAACTTACTTATGTAAAAAAACAGCATAATTAGCTTAGTTAGCTCATAAACGATCCATTTTACCTAAGTTAGCTGTAAAATGACCCATTTTACCTAGATTATCTCCAAAATGATCCATTTTACCTACGTTAGCTCTAAAATGACCCATTTTACCTACGTTAGCTCCAAAATGACCCATTTTACCTACGTTAGCTCCAAAATGACCAATCTTACCTACGTTAGCTCTAAAATGATGCATTTTACCTAAGTTAGCTCATAAACGATCCATTTCACCTAAGTTACCTCACAAACGATGGAGTGCTTCTTCTTCTAGTCTTCTTCTTCTAGTCACCTTTTCCTAACTTTCTTATTTGCCATTTTGCAGATTTCATTCACTTCTAGGAAGCTAGCTTTTTATGATGGAGTGCTTGTTTTTTATTTCATTCTCTTCTAGTATTCTTCTAGCTTGCTATGATGGAACTTGCTATCTTGATGAAACTTTGCATTGTAATATGTATGTGCAACTTCCTAATGGTTGCAACTTATGTGTATGTGCAACTTGCTATGTATGAATGGATGGAACTATATATGTATGTACGATGAAATTTATGTGCTGGATATGTCATATGTTTGTTGTTAAATAGCTCTGTGAAATATATATATATGTATGTATGTATGTACGATGAAATTTATGTGCTGGATATGTCATATGTTTGCTGGATATGTCATATATTTGCTATGAAAATTGTTGGAATTAAAAAAGGCAGAAAAAAAGAGGCAATGCATGATCTTTGTCGTCCGCCGCTGATGGCAAAGGACCCTTTGCCGTCCGCCGCTGATGGCAAAGGACCCTTTGCCGTCCGCCGCGGACGGTAAAGAAGACACGTATGCCACCTGTTCTCCCAGGAGCTGACCCATTTGGCGGTTGCCTACGGTGGCAGACGGCAAAGGACCACCACATTTGCCTCTGATGGCGGATGGCAAAGAATAGGTGGGCGATGGCGTCTAGCCAGCGTCACCAAAGCGGACGACAAAGGCGGATAATTTTGCCGTCGGCGGTGACGGAAAAGAGTGTCGTTAGCCATCTAACGGACTAACGGCGTATTTATTGCCATCGACTTTCTTTGCCGCCCATCGCTTATGGCAAGGACCCTTGCCGTCGACCTCCGAGCGAGCGACAAAGTAGCTCTTTGCGGGGCTGTTGCCGTCCGGCGGCAGACGGCAAAGGCCTTTGCCGTCCGCCGTTCCTGCCTTTGTCGTCCGCCCGGACGGCAAAGTAGCTTATTCCTGTAGTGGAGGAGTACAACCGATACGTGAAGATAGCGAGCGGTGACCTGTGAAGCTAGCTAGGATGTTGGAATACAGTCTTGGTTTGACAACAAGGACCAACTAAGCGGCGGCGACATCCATGGCCAAATATCTGCAACAGAGCGAAAAGCGGTGATACTCCCGGAGGAGTTGCGCCGAGTACATAAGTTGCTCCTCGGGCCATGGAGCAAACAGATTCACTGAATCCGATCGTGAGGGAGCGATGGTGGGAGTGTCGATCCCAGATGGAGCATCCACGGAGATTGAAGGATCGAGCATCTACTGAGGTGCCGTTTGTGAGGTGTCTGCCAGAGCGAGCCGGTGGAGTCTTCGTCGACCGAACCCAACTGCAAGAGGAGAAAAGCAGTTGGCCCGACGACGCTTCCCCGCCATCGTCTCCCTCGCCGTTCACATCGTCCCACGGGGCGGCTATCTACCGCCGAGGATAGGAGGGCTGCCCCCCAGCCCAATAGTCGGGTAGGTTGTGAGTTTTCAGGAGGAGATTAGGGTTGTCAGTATTTGCAGGTTGTGAATTGTGTTTTGTGTTGTGTATTTTGAGAGTACTTTCAGATATGAATGTCTTTTGAATTTCAGATTTGCAGTATTGAGCATATGAAGTATTTTATGAATTCTAGAGATCTATTTTAGCACTTCAAAAATGTAGTTTCATAGGAGTATAAAAGTGCAGATAATGTGATTCTCGGAGAAGAAGCGCAAGTTTCAATTTCAGATAAGCGCAAGGTCAGTTTCAGATAAGCTGCAACTTTCGAGGCGAGCATTTATATTAACACGGCCTTTTCAAACAGGGTTAACATCATGTTGGAAGTTTTATTCATGGTCGAAAATGGAACTACCAGCCGATTAACATCATGCTGAACAACATTCATGCATAGCACATCTTCATATGATGCAGTCAAAATGCCCACACAATGTCAGTGTGCAAAACACGAGAAAAGCGAGGGGCGGAGTTTTGGCAAGTGTTGGGCGTGGTTTTGGGCTGCCCGTGTAGGCTTTCATTTTTAAAATCGCAGCCACGACCTCGGATGGGAGGTCCATCGCCTGTTTGTATTTTCTTAGGGCCGTCATGTATCGGCCGCCTATGGACCTCCCATCCGAGGTTTTATTTTGGCAGCCCAATTTATGTATTTTTGAAGAAAACACAGAGGTCTGTTCTATTTTTCTATATAAGAATAGGAACGCATGAGTCCAACTTATGTTTCCTTCTAACTATATTATATATATTTAAATTATTTTATATGTTATTATATATTACTTTTATTGTCATCATATATTTAATGAGATACTTACATATGTAAGAAAACAATATCCCACATCTTATTAACTTATAAAAATAATTTCTTAACAAATAAAATCCTGGTTGTTTTGGCACGAAAATCCTAATGATTGTGTACAAAAGCTTGGTAAGATTAAAGGACGAATGTAATAATATCACTTATTATTTAAATATATTTATAACAAAATGCTCAGCCCCTTTTAAGTTTTTGATAACATTGCTGGCCCAACCCAACATTATAATTAGAATCAGCCCAGCAAAACCGTGTATTTCGAGAAAGTGCAAATGGCCTGTAATTTTTTAGGAAATAAAATAAATGGGCCGCATGGACGCTACATTATTTGTTCAGCCAGCGCTGCTAATGGTTGTAATTCAAAAAAAAGATCAAATTGACTGTAAATTCTACTTCTAAAAAAAGACTGTAAATTTTGAAAAAATGGGTTGAATACGTGCCACATTTTTGGAGGCTGAAATGTGGGCCAATAGGTCGAAGCCAACGCAAGTCGTTGTCAATTTAGTCAACAAATGATTCTGACATGTTAGCCGTTGGATTTACATCCAACGACCGGCATCCATCTTTAATCTCTCGTCTTCTTCCTCCAGCGCCGCCGGGACCACCTCCCGCCTCCTGCTGCTAGCAGTTGTGCTTAGCATGCTTCGCTATGAAGCGCTACTCCACCGTTGGCCAGGCCATCGCTCCACCCCTCCACACCTCCTGTTCTTCTCCACCGACTGCCGAACCACACCGTACTAGAACCAGTTAACCCTCGTACACCTCTCCGTCTGCGACTCTAATCACGCGTCTTCCCATCTCCGGCTCGTTGCTGTCCGGGGCCTCACAGTCGTCCACCACCTTGGATGCGCTCGGCGCGGCGTGGTCAACGTGGTCAACGAACGACACCATTGGAAGTAGACTGTGCGTGGAGAGGCTGACAGCTGGGTCCACGGCTGCACACAAGGAAATGCCTCCTTATTACGCGCAAAATAATGATTCCTCCACGACATCCGGGACCCACGGAAGGGCCTCAGTATTTCACTTAAAAAAGCGTGCCCCCGACATGTCGGAACCACCAGCTATCTTCGCACGCAAGGAAGTGCCTCCTTATTACGCACAAAAAATGAATACTCCCCCTGCCAGCTGGAGCCCAGCATAGTGGGAGGCTGACTTGTGGGCCTACCAAGTTGATGGGGACGGAGGGCTTTGTCAACTTAGTCAATATGAACGATTCTAGCTCCTGTTATAGTACGATGTTCATCCAACGGCCGTAGTGCTTCATCAACCTCTGGTCTTCTTGCTCCAGCCGCCCAAACCAGCGCCGGTCGTGCCGCGTGCTCCTGCCTTCCGTGGCCGGCTGTGATGCCGCGGAGGCCTCATCGCCCCCTACTACTCCCACCGCTGGCCAGGCCATCCCTCTACTCACCCACACCCCCTGTTATTCTGCGGCGACAGCAGCCTCACACCGCAGCCGAACCAATGAAACCTCGTACTCCTCTTTGCGTGGGCATCCACTGCTGCATCTTCCCCGGCTCCGATTCGTCCCCTTCCTAGGCCTCGCCGTCGTCCACCGCCGTGGTGCTCTCGGCGTGGCGTGGTCAACGTGGTAAAGGAACAACTTCCATCGGACGTGGACTGTAGGTAGAGAGGCTGACAGCTGGGTCCACGGCCGCAGTAAGGAAATGCCTCCTTATTACGCGCAAAATAATGATTCCTCCACCTGACAGCGGGGACCCACCGGACGGGCCACCGTATTTCTCAAAACAAATGTTTCTCCCGGACTGCTGGGACCCACCAGCTACATCTTCGCACGCAAGGAAGTGCGTCCGGGCAAAAAAAACGATTCGCCCCCTGACTGCTGGGACCCACCAGCTACATTTCGCACACAAGGAAGTGCGTCCGGGCAAAAAAAAATATTCGCCCCCCTGACTGCTGGGACCTACCAGCTACATCTTCGCACGCAAAGTAAGTGCGATCGGGCAAAAAAAATTACGATTTGCCCCTCTGACTGATGGGACCCACCAGCTACATTTTCGCACGCAAGGAAGTGCCTGACAGTCGGGACCCACCTGGTCGAAGTGTACGTAGCGTTGTCATTCTGGTCGTGAACGTGTACGTACATACTGATCGTTGTAGAGGCGCGCATGTGTCGTAGTATAAGCCCGCACGTAGCATGTACACGTGCGTACAACGGCCAGGGTGCAAGAAAGAAAATACGGCCACATACGTACATATGGGCAGGGTCTCGAACGCCTACTCGCGCATACGTACGATGAGGGCTCGTGTACATGGCTAGGTCGGAACGGAGAAACAACATCGTCGTCGTGTTCATGGGGAGGCAACAGAATGCGTCGTGTTCATGGGGAGGCAACGGAATGCGTCATGTTCATCGGGAGGCAACGGAACGCGTGGGAGCCAACTGGCTTGGATGGAACAGGCGATGGAAACGAGGCCTGGCGTACCGCAGAACGGAGGAAACGGCCTTGTGTTCGACTGGCCACGTTCGAAACGGGGTGTTGTTGATTGGGAGAGGTCAGGCGTACCGCAAAATGGAGGAAACGGACCTCCTACAGTCGAAACGGGGGTCCTGTTGATCGGGAGGGGTGTGGCGTACCGCAAAACGGACAAAACGGACCTCCTACGGTCAAGCGGGGTCTGTTGAGCGGGAGGGTGTGGCGTACCGCATAAAGCGGATGAAACGGACCTCCTACGGTCAAAACGGGGTCTGTTCGCCGGGAGGGTGTGGCGTGCGCAGCAGGACTCCACGGATCTTGTTCATCTCCACCGTCGTCCTCCTCCGGCCTCCACGGGCTACCGTCGACCTCCTCCGGCCTCCACGGGCTCCTGTTCATCCAGCCTCCACCGCGCTTACTCCACCGCTCTGTTCAACCACCCCTCCACGGGCACCCTCCACCGTCTATTGTTCATCCAGCCCTCCACACCACGGGTCTGTTCAACCACCCTCCACGGGCACCCCTCCACCGTCACTGTTCATCTAGCCCTCCACACCGGGGTCCTGTTCATCCGAGGCAAACGCCACCACTCTTTGTTCATCCAACCCCCCCAACGCTCCTTGTCCATCCGCAGGCAGCATCGATCGGTTTGATTAGCGCAGCGAGAGAAGAATCGCTCGATCGGGTTGATTAATAGCCATCGATCGATCGCTCGGGTTTAGTAACGCGTAGCTCTGCGGTGCAATCTTTCGGGTTGATTAGAGCCCAACGCCGCTCGGGTGTTCGATTAGAGCTAACGCCGCACACATGCGCGACGTGTCTGAGAAAGCGCGCATCGCCGCCCCGACCTCCCACCGTAACCAGCAACTCCCCGAAATTTTCCTCCCCCTCATGCAGCTGCGTCTCCGGCCCGCCTAGGACGAAAAGCCCATTTTCTATCATGATTTTTTGTCATAGAAGTAGGAGCCCACCACATCTATGATGTTACCGGGTTCTGTCACAATTATCGTCATAGAAGTGTCATATGTATGACAGAAAAAAAAATTGTTCGGCCCAAAATGTCACGGATGTGTCTTTTTTTGTAGTGGGTGATGTCAACAATAATCACTCATGCTATGTATATTCAATTGGACATATGTGCCTAGATCTTTCCTCACCACATGATGCTTGCCAAAAGAATAAGTAAAAAGGAAATAGAAGGAAAACTTCGACTCTTGCATAAAAGTAAATACATAAAAGTAAAATATAGGCCCTTCGTAGAGGGAAGCAGAGGTTGCCATGCGCTTATTTGTTTGCATGCTCAATCCCTTAGTGCAAAAGAACTTCACGTTGTATTGCCCCTTAAGATGACAAACTTTATTATGCAGTCTGTCGCTTTTATTCTTTGCCATCCAAGTTCGTACAACGCTCAATTTTCTCTTACAATAAATGATCCTACATATTTAGAAGCAATTTTTATTGCCTTTCTGCACCGATAACAACTTACTTGAAGGATCTTGTTCAATCCATAGGTAGGTATGGTGGACACTTGAAAAAGGTTTGGGTTAAAGGGTTTTTGGATGCACAAGTATTATCTCTACTTAGTGCGGAGTTTTTGGCTAGCAAAGATAGGGACAAACATCACATGTTAAAGGATCTATGACAATATGACTTCTATGTGAATATAAACATACATAAACCATTACGTTGTCTTCCTTGTCCAACATCAACAATTTTGGCATATAATATTTTGATGAGGACTCACAATCACAAAAGATTTCTAGGATAGTATATTTATATGTGAATCTTCCCTTCCCTTATTAATTCTTTCATGAGTTGCATCATTGACTAATGCTATGTTTGTCAATCTCTAATAAAATTTTCTTACTTATACTTTCCTTATGTAGTGCTATCACCTACCATAGATTAGTATATGATCTTATTGATTTACTTCCTTTCTTTTATTTGCTTCCTTTCTCTTTTTCTTTCTTTTTCTTATTTCTTTTCTTTATTTGCAACATGAAAGTAAAAAAAGTAAAACTCAAACTAACTTTATTATATAACTTGCACATGATTATAATGATAGATCACTAAGCAAACTCTAAAAGAAGGAAAGGGTTGAACTGAACTTTATTTCTTCTAGGGAAAAGATTAAACTGAGATAAGTAAAAGCAAAAGATAGTGGGGTGATACGATACCGGGGCACCTCCCCCAAGCTTGGCGGAAGCCAACGGCAGTGCCCATACCCGACACTCAGTTCTCCTTTGGTGGTGAAGAAGATGGTGGTGGTGATGAAGAAGGTAATTTGCCCTTCGCTTCCTTCAACTTCGTTTCGATCTTCATCAGCCAAGCATCTTCTTCCATGTGGTTGGAGGAGAAGGAAGACATGATGCGTAGCTTGATAAATCTGACCAAAAATGGCAAGAAAAGAGAACAGAGGATTTTCTCCACGGTACGGTGGTTAATAGGTTCAGGAAGTATATATAGAATTTTCATTTCACGGGACAAGCATATGGAAGAAAAACGGAGTACAGGAGGTGTCCAGGTGGGCACAACCCACCTGGGCGCGCCAGGCAAGCCTGGCGCACCCTGGCGTATTGTGCCCACCAGGGAATGCTTCCTGGTAGTTTTTTATTCCCAAAATTTTAAAATATTCCAAAACTGATAAAATATATTTTTGCAGATTTTTCGGAGTTCGTTTAGTTACCGTATCACGTACCTCCTTATTTTGACGATTCTGGAGTGTTCCGGAAGGACTCTTTTATGTGTTCTTCTAGAGTCAAAGTTTGGATAATATTGCTTTCAACATTAATAGGTGTACCTGAAATATAATGCTTTATTCTTTGCCCGTTGACAACCTTCGGGTTAGCGGCTTCGAAATTATTTATTTTGATGGCACCTGACTGGTAAACCTCCTTGATGACATAGGGACCTTCCCATTTGGAGAGGAGTTTGCCTGCAAAGAATCTAAAACGAGAGTTGTACAAAAGAACATATTCTCCAACTTTAAACTCAGGTTATTGAATTCTTTTGTCATGCCATCTTTTAACTTTTTCTTTGAATAACTTTGCATTTTCATAAGCTTGGGTTCTCCGTTCATCTAATGAGCTTATATCAAATAATCTCTTTTCACCAGCAAGTTTGAAGTCATAGTTGAGTTCTTTAACTGCTGTCGGTGGAAATGACACCTATGGAATCACTAGGATCCCTTCTACGGTTGGCGGGCACGGGGTTGTGCAAAGAGAGGGTCTAGTAGCCAGCACAAAGATCGTTTACCCAGGTTTGGGCCACAAGGATGCGTAATACCCTAGTACTGCTTTGGTGTATATTTGAGTGTTCTTGAGCTTTCGAACTAGCTGTGGTGCATGCGTAGTCCAAAAGATCTGAATCCTCTCTCAGTATGCCATGGGCCTCCTTTTATAGACAAAAGGGGTCGCCACAATGGCACACAGGATGTGGAAAGGTATACAGTGGTTAAGTCTATCCTCTGGCACCATCGGACAAACGCATTTAATGCGCTGCCGATGTGCCCTTCTTGCTTTATCGGGGACGGAGGGTGTCGGGGATATACCCCGCGGTGTAAACCGGCGGAAGTTAACCCGGCGGACTTAGCGGTTTATTTGAGGTCCGCGGCACTTGGCGATATTCATCGGTGACCCGCCAGACACGGCAATTTACGGATGACCCGCCAGACGTTGTAACTCACTAGTGACCGGTGGACGGGTCGAGGAGCGACAAGACCGGTGGCCCGTCTGGCGGTTCATGAAGGCCGGTTCAACTATTGTGGGCCGGTTTAAGAGGAAAGGCATGAGGAATATTTACCTTACAAGGAGTAAGACCAGGACTTGTATCCGGTCTGCATTAGAGATAGACTAGTCCTAATCCAAATAAGACTCCACATGTAACCCGTCCCTTCAACATATATAAGGAGGGGCAGGGCTCCCCAAAGAGGGATAGGCTACAAGCAAGAAGAAACAATCTTAGGGCTAGACACAAAGAGGAGAGCCGGTTCTGGCGACTCCTCGTGATGATAATGAGACCTAGCCTCAAACAGCATGTAGGGTTTTTACCGGATGATGTTTCCCGGGCCCGAAGCTGTCTAAATCCCTGTCTTGTGTTGCGTCGCTCGATTCCGCTCAACCCCTCTCAAGCTACCATATAGATGTGTTGGCCTCACGACTAAGTCCTGACACTAAGGACATCTGCCGTGACAAAACCACGACAGTTGGCGCCCACCGTGGGCCTGCGTATGATGGTGTTGAGTTCTTGGAGGGCACTATCCTAGGGATCGAGAAGCTCCGTCCGGCTCAATGAAAAAGTTCCGGCCGGTTCATCGGAGAGTTCCAGCCGGCTTGCTGAAAAAGTTCCGTCAGGCTCATTGAAAGGTTCCGCCGGTTCATCGGAAAGTTCCGGCCGGATCATTGAAAAGTTCCGACCGTCTCGACGAAAGGTTCTGTCCGAATCATCAAAGAGTTCCGATCGCCTTGACGAAAAGTTCAGTCCGAATCACCGAAGGGTTCCAACCGCATCGCCGAAAGGTCCTGTCCGAGTCGTCAAAGAATTCCGATTTAGGCTACAGAAAAGTTCCGGATTATCAAATACTTCCGGATTAGCAAAAAGTTCCGGCCGGATTATCAGGAACTTTCGGTTCAAAGGTTCCGGATTATCAAGAGGTTCCGATTCAAATGTTCCCGATTATCAAGAGGTTCCGGTTCAAAAGTTCTGGATTATCAAAAGTTCCGGCCGGATTATCAAGAAGTTCTGGTTCCAGAAATTCCGACTTAAAAAGTATCAGTCGGGTTATATGGAGAGCTCAGGCACTAGAAGACACAGAACCAATCAACTCTTTTGTCAAAAACAAAAGCAGCACTATGCATTATCCAGCGCCAGCATCCGGCTAAATATACCAGGTGCTATCCTTTCTATGTATTTTACCAGTACATGTTAATACATCCGACAACAATTACTCTGGCCTGTAATATCTTTGCACAGGGCAACTATTAAAAGAAAAAAAGGGGTGGTGTTATACCACGGATGCACGTTCGGCTGTATCGCATGGCTTCACGGACAGGGTGTCACGGTCCGCGCGTCACCGTACCGGCTGACTCGCCCGTCCGCACCACCTTACAACGCCACGGACGACTCGCCCGTCCGCCCCCGCGGCCGGTTCACGCGCCGGCTTACAACGTCGAGGACAAATTGCTCGGCCGCACCGGCTTACAATGTCGGCCGACTCATCTGTCTGCTCCTATAGTTAACTCGGCCGTGATTAATCTTAGCATCACTGTGGTGATCATCAACTCCATGGCAGATAATTTCCGGCCTAGCACATCAGGTGATATCCATCTAAAAATATATTTTATTAACACATATTATTTTTGTCAAAGAACAGTTTACCTTTCCCTTGGTCTGCAATATTGTTTATGCAGAACAATTGTTCACCATCAAGCTCGATGAATATATATGCAAACCGCCATTTTGCATAACGGTTTACATCAATATGACGTGGCTAATTCGTCCGTCCACGCCGGTTTACAACAACGCGGCCGACTCATCTGTCTGTGCCGCCTCTGAGACGGCGGACGTCTTTACCATCCATCTCTCGTGATCCGGTCTACATCAACACACCGGGACGCACCTATCCGCATGAGATGTTTATTGAGTATGAGCAAATCACAGCTTGGGTAGCCCGGTTTTCTTTCAACAAAATGGAGGCAAATTATCATATACTATCAACCGCCGCCCGCACTGGATGGCTCAATGGGCAGGCGCACAAGTCGCCGCCACTGCAGTTTAGTTAACTTCAAATCACCAGTTGGAAGGAACCATTGATCGAGTTTCTGAACACGGCTCATACGGGATCATTTATAACCCGCCGCAGTTACATCAATCTTCAGTGGATTCACATCGGGCTATCAACACCGATGATATACAACTTATGCCGGTTTACATCACGGTCACATATGAAGAGTCTCAAGCCAACTCCTCGAGTCACCTTTGAAACTCGGGGGCTACGATGACATGACTCAGCAAATCTTGCCAATTTCAGCAAAATTAAGAACCCTAGGACGATGGAGGGAAAGATAACCCGGTCCTGGAGGCTCCTGTTATATTGGTAAAAACTTAAAGGCCGTCAGAAAATTTCTGGCTTAGAAAGTATATGAGAGTTACAAAATCCGGACTCAATGAAGAGGTCCCGGGTCATCACAAAGGATTCTGGTTTAAAATCCGGCTCAAGGGAAGTCAGTCTCACCGAAGCTCTCAAATATCCGGGTTACAATCCGGTTCAAGGGAAATCTGTTCTCCTGCAAAGCTCTGAAGCTCTAAAAATCCGGTTTAAAAAATGACCGGTTCAAAAAGGAATTAGCTTCTCACAAGTTCGAGTTTGAAGGCCGTCAGAAAATTTTCGGCTAAAAATGAAGATTCCGGTTTAAAATCCGGTTCAAGGGAAAGATGTCTCCCACAAAGTTTTGAAGCTCTCGATATCCGGTTCAAAATCCCGGTTCAAGAAGGATTTATCTCTTACAATAAGTTAAAAGGTGCCAAAGAGGACATGCTGCCATGATGCGCGGTTCAAACATGGGTATCATGCCTTATTGGCTTATCATATTATTGATCACTTGGGGGCTTGGTCGTATCCGAACCATAGCCACGCCTCTTGATCGGCCTAGTGCCACAACATCACTTGGGGGCTTGGTCCTATCTGAACCATAGCCACGCCTCTTGATCGGCCTAGTGCCACAACATCACTTGGGGGCTTGGTCGAACCCGAACCATAGCTACACCTCTTGATCGGCGTAATGCCAAAGCATCACTTGGGGACTTGTGGTCACGTCTGAACCTTAGTCACGCCTCTTGATCGGCCTAGTGCCACAGCATCACTTGGGGGCTTGGTCGAACCCGAACCATAGCTACACCTCTTGATCAGCGTAATGCCAAAGCATCATTTGGGGACCTGGCTGACTCGAACCATAGCTACGCCTTTTTGGGGGCTTGGTCGTGTCCGACCATGGTAATGCCTCTTGATCGGCTCAAAGCCTCATTTGCAATGGTTTTATTTTGCCTTTGCTTGAATTTTGTTCTTTTTTGCTAAAGAACTTTTACTTCTGTTGTGTTTTTAAACCGACATTGTTAATCCGGTTCAAACTGTCAATTACAAATTGGCGGAACACGGTCAAATCCTAATCCGGATACTATCTGCCCGGTTTGATTTTATGTTACCATCTTATTATGGAGTAAACCGGTGTTCATTAACCCGGCTTGACTTTCAATTACAAGTTGTCGATACATGATCAAATCATAATCCGGAGACTATCCGCCGATCTGGTTTGACTACGAGTCGCCAAGATATTATATATTATTAAACCGGTGTTTATCACAACCCGCATGCGGTTTTATCATAAACCGACACAAGATGAAAGCAGTTATCATTACTCAAGATTGGGGTTATCACCCTTACTACAAAAGTTGGTAAACCAATGATGTGATTCAATGTCACGGTATGATATATTTCATTGATTATTCTTAAGTGCAGCCTTGGTTATAAACCTGGGTTATATGTTGGGCATTATGACCCGTCCGTGATAAACCGCCAGACACTTTAAACTTTTTGTATGCAGAGACAGGTTGAATAAAGCATGATGATAAATTATCCGGTGTTTTTTAAACCGGCCTGGCTTTAAGATGATAAGTCGCCAGTATATGATGAGAAATTATCCGGTGTTTGTTAACCCGGCCTGGCTTTGGACTATAAGTCGCCAGTACATATTTGGATTGCGCCATTGGAATCATGCGCTTATAAATCATTGGGTTATATTATTCAAATAGCCAAACTTGGCTGAATTTTCATTATGATATTGAATAAATAAGGTTTTTCATACCAGATTATGTTATCTTTAATAGCCAACACGGCTGGATATTTATTATGGTTATCAATAACCAATATTATAATTGAGGTTTTCAAAGTCGCTTTTAGCGCAATGGTTATCATATTATTAATGGGTATGATTTATTCTACAATGGAGGGAATAGTCCCGAGTCGCTGCAGGCTTATGACCCGGCACTTGGGGGCTACATTATTTAAGTTGAGATTATATCAAATATGCAAGTCTCATGTCGCTGCAAGCATGCACCATGACACTTGGGGGCTAATTCAAAGTAATTTTTTGCTCATATTATTGAAGACCCGACTCATCACATTATAATGAGTCGGCCCGTGGGGCTACCAATTGCTCATCAACAGTTGAAGGTACAAAGCTTTTTCATTATATTGAAGGGTCCTTTGCTCAGTTGGTAAAGCACAAGGCTCTTAACCTTGTGGACGTGGATTCAAGTCCCATGATGGGGGTTACATCATATGATGTTATTTTCATTGAAGTATATATTAAGTCCCAGCTCAATATTATCTTACTGAGCCGGCCCTTGGGGGCTACAGGTATTATATTATTATCGAAGAAATATTTTCAAATTCTCTGATTGAGCAAACTAGATTGACCCAGCGTCACCAATCATTATGACCCTGTGGCTGCAACCCGGCGTCATTAATAATCATGAACCGGCGTTGGCAACAATCATGAACCGGTGTCTGCAACAATCATGACTCGAAATTATCAAGTTTTTATAACCCGACAGTCTTTGGCAATGATAAAACCGGCAAGTTCTGCATCTTCAAACCGGTTGAATATCAGATGAGTATATCAAGACCAATATTTCTTAAACCGGCGCTTTGGAAGCCGACTCAAGTGGATTATTCTTCACAATATTTTTCTATACGAAGCCAACATCAGCAATTTGAGTATGAAGCTGGTTATTGACCGGATTTTCTAGAAGGAGGAAATGACAAAGGACTTAAGGACGAGCGGTGCGGTCTACAAGAATTCTTAACCGGAGCACAAGCTGCCAAATTTGTTCGGTGTTTATTTTGCAGCATTAGTTTACCATGGATAAATCCAAGCTAAATTTGGGGGCTAATGTCGGGATATACCCTTGGTGTAAACCGCCGGAAGTTAACCCGCCGGACTTGGCGGTTTATTTGAGGTCCCGCGGCACTTGGCGATATTCATCGGTGACCCGCCTGACACGGCAATTTACGGATGACCCACCAGACGTTGTAACTCACTGGTGACCCGGCGGACGGGTCAGAGGAGCGACAAGACACGGTGGCCCGTCTGGCGGTTCATGAAGGCCGGTTCAACTATTGTGGGCCGGTTTAAGAGGAAATGCATGAGGAATATTTACCTTACAAGGAGTAAGACCAGGACTTGTATCCGGTTTGCATTAGAGATAGACTAGTCCTAATCCTAATAAGACTCCACATGTAACCCGTCCCTTCAACATATATAAGGAGGGGCAGGGCTCCCCAAAGAGGGATAGGCTACAAGCAAGAAGAAACAATCTTAGGGCTAGAAACAAATAGGAGAGCCGGTTTACGGCGACTCCCTCGTGATGATAATGAGACCTAGCCTCAAACAGCATGTAGGGTTTTTACCGGATGATGTTTCCCGGGGCCCGAAGCTGTCTAAATCCCTGTCTTGTGTTGCGTCTCTTGATTCCACTCAACCCCTCTCAAGCTACCACATAGATGAGTTGGCCTCACGACTAAGTCCTGACACTAAGGACATCTGCCGTGACAAAACCACGACAGAGGGGAAGCTTGTCCCAGCTGTCGCCGCCTCACCTGGCTCCGACGCGCATCTGAGCTAATGAGGAGTTGTAGTGCCACGTTGGCTGGCTGCTGGGCTGGCGCGGTGGCAGAGTCTTCACGAAGATCTACATGCCACCACGTAGGTGCTTGCTGAGTTGACCTGGAGGCCGTGCGTCGCCACGCAGGTGCCTGTCCAGCTGGTTGGGCTGGCAGTTGTATGGGAACGATGGTGGAGTATTAGCAGACACGGGCCTGACAGAGGCCCCACAGGTGTCCTCAGCAAGGGTCTTTCCGGGGCCTTGGCAAAGGTCTTGCCGTGGCATCGTGGTCGTCCCCGGCAAGGATCTTGCTGGGGGTCTTGTGGATTTCCTCGGCCAGGATCTTGCCGAGGATCGTCGTCTTCTGGTCCTCATCTGATCTTGTGTGCTTATGATCTTCACAAAGATATGCATGCCACCATGGAGGTGCCTCCCGAGCCTTGGTTCCAATGTGGTTTATGGTGTTGGAACCCTTGCGCTCAAGGGTGGCGCGCTCTGCTGGCGTTGGGCAAATTGCCTTGGCAAGGCTCTTGCCGGGGCTGCAGAGGCCGCCCCGGCAAGGATCTTGTCGGGGGAGTCCACCTCGCCCTCTTGCTCTTTGTGTCTCTGGTCTTGGTGTTGCTCTGGTTGTCTTGTGGTTCTGCTTCTTCCGCCACGCCAAGGGTGGCCAGGGGCGTAGGGCTGCGACTGCCCACGCACAAGTAAGGGGTGCAAAAAGGGACCCCTACTTTTGTACACCGACAACTGCCCAATATGCTTTATATTCTAACTCAAGAGGCAAATGACAATCTTTTCCATAAACTGTTTTATAAGGAGATATACCCATAGGATTTTTATATGATGTTCTATAAGCCCAAAGTGCATCATCTAATTTCTTAGACCAATTCTTCCTGGACCTATTAACAGTCTTTTGCAAAATTAATTTTATTTCTCTATTGCTTAGCTCAACTTGACCACTAGACTGAGGATGATAGGGTGATGCAATTCTATGATTAACTTCATACTTAGCAAGCATTTTACTGAAAGCACCATGAATAAAGTGTGAACCACCATCAGTCATTAAATATCTAGGGACTCCAAACCTTGGGAAAATAACTTCCTTAAGCATTTTAATAGAGGTGTTGTGATCAGCACTACTAGTTGGAATAGCTTCTACCCATTTAGTAACATAATCAACAGCAACCAAAATATGTGTATACCCATTAGAGGAAGGAAAAGGTCCTATGTAATCAAATCCCCAAACATCAAATGGTTCAATAGCAAGAGAATAGTTCATAGGCATTTCTTGACGCTTACCAATATTACCTATTATTTGGCATTCATCACAAGATGAGACATACTTACGAGCATCTTTGACGAGAGTAGGCAAATAAAATCCATACTGCAATACCTTGTGAGCAGTTCTATCTCCAGCATGATGCCCTCTATAAGCTTCGGAGTGACATTTCCGTAGGATTTGTCCCTGTTCATGCTCAGGTACACAACGTCTAATAATACCATCTACCCCTTGTTTATAAACATGTGGGTCATCCCAAAAGTAATGTCTTAAATCATAGAAGAAATTTTTCTTTTGCTGGTAAGTAAAGCTAGATGGCAAATATTTAGCAACAATGTAATTAGCATAGTCAGCATACCAAGGAGTACTATTAGCAACATTTATTGCAGCTAATTGCTCATCAGGAAAACTATCATCAATAGGAAGTGGGTCATCAAGCACATTTTCAAGTCTAGACAAGTTATCAGCTACTGGGTTCTCAGCTCCTTTTGTATCAATAATATGCAAATCAAATTCCTGTAATAAGAGAACCCAACGAATAAGTCTAGGTTTAGCATCTTTCTATTCCATAAGATATTTAATAGTAGCATGGTCTGTGTGAACAGTTACTTTCGAATCAATAATATAAGGTCTAAACTTATCACAAGCAAACACCACTACTAAGAATTCTTTTTTCGTAGTAGCATAATTTCTTTGAGCACTGTCTAGGGTTTTACTAGCATAATGAATAACATTCAATTTCATATCAACTGTCCTAGAACAGCACCAACAGCATAATCACTAGCATCACACACAATTTCAAAAGGTAAATTCCAATCAGGTGGTTGAACTATATGTGCAGTAATTAAAGCTTTCTTGAGTGTTTCAAAGGCTTCAAGACAATCATCATCAAAGACGAAAGGAATATCCTTTTGCAAAAGATTAGTAAGAGGCCTAGAAATTTTAGAAAAGTCTTTGATAAATCTCCTATAGAAACCAGCATGACCTAGGAAACTATGAATACCTTTGATGTCCTTAGGACATGGCATTTTCTCAATTGCATCAACTTTAGCTTTATCCACTTCAATACCTTTTTCAGAAATTTTATGACCCAAGACAATTCCTTCATTAACCAGAAAGTGACACTTCTCCCAATTCAAGACAAGATTTGTTTGTTCACATCTCTACAAAACTCGATCAAGATTGCTTAAAAAATCATCAAAAGATTTCTCATAAACAGAGAAGTCATCCATGAAAGCCTCAACAATCTTTTCACAGAAGTCAGAGAATATAGCCATCATGTATGTTTGAAAGGTAGCAGGTGCGTTACTTAAACCAAAAGGCATACGTCTATAAGCATAGGTTCCAAAAGGACAAGTAAAAGTGGTCTTTTCTTGATCAGGTTGAGAAACAGGTATTTGTGAAAAGCCAGAATATCCATCAAGGAATCAAAAGTGTGTGTGCTTAGATAATCTTTCAAGCATTTGAACAATAAAAGGCAAAGGGTAATGATATTTTCTAGTAGCTTTATTTAATTTTCTGAAATCAATTACCATTCTATAGCCTGTAACAATTCTTTGTGGAATAAATTCATTCTTATCATTAGGAACAACAGTAATACCTCCTCTCTTAGGGACACAATGAACAGGGCTTACCCATCTACTATCATCTATAGGATAGATTATACCTGCTTCCAGAAGTTTTAATATTTCCGTTCTTACCACCTCTTTGATCTTCGGATTTAGTCGATGTTGATGATCAACAACGGGTTTAGCATAAGATTCCATATTAATTTTATGTTGACATAGAGTGGGATAATGCCCTTTAAATCATCGAGAGTATATCCAATAGCAGCTCGGTTCTTCCTTAGAACTTTCAATAATCTTTCTTCTTCATGTTCTGAAAGGTTAGCACTAATAATAACAGGATATATCTTCTTTTCATCAAGATAAGCATATTTCAAAGTGTCTGGAAATTGTTTTAATTCAAACACAGGATCACCTTTAGGTGGAGGAGGACCTCCTAGAATTTCAATAGGCAAATTGTGTTTAAGTAGGGGACGTTGTTCAAAGAAAATATTATCTATTTCATTTCTTTCATGCATATGTACATCATTTTCATGGTCTAGCAAGTATTTCCCTAAAGGATCAGTAGGTGGCACAACAATAGAAGCAAGACCAATGAATTCATCCTTACTAGGCAATTCTTTTTCATGATGGTTTCTACTAAACTTGGAAAAAATAAACTCATGAGACTCATCACCAAAGCTAACACCCACAGTTTGTTTCTGACAATCTATCCTGGCATTAACTGTGTTCAAGAAAGGTCTACCAAAAATAATGGGACAAAAGTCATCTTGCGGGGTACCAAGAACAAGAAAATCAGTAGGATATTTTATTTTCCCACACAAGACTTCAACATCTCTAATAATCCCACAAGGTGATATGGTGTCTCTATTAGCAAGTTTAATAGTAACATCTATGTCTTCTAACTCTGTAGGTGCTATGTCTTCCATAATTTCTTGATATAAATTGTAAGGAATAGCACTCACACTAGCACCCATGTCACATAAACCATGATAACAGTGATCTCCTATTTTAACTGAAATGACAGGCACGCCAACAACTAGTCTTTTTGATCAGGTTTAGCAATTCTAGCAGCTTCTTTGCAGAAGCAAATAACATGCCCATCCACATCTTCTTCTAAGAGTTCTTTAACCATAGCAATATTAGGTTCAACTCTAATTTGTTCATCTGGTTTAGGTGTTCTGATAGAGCTTTTGTTAACCACGGTTGCAACTTTAGCATGTTCCTTTATCCTAACAGGAAAAGGGGGTTTCTCAATATAAGCAGTAGGAACAACTGGATCAACATTATAGAGAATAGTTTCTTCTTTAACTGGTACCGGTTCTTTAATAGGTGGGTGATATTTAAGCCATTCCTCTTTAGGGAGTTCAACATGAGTAGCAAATGATTCACAAAAAGAAGCTACTATCTCAGAGTCAAGTCCATATTTAGTGCTAAACTTTTGAAAAGCATCAGTATCCATAAAAGATTTAACACAATCATACTTAAGCTTTATACCTGACTCTTTACCTTCATCGAGTTCCCAATCTTCAGAGTTGTGTTTAATTCTTTCCAGAACATCCCACTAGAATTCAATAATTTTCTTCATAAAAGACCCAGCACAAGAAGTATCCAGCATGGTTTGATCATTACGAGAAAGCCGAGCATAAAAGTTCTGAATAATAACTTCTCTTTAGAGCTCATGATTGGGGCATGAATATAACATTGACTTAAGCCTCCCCCAAGCTAGAGCGATACTTTCTCCTTCACGAGGCCAAAAATTATATATATAATTCCGATCACGATGAACTAGATGCATAGGATAAATTCTTTGGTGGAACTCCAATTTCAAACGATTCCAATTCCACGATCCAATATCATCGCCATAGCCTATACCATGCCAATGCTTTTTCCTTCAAAGATAAGGGGAAAACCTTTTTCATAACTTCATCCCTGGGCAAACCTGCAAGCTTAAACAATTCACAAATTTGTTCCACATGTATCAAGTGCATATCAGGATGTTCCGTTCCATCTCCTACATAAGGATTAGCTAGCAGTTGTTCTATCATACCCGAAGGAATTTCATATTCAATATTTTCAGTAGGTGCAGTAGGTTAAGGGGAAATTAATTGTGGTTCCGGGCAAGGTGAAGATACCCCGAACAAACCCCTCCAAGGATTGTTTTCCATAGTAACAAGTGACAATAAATTTCAGCACACTATATAAATGTTTCCTTAGTGAATTCCACTTACCAAAGGCGCTTCATTCCCCGGCAACGGCGCCAGAAGATAGCCTTGATGACCCACAAGAATAGGGGATCAATTGTAGCTCTTTTCGATAAGTAAGAGTGTCAAACCCAACGAGGAGCAGAAGGAAATGACAAGTAGTTTTCAGTAAGGTAATGTCTGCAAGTGCTGAAACTGTAAGTAGCGAGTAGTTTGATAGCAAGATAATTTGTAACGAGCAAGTAACGAAAGTAGCAATAAGTATGCAGCAAGGTAGCCCAATCCTTTTGAGGTAAAGGACAGGCCAAAACGGTCTCTTATGATAAGCAAAGCGTTCTTGAGGGTACACGGGAATTTCATCTAGTCACTTTCATCATGTTGGTTTTATTTGTGTTCGCTACTTTGATAATTTGATATGTGGGTGGACCGGTGCTTAGGTGTTGTTCTTACTTGAACAAACCTCCTATTTATGATTAACCCTCCCGCAAGCATCCGCAACTATGAGAAAAGTATTAAGAATAAATTCTAACCATAGCATTAAACTTTTGGATCCAATCTGTCCCTTACGGAATAGCGCATAAACTTGGGTTTAAGCTTCTGTCACTCCCGCAACCCATCATCTAATTGCTACTCCACAATGCATTCCCTTAGGCCCAAATATGGTGAAGTGTCATGTAGTCGACGTTCACATGACACCACTAAGGGAATCACAACATACATACTATCAAAATATCGAACACATATCAAATTCACATGATTACTTGCAACATGATTTATCCCGTGACCTCAATAACAAAGGTAACTACTCACAAATAACAAAAATTCTCATGATCAGAGGAGTACTAATATGCATAATGGATCTGAACATATAATCTTCCACCAAATAAACCATATAATGATCAACTACAAGATGTAATCAACACTACTAGTCACCCCCTAGCACCAATCTATAGTTCCGGTAACAAGATTGACTACAAGATATGAACTAGGGTTTGAGATGAGATGGTGCTGGTGAATATGCCGATGAAGATTGCCCTCCCCAAGATGGTAGAGTTGTTGGTGATGATGATGACGATGATTTCCCCCTCCGGGAGGGAAGTTCCCCCGGCAGAATCACTCCGCCGGAGGGCAAAAGTGCTCCTACCCAAGTTCCTCCTCGAGACGGCGGCGCTCCATCCCAAAAGTATTATTCTTATTTTTTTTCTAGGTCAAAACCACTTATATACCAGAAGATGGGCACCTAAGGTGGGCCGAGGAGGCCACAAACCACCAGGGCACGCCAGGGGGGCCTGGCGCGCCCAGGTGGGTTGTGACCACCTGGTGGCTCCCCTCTGGTACTTACTGGCTCCAATAATTCTTATTTATTCCATAAAAAATCTCCGTGAAGTTTCAGCCCATTTGGAGTTGTGCAGAATAGGTGGCCTGACGTAGCTTTTTCAGGTCCAGATTTCCAGCAGCCTGAATTCTCCCTCTTGGTGTGTACCTCGCAAATTATGAGAGAAAAGGCAATACAATTACTCCAAAAATCATTATTATGGATAAAAACATTATAAATAACAGTAAGAAAACATGATGCAAAATGGACGTATCAGTTCTCTCTCAGAAAATGAATGATGGACGTGTAGTCACGTTCTGATGGCTCTCTCACAAATGGAGAAGGGGTGGAGGGGTATATATAGCCTCCACACAAAATCCAACCGTTACACACATTTGACTCATCTCGGTGAGACCGAATAGTTAAACTCGGTGGCACTGACCAGTTCAAAAATGTGAATGTTAGGAATCTCGGTGGTACTGACTGGAACAAATCGGCGGGACCGATGTGCTAGGGCTTAGGGCAAACATCATCTTGGTGGCGCCGATTGCGTCAACTCGGTGGGACCGAAGTGAAGCAATAAGCAACAGAGAATCGGTCAAGCCAACTCGGTGAGACCGGAGTAAATGCAACAAGTCACAAAGCGGTGGCAAGGCCATCTTGGTGGAACTGAGATCTGTATCGGTGAGACCGATGTCGGTGTCAAAACCGGCAGATCTCGGGTAGGGGGTCCCGAACTGTGTGTCTAAGGTCGATGGTAACAGGAGACAGGGGACACGATGTTTACCCAGATTCGGGCCCTCTCTATGGAGGTAATACCCTACTTCCTGCTTGATTGATCTTGATGAATATGAGTATTACAAGAGTTGATCTACCACGAGATCGTAATGACTAAACCCTAGAAGTCTAGCATGTATGACTATGGTAATGAGTCTCCCCCCTTCGGGACTAAGTCCTCCAGTTTATATAGACACCAAGGAGATCTAGGGTTACACAAGGTCGGTTACAAAGGAAAAGAATCTACATATTTGGTCGCCAAGCTTGCCTTCCACGCCAAGGAGAGTCCTATCCGGACACGGGTGTAGTCTTCGGTCTTCGTATCTTCATAGCCCATAAGTCCGGCCCATGGCTAACAGACCGGACACCTGAGGACCCCTTCGTCCAGGACTCCCTCAGTATCCCCTGAACCTGGCTTCCATGACGAGGAGTCCGGCGCGCAGATTTGTCTTCGGCATTGCAAGGCGGGTTCCCTTCTTTCCAAACTCCAAGATAGTCTTCAGACGTGATGATTGTATCCGGACCTGTAACACACACCACACACAACCGCAATATTCCACGGGTCCAATCAGCTGACAACTTTTCACCACGCGACATCACGTCTGCCCGATCATAATTTCGGACCGTTTTTTTTTTTTTTTGCCGTTCCACGTTCTGAAACGTGGTTGCCATTGGCACGTCTTGTCAAAGCAGAGATCTTGTCCCCTTATCGCGGGATTCTCATCAATACAGGCGTGGGTAACCCAACCGTGCCGTTTACACAAGCCTTGGGAATAGGCGAGTTTCAAGGCAAATGGGGAGGCGTTCAATATTTACTGCCTTTATAAGGGGATAAGGATTCCCTTCTTCTCCCACACCTTCTTTCTCCGCCCTTCTGATCTGAGCTCCAACACCCAGGTTCCCATCTTCTTCCCACTCAAGCTAGCACTCAACCATGTCCGGATCCAGAGGTCAGGGCAAGTGGATGGCCTCCTCCATTAAGTAGAAGGATATTACTAAGCTTCGGGCGGCCGGGTACTTGGCGAAGGAAATCGCCCACCGCCTTCCAGCCCAGGGGCAAATCGTCCCCATGCCGAAGCCCAACGAGAGGGTGGTATTTTTCCCTCATTTCTTCTACGGGCTAGGGTTTCCTCTCCACCCTTTTGTCCACGGGCTGATGTACTACTACGGGATAGACTTTCATGATCTATCTCCGAACTCCTTCCTCAACATCTCGGCGTTCATCATCGTGTGTGAGGCCTTCCTCCGCATTCAACCCCACTTTGGGTTGTGGCTCAAGGTTTTCAACGTGAAGCCGAAGGTGGTGGATGGCCAGCACACGGATTGTGGAGGGGCCATGGTGAGTAAGTTGTCCAATGTCTCCTGGCCGAAAGGCACTTTCGTGGAGACTGTCAAGGAATGGCAGAAACAATGGTTCTACATTACAGAACCCTGTGGCGCCAACTGGGCCACGGCTGCCGAATTCAACCCTGGTGCCCCAATGTGGCTCACCTCATGGGTCAAGAAGAGCCTGAACTGGTGTTCGTCAGACGAGCTGATAGCGCTGCAGACGCCTGTTCAAAGCATGGAGGACAAGGATGTCAAACTTGTCGATATAATCCAGGTGATGCTAGTTCGACGGATTCTTCCGTGTCAAAGCCGAAGCCCCCCTCTATGGAAGTTCAATCCGAAGAAGCACCATACTCTGAAGAGGCTCTTCGAGACCATTCACGAAGGCGCCTGGAAGTTGCTCTTTAAGGGCAACGAGAAGCCGCCGGCCATAGATTCAGACCGCGGACACGACATTAACCATCTCGCCGGCGAGGTATGTTATTTTTTTTAACGCATCCCCTACTTGCCTGTTTCGAGGATGATGTCTGAGCTTTCATCATTGCTTCTTCAGGACTGGATGGAGAGGGCGAAGCGAATCCAGTGTCCGGCTCCACTGCCTGAAGAACCAGTCCTCCTGCGTTTAGCGAAGATGCTGGTGCCGGCACCCTATAAGGTGCCGGAGAAGAAGGCCAAGGGGGCCAAAAGCGGCCCCCGTCAAAAGGGTGCTTCGGACGTGACATTCGAAGACAAAGATACACATTCCTCCGTCCCTGAGGACGACGACGAGGAAGGGGAGGAGGAGGAGGAGAACAACCCTCGCCCCGAGGAGGGAAAGAAGAAGAGGACGGCTTCCATGAATCTGGAGGCGGGAACGCCCAAGAAGGGGAAGAGCGCTCTTGCGGTCAACACCGCGTGGGATGTTGGCAGCAGTCCGGAGCGACGCCCCTGCACTAAGCCCTGGGCCGCATCGTAAGTGCTAAGACTCGTACATGCCCATAGATCTAACCTTTCCTCCTTGTCGTATTGACGTGATCAGTCATGTTATTACAGTCCGGCCCACGACAGCTCCCAGCGATCCTCATCAAGAGGTTCGTTGGACCCAAGGGAGATGGCCAACGAGACATCGCCAGCCGCTTACTCTCCCAAGGCCAAAGGGGGGGATGAGGTGCTCTCCCAACGGACCTTCCCAGGCCGGGGAGAGTGTCGAGAAGAGCCCGAAGGTGAAGCCCCCATCGCCGGATACCAGGGGGAACCAATCCCCCGGGAGACTGGGAAGGAGGTCTGTACTCAGTTCGGCCCACAGCCGGACTTGTTTCCGGATACCGATACGGCTCCGGAATCCGGCACGCCACCTCCTTCGAAAGAAGGGGGTATGCCTATTCCACCGGTGACCTCTGTCCAACCAGGGGCACCAGATGATCTACTGGAAACGCTACGAGGCGCTTCCATTGTGGATGAGCATCGTGTTCTTATGGGCACGGTGATTGAAAGGGTTCAGTCTGCCAAGAGCGGACTAACCGAAGCCTGCAGCAGCCTGCTGACAGGTTTTGAGGTAAGCGACGCAAAAATAGAACATCCCCATATAGACAGTAGACCCTGAGACACTGCCCGGTGTTTGGAAAGAAAAGCCGGACAGAGGATCATTCCTGTATTGCAGGGGACTAACTAAATTTGTCTGGAATGCGAATGCAGGCGTCACTGCTGGCCATGGGCTCATGTGCTGCCGAAGTCTCCGAACTTAAGCGGAGACTGGAGCAGGCCGAGGAGGAGCTCGGCCAGGTGAAGAGGCAGCTCCAGGAGAATCAAGGTATGTAATAACCCAGGAAGTATTTAAAAAGAGTGGGATGATATGTATTGATCAAAGTCTCTTGATATAAATAGGGGCAACGACCGAGGTCGAGGCCCTGAAAAAGGCCCTGGGCGAAGCTGAGGAGAAGGCCGTCAAGGAGCAGGCTACCCGTAAGAAGCTCAAGGCCCGGGTCGGCGAGGTACAATAGGAGCTCCGCGAAGCAGTGAAGAAGTGCGAGACCTTGGAGCATGATGCGTCGGCCAAAGAGGCCGAACACTCCAAGGCTCGTCAGAGCACGGAGATGGCCCGGAACGAGGCCCAAGGCACCCTCCAAGAGGTCCAAGAGGCGAGGAAGATTGCAGCAGGTAAGGCATTCAGTATGCAAAGCAAATATGCGGAGAGGAGGTATCTTTTACTAACCCGGATTCGGAGTTCTCCAAGGGCTTTTGCTGATTTGCCGCGAAGTGTGTCGGACGCCGCGGAGTTCTTCCTAGCCGAAGAAGGGAGTTCTACAGTGAAGCTATTCTAGTCGCAATATCTTGTGCCAGAGCATCCCTTGTCCTTCACTGATCAGCTGAAATAGCTGGTGGAGCTGCATAGGGTGGCCGAACTAGCCATGAAGGATTTGATAATCCGGCTGTGGCCAGCCGAAGCTATGCTCGGCAGCTACTTCAGACTCGTGAGGTGGATGGTGGACGCCTGTCCTCGGCTGGATATCGTCAAGTGATCGGCCTGTATTGAGGGTGCTCGTATGGCCTTCGCTCGTTGCAAGATGTGGTGGGCAAAGATGAATGCCGTCGAACTAGCCCGAGGACCGCCAGAGGGCAAGGAGCACCGCACACCCGAGCGCTATTTCGCGGATGTCCTGGAGGGGTCTCGTATTGTAGCAGCGCAGTGTGGGCAGGTCATTATTTTTGAATGAATACATTCGTGTTGTCTTTGCCTTGTATATTGAAACAAAGTCAGTTTGTAATATAATTTTTGTTATGTTTTAATTTTTTCCTCCTGTGCGGCTGTGTTGTATGGAACCTGAGGGTTGGCCAGTCGTCGTCTTCTGCCCCCACGTGGGTAGTACGAGGGTGTTCGGGATGGAATCTAAACAATCTTGATCCAATTGTATGGTCCTTGAAGGAGTTTTTTAGCGCAACGATCCAGGCAATCAGACTATGCGGCTTAAACGCCCTCACTTAGCCATAGGAGTTTTACAATAAAACATAGACACAGCCCCTAGTTTTCGAACCAGAGTGCTATGAGCGCCTGATCGGGAAGTACCGATCCTTCGCATAATGCGGAAAAAATCTCTAACGATTTCCAACCTCTCGAACAGCTAACCGGCTCTCGCCGTATCATGACAGTTAGTTTTCGTCATTCTCTACTGAGGTGCTCCTTTGGATAAACCAGGGCACAATCGCAGCAGTTCTCCCTTTACTACCTTAGACGATATAGCGGAACATAAGGTAGCAAGCACAGGAGCCGGGCAACCCAACTATTGACCAAAGACATGATTCGGAGCCAATGCATATAATGCTAAATTCGGGGTGCCGAACTGGAAAGTGTTCGGACTTTTATTGCCATGTTGTGGGGTACTATAAAGCCCCTAGAAAATATGAAACATACCAAAGTGTACGGGTGCTAAAAGATAAATTATTAAAGGAAAACAGAAAGAACGCAGAGGTGATATCTTGGCCCTTAAACTTGAACCACGAGTTGTTTCCATTATAATTGGGTTAATGCGTCAAAGCCCATTAATACAAATAGTGCGATAAGCAGCCGGCTATTTAACATGCCATGACCAGAGGCGAGCTGTGTGTGGGTCCTGACAATAGGTAGAGTGATCTCTAGAACTTCCCCTATAGGTCTGTGCTTCTTGCCATTCTGGTGTTTTTATCCTTTTACAGGACTGATAATTTGGCTGTCCAAGAAGGCCAATGTACAAGAAACCTGAAAAAGGAAAAAGGAAATAGTAAAAGTATTTGTGTGTCCGGGATCGGTCAAGCCGAACTATGGATCATAAGATTTATGTGCCTCCATCGATGCCCATGGAATTTTGAGTGCGTAATTATGTACGCATGGTATGAATGCCACTGCCTGATCGGGGCTGGGATGGAGGCCAAATTACTAGTCGAGCTCTTGATGAGCCGCACTGTCCTGGTGCAGCGTAGTCCAGACCCTCTTTATGATGTCCTGGGGCTCGGCAGCCGGATTACGGTTCTGCTTGAAATGGCCGCTCTAGACTTCTGCTGCTAGGGAGGCGGTGTGCTCCTCTGTTCGAAGGGAGCATTCCATGTTTCCGTTGACCATTATGACGCCGCGTGGACCGGGCATCTTGAGCTTAAGATAAGCATAGTGCGGCACCGCATTGAACCGAGCAAATGTCATTCGTCCGAGCAGTGCGTGATAACCACTACGGAATGGGATGATGTCGAAGATTAATTCCTCACTTAGGAAGTTGTCGGGGGATCCAAAGACAACCTCTAATGTGATTGAGCCCGTACAGCGGGCCTCTACACCTGGTATGACTTCTTTGAAGGTAGTCTTCGTTGGCTTGATCCTTGATGGATTAATGCCCATTTTGCGCACTGTGTCTTGATAGAGTAGATTGAGGCTGCTACCACCGTCCATGAGGACTCTCGTAAGGTGGAATCCATCAATGATAGGGTCCAGGACCAGTGCGGCTGATCCGCCATGTCGGATACTGGTCGGATGATCCCGACGATCGAAAGTGATCGGGCATGATGACCATGGATTAAATTTGGGGGTGACTGGCTCTATCTCATACATGTCCCTTAGTGCGCATTTGTACTCCCTTTTGGGGATGTGTGTAACATATATCATGTTTACTGTTTTCACTTGAGGGGGAAACTTCTTTTGCCCCCCTGTGTTCGGTTGTCGGGGCTCCTCGTCGTCGTCCTTGCTTTGTGAGGGCGTTTAATTTGCCAGCCTGTTTAAAAACCCAACAGTCTTTGTTGGTATGATTGGCTAGTTTTTCTGCGGTGCCATGTATCTGGCACGGGCGATCGAGTATGCAGTTCAGACTGGATGGTCCCTGATTGTTCCTCTTGTATGGTTTCTTCCGCTGGTTGGACTTGGAGCCACTGAATCTGGCGTTGACTGTAGTGTCGTCGGTATTATTGCCATTGCTTCGGTGTTTGTGTTTGTTACGTCGGAGCTTGCCGTTGTTGTTCTTAGACTCGGAGGGGCCTGCCTCGCTGGCTGTGCTTTTGCTGCGAGCCAACCAATGATGACCCACAAGTATAGGGGATCTATCGTAGTCCTTTCGATAAGTAAGAGTGTCGAACCCAGCGAGGAGCAGAAGGAAATAATAAGCGGTTTCAGCAAGGTATTCTCTGCAAGCACTGAAATTATAGGTAACAGATAGTTTTGTAATAGGATAATTTGTAACGAGCAACAAGTAACAAAAGTAAATAAAGTGCAGCAAGGTGGCCCAATCCTTTTTGTAGCAAAGGACAAGCCTGGACAAACTCTTATATGGAGAAAAGCGCTCCCGAGGACACATGGGAATTATCGTCAAGCTAGTTTTCATCACGTTCATATGATCCGCGTTCGGTACTTTGATAATTTGATATGTGGGTGGACCGGTGCTTGGGTGCTGTCCTTACTTGGACAAGCATCCCACTTATGATTAACCCCTATTGCAAGCATCCGCAACTACAAAAGAAGTATCAAGGTAAACCTAACCATAGCATGAAACATGTGGATCCAAATCAGCCCCTTCCGAAGCAACGCATAAACTAGGGTTTAAGCTTCTGTCACTCTAGCAACCCATCATCTACTTATTACTTCCCAATGCCTTCCTCTAGGCCCAAATAATGGTGAAGTTTCATGTAGTCGATGTTCACATAACACCACTAGAGGATAGACAACATACATCTTATCAAAATATCGAACGAATACCAAATTCACATGACTACTAATAGCAAGACTTCTCCCATGTCCTCAGGAACAAACGCAACTACTCACAAAGCATATTCATGTTCATAATCAGAGGAGTATTAATCTGCATAAAGGATCTGAACATATGATCTTCCACCAAATAAACCAACTAGCATCAACTACAAGGAGTAATCAACACTACTAGCAACCTATAGGTACCAATCCCAGACTATGAGACAAGAATTAGATACAAGAGATGAACTGGGGTTTGAGATGAGATGGTGCTGGTGAAGATGCTGATGGAGATTGGCCCTCTCCCGATGAGAGGAGCATTGGTGATGACGATGGCGATGATTTCCCCTCCAGGAGGGAAGTGTCCCCGGCAGAACAGCTCTGCCGGAGCCCTAAATTGGTTCCGCCAAGGTTCCGCCTCGTGGTGGCGGAGTCTCGTCCCTGAAACTTGCTTATGATGTTTCTTCGGATGAAAGACTTCATATAGAAGAAGATGGGCACCGGAGGGCCAACAGGGGACCCACGAGGCAGGGGGCGCGCCCAGGGGGGTAGGGCGTGCCCCCCACCCTCATGGATAGGTGGAGGACCCTCTGACGTGGATTCTTCTTCCAGTATTTTTTATTATTTCCAAAAATAACTTTCATGGAGTTTCAGGACTTTTGGAGTTGTGCAAAATAGGTCTCCAACATCCCGTGCTTGCCAAAGGATAAAATGTAAAAAGGAGAGGTGAAGATCACCATGACTCTTGCATAAGGTAGAGGATAATAATAAAAGATAGGCCCTTCGCAGAGGGAAGCAGAGGTTGCCATGCTCTTTCAGGGTTGGATGCACAAAATCTTAATGCGAAAGAACGTCACTTTATATTGCCACTTGTGATATGGACCTTTATTATGCAGTCTGTCGCTTTTATTTCTTCCACATCACAAGATCGTATAAAGCTTATTTCCTCCACACCAATCAATCATACATATTTAGAGAGCAATTTTTATTGCTTTCACCGATGACAACTTACTTGAAGGATCTTACTCAATCCATAGGTAGGTATGGTGGACTCTCATGGCAAAACTGGTTTAAGGGTTTTTGGAAGCACAAGTAGTATCTCTACTTGGTGCAAAGAATTTGGCTAGCATGAGGGGGAAAGGCAAGCTCAACATGTTGGATGATCCATGACAATATACTTTGTCTCAAATATAAGAAAACATAACCCATTATGTTGTCTTCCTTGTCCAACATCAACTCTTTAGCATGTCATATTTTAATGAGTGCTCCCAATCATAAAAGATGTCCAGGATAGTATATTTATATGTGAAACCTCTCTTTGTTTATTACTTCCTATTAATTGCAATGATGACCAAAGCTATGTTTGCCAACTCTCAACAATTTTTAATCATCATACTCTTTCTATGTGAAGTCATTACTCTCAATAAGATCAATATGATCTCTTTATTTGTTTTTATTCTTTTCTCTTATCTTTTTATTTTCTCAAGACCATAGCAAGATAATCAAGCCCTTTACTCAACACTAATCTTGATTATATAGCTCACGGACTCGATTACATAGAGGGATCATAAAGCAAAACTCAAAACTAGATCATACCAAAAACTTTGTTCCACTAGATCAAGATAATTCTAATAGGATCGAACTAGGAAAAACGGTAAAGATAGAGATGTGGTGGTGATACGATACCGGGGCACCTCCCCCAAGCTTGGCAGTTGCCAAGGGGAGTGCCCATACCCATGTGTTTATGTCTCCTTTTTCGGAGGAGGTGATGATGGAGTTGTCGGTGATGATAGTTGTGTCTTTAGCTTCTTCATACTGTAATTGAGAAGAGCAATTTCCTCCTTTAAATCATCGACCTCCGATTCCAGCTTCAAGATCTTGTCACATAAGTCTCCCTTGCTTTTCTGCCGAAAATGAGAAGGAATAGATCGGTTGTTAGATAGTTTAGCCCTCTTAGGGAGACTAGATTTCTTGAACTTCACGTGCATATCCCCAGGTTGAAGTAGAGGGACATCCTCCTCCTCCGAACTTGAATCCTTGATCCTCATCAAATGAGCATCCTCCTCCTCATCCGTAGTTCGACCATAAGGAGATAGATCCCCATAGGTCTTTGGGTCAGCACTGAGGTGCGAGACATAGCTCCCTCCGTCGGAATCCTGAGATGACACCTTGCTCTAAATCTGCGACAGAAACAGCTCGAAACAAAAATAGAGGATAGTTGCATGATACAGTGACCAAAACCTTCGGGAGAATATATAATGAATTTTTACCGGCAAAAATATGTATCATGCGAGAAAACGGAGTCCGGAGAGCACACAAGGTGCCCACGAGGCAGGGTGCGCCCAGAGGGGTAGGGCGCGCCCTCCACCCTCGTGGAGCCCTCGTGTCCTTCCCGGACTGCTTCTTATTTTTCTATTTTTCTAAATATTCCAAAACAGAGAAAAATTGCCATTAGAACTATTTTGGAGTCGGTTTACTTACCGTACCACATACCTATTCCTTTTCAGAGTCTGAAACGTTCCGGAAAGTGTCCCTTATGTATTCCTCTGGGGTTACGGTTTCAATAACATTGGTTTCGACATTTATAGGATTACCTCAGATATAATGTTTAATTCTTTGACCGTTCACCACCTTCGGATTTGTGCCTTTGAAGTTGTTGATTTTTATGGCACCGGAGCGATAGACCTCCTCGATAACGTAAGGGCCTTCCCATTTAGAGAGAAGTTTTCCTGCAAAAAAACTTAAACGAGAGTTGTATAGAAATACATAATCACCTACATTAAACTCACGCTTTTGTATCCTTTTGTCATGCCATCTTTTAACTTTTTCTTAAACAATTTGGCATTCTCATAGGCTTGGGTTCTCCATTCATCAAGTGAGCTAATGTCAAATAACCTCTTCTCACCAGCAAGTTTGAAATCATAGTTGAGATCTTTAATGGCCCAATATGCCTTATGTTCTAGTTCGAGAGGTAAGTGACATGCTTTTCCATAAACCATTTTATAGGGAGACATACCCATAGGATTTTTATATGCGGTTCTATAGGCCCATAATGCATCATCAAGTTTCTTGGACCAATTCTTTCTAGATCTATTGACAGTCTTTTGCAAAATTAATTTGAGTTCTCTATTACTCAATTCTACTTGACCACTAGACTGTGGGTGATAAGGAGATGCAATTCTATGATTAACATCATACTTAGCAAGCATTTTACGAAAAGCACCATGAATAAAATGTGAACCACCATCAGTCATTAAATATCTAGGGACTCCAAACCTCGGAAAAATAACTTGTTTAAGCATCTTAATAGAAGTGTTATGATCAGCACTACTAGTTGGAATAGCTTCTACCCACTTAGTAACGTAATCAACAGCATCTAAAATATGTGTGTATCCATTAGAGGCAGGAAATGGTCCCATATAATCAAAGCCCCAAACATCAAATGGTTCAATAACAAGTGAATAATTCATAGGCATTTCTTGACGTCTACTAATATTACCAATTCTTTGACATTCATCACAAGATAAGATGAACTTACGGGCATCCTTGAAGAGAGTAGGCCAATAAAAACCGGATTGCAATACCTTATGTGTTGTTCTATCTCTAGTGTGGTGTCCTCCGTAAGCTTTGGAATGACACTTGCATAGGATCTATTCCTGTTCATGCTCAGGTACACAACGTCTAATAACACCATCTACTCCTTCTTTATAAAGATGTGGGTCATCCCATAAGTAATGTCTTAAATCATAGAAAAACTTTTTCTTTTGCTGGTATGTGAAATTAGGTGGTATAAATTTAGCAACAACGTAATTAGCATAATCAGCATACCATGGAGCAGTGTGAGAAGCATTTATGACATTTAATTATTCATCAGGAAAGCTATCATCAATAGGTAGTGAGTCATCAAGAACATTTTCTAACCTAGACAAGTTGTCTGCAACGGGGTTCTCAGCTCCCTTTCTATCAATAATATGTAAATCAAATTCTTGTAGCAGGAGAACCCATCTAATAAGTCTAGGTTTAGCATCTTTCTTTTCCATAAGGTATTTAATAGCAGCATGATCTGTGTGAATAGTTACTTTAGAATCAACAATATAAGGTCTGAACTTATCACGAGAAAATACAACTGCTAAGAATTATTTTTCAGTAGTAGCATAATTTCTCTGGGCATTGTCTAGAGTTTTACTAGCATATTGAATAAAATTTAATTTCTTATCAACTCTTTGCCCTAGAACAGCACCTACAGCATAATCACTAGCATCACACATAATTTCAAAAGGTAAGTTCCAATCAGGTGGCTGAACAATAGGTGCAGAGATCAATGCTTTCTTAAGTATTTCAAATGCTTCTACGCAATCATCATCAAAGACAAATGGTATATCTTTTTGTAACAAATTAGTCAGAGGCCGAGAAATTTTTGAGAAGTCGTTAATGAACCTCCTATAAAAACCGGCATGACCAAGGAAACTTCTTATACCTTTGATGTCCTTGGGACATGGCATCTTTTCAATAGCATCCACCTTAGCTTTATCAACTTCAATACCTCTTTAAGAAACTTTATGCCCCAAGACAATACCTTCATTAACCATAAAGTGGCAATTTTCCCAATTCAAGACAAGATTAGTTTCTTCACATCTCAGCAAAACTCGATCAAGGTTGCTCAAGCAATCATCAAAAGAGGATCCATAGACGGAGAAATCGTCCATGAAAACCTCACAAATATTTTCACAAAAGTCAGAGAATATAGCCATCATGCATATTTGAAAGGTAGCAGGTGCATTACATAAACCAAAAGGCATACGTCTATAAGAAAAAGTACCGAAAGGGCAAGTAAAAGTGGTCTTTGATTGATCATCGGCTTACACAGGTATTTGAGAGAAACCAGAGTAACCATCTAGAAAGCAAAAATGTGTATGTTTAGATAATATTTCTAGCATTTGACCAATGAAAGGTAAGGGGTAATGATCCTTTTTAGTAGCTTTATTTAATTTGCGGAAATAAATTACCATCCTATAACCTTTAATAATTCTTTGCGGAATCAATTCATCTTTATCATTAGGAACGACAGTAATACCTTCCTTCTTAGGGACACAATGGACAGGACTTACCCACTGACTATCAGCAACGAGATAAATTATACCTGCCTCAAGGAGCTTTAGTATTTCCTTTCTTAACACTTCTTTCATCTTAGGATTCAGATGTCATTGGTGATCCCGAACTGGTTTGGCATCTTTCTCCAAATTTATTTTGTGTTGACATAGTGTGGGACTAATGCCCTTAAGATCATCAAGAGTATATCCAATAGCAGCACGGTGCTTCTTCAGAGTTTTCAATAATCTCTCTTATTCATGCTCTGAAAGGTTAGCACTAATAATAACAGGATATATCTTTTTCTCATCAAGATAAGCATATTTAAGAGTATCAGGTAACGGTTTAAGCTCAAACACGGGATCACCCTTGGGTGGAGGAGGATCGCCTAGGATTTCAACAGGCAAATTGTGTTTCAGGATGGGTTCCTGTTTAAAGAATACTTCATCTATTTCCCTTCTTTCATTCATAAACATATCATTTTCATGGTCTAGCAAATATTGTTCTAAAGGATCACTAGGAGGTACGGCAATAGAAGCAAGACCAATAATTTCATCCTTACTAGGCAATTCCTCTTCACGGTGTTGTCTATGAAATTTAGAGAAATTAAACTCATGAGACATATCACCCAAACCGATAGTAACAACATCCTTTTCGCAGTCTATCTTAGCATTAACAGTATTCAAGAAGGGTCTACCAAATATAATGGGACAAAAACTATCTTCTGGGGAACCAAGAACAAGAAAATCAGCATGATATTTAGTTTTCCCACACAAGACTTCAACATCTCTAACAATTCCAATGGGTGATATTGTCGTGGTTTTGTCACGGCAGATGTCCTCATGAAAGGACTTAGTCGTGGAGCCATCGCTATGGGTTAACTTTAAGGGGTTAAAGCGGATGCAAAGACACAAGAGTTATACTAGTTCGGCCCCTTCGATGAAGGTAAAAGCCTACGTCTAGTTGTGATGGAATTGATTGTGGTTTCAATGACTAGGGAGCAAATAAGCTTCGCCTAGGCCTCGAGTTGTTGTTGTCTGTCCTTGAACCGCCCCGGGTCGTCCCCTTATATACACGGGTGACGCTCGTCGGTCCAGAGAGTCCCAATCTCCGGTTCATATTCATATCCGGGTTGGCCTCTCTCTATTCCTAACTTACAATACAAGTTTACATACCAGGCCGGTTTACGGCTACAGGTTCTAAACCGACTACAGGCCTTGGGCCCTTTATGCCCCTTGGGCTTTTACACCGTTGAACTACTGATGAAGTTAACCCGGCCCAGGTAGGCCGGTTTACACCCAGTAGTAACATCCCCAACATTAGGCCCCGGATAGATTTGAACAGGTTCATGTCAATCCTTGATAAAAACCTTCATCTTCAATACCTTCTTGAAATCGTTGAAACGCCATGATATCACCTTCTCTGGTTGCTGTAAACCGGCATGACGTCCCCATAAAGATAGCATCCACGATATCTTCTTTGTTTAATAGATCCGCAATAATCGAGGCGACAGCTCTGCTTCCTAGGTTTGTGGTTCCTTGATTCTCGCGCCTGACACAGGTATCTTGCCTTATAAATAGGACCGGAGGGTCATTTCTTTTCTCCCCTCTGTCCTTTCTCTTCGTCTTCCTCGCGTCGCCAGCCTCGGAGCTCCACCGCCGCCGTCGACCTCTGCACCGTCTTGGGCCGCTGCATCAACCTGAACGCACCAGAGAAACGCAGACTCTTCCGCATCTCCTCAACTCAGGTAGGTCCTCGGTTCCCCTCGACCTAGATCCGTTCTAGGGTTTCTTGTTCTTGCCGTGCTCCATGAACTGCTCATGCTCATACCAGACTCCTGGGTGGATCTGTGACACCTTGCTCTGATTAGCGGTAGCCTTTAGCATCCGCCTGTAGTCTCGTGCTCACATCCATAGATCTCGCACATCATCTCTGCTCATTGCATCAATACTGCTCTGTTGTATTCCTTTTTGGATATTTTTCTTCTTTTCTGATCTGGCTTCAGATCCTTTGTTGTAGAGAAATCTTGTGAAACCTGTTTCTGCACACTTAGTCGTTCGCAACCTCAATTGTTTTCAATATTTAGACCTTAGACCAAGCGGTTTAACTTAACATAGAAAAAATTAGATAAACCGGTATACACCATTAGTCCCCTTGTTGAACTGCCAGAACTCCTTAACCAGATATTGTCGCTTCATAGAACTCCGGTTTAGACGTATTTGTCTCCGATTTAGCATTGTACACCGGTTATATCTTTGTCCCAAAACATTTCTTGAACCGGATTTATATTTTTTGTAGATGGCCAAACAAGTATATGAGTGCAACCTGGGCTCCTTCCGTGTCACCAAACTCAATTAAACAATCTGGTCTGACCGGGCGCTTTAGCCAAGAAAATAGTATCCATTGGAGGGTTCACGGCAAGAATGTCCACCCACACCTCAAGAAGGAGAGGTTGTAGTTTCATGATCACCTAGCACAGGGGTTTCAATCCGCCGGTTCAAAATTTTATCGAGATGTGCTAGCCAATTTTCAACTCCGTCCACAAGATACAGGCCCCAATTCTATTACCAATATCTGTCACTTCCAAGTGCTCTGTGAGGCATACTTTCAAGAAGAACCTACAGTTGAACTGTTTAGAGACTGCTTCCATCTAAACCGCCGCACAGAATTCACTGACGGGCCCAACACAGAATTGGGTGGTGTGGCGATTCAAAAAAGAAAGGAGGTCACTTATCCTCATGTCAAACTGCACAGCCACCCCAAGGAATGGAATCAAACATGGTTTTATTGCAGAGACACTTCACCTGCCAACGAGAATCCTGTAACGCCCCGGACACACCCGCCGGTGGTCGTTACTCCTGGCGGGATCTAGACTGGCCCCACAGATCAATACTAGTCTTTTCTGCGCCCGGTGGTTGACTTCACCCCCTCCATTTTTTTTCCTCTAAGTTTTATATATCATTGATATTTTGTGTCATTTTCTTCATGCTATATCTCTGTCATCGTAGCTCCATTTTACACGTATAATATGTCAAAATGTTCGTCTCGAAGAGTAGATCATTTCATCTCATTGCATCATTTTCATTTGAGCTCATCTTGATGCCCGAAATGCTGTTGGAAGAGTGCTATGTGATGTTAGTTTCTGTTTCTTAACAGAACTTGCACTTTTGTTATTTTTGCCATGATTGATGTGTGCACCCTATGAATTTGAGTCCTACATGTGTTTTGTAATATGCCATGCCATCTTTCCAGGGGTGTATGCCATGTATTTTTGTGATCTATGTGGTGATTAGCACAAGCATGCAAAGTAGGTGTCCTGATGTTGCTGTTTTCAGCCCTGTTTAGCTGATATTTTGATGCCATGTTAACTTGATGCTACCGAGAGATCCATGCATATTTTTGGATACTTCAGTAAGGATGTTTTGTTAAACATGTCTTGCTATATCCATCCATGCCTTTGTTTGCAATTATGGAGTGCCATAGCTTGAGTCAATCAAGCTCTACTTTTGCTATCAAATGTTTCCTGGCACATTGTTTACATGTTATTCAATTTTGCCAAGTATGTTGTGGTTGATCCATGTATGATATGTTATTGTTCTTGCCATGTATGTCTTCTATGTCATGTCTTCTTGATGTATGTATGCTTAGTTTATCATATAAGGCTCTGTAGTGAGTGCATTGAGCTTGTAAACATGCCTACTTGTTATCAGTTTTTGACATGTCATGTTGCTGAATCTGTTAACAGAACTTTCAATATTGACATGGGTGTTACTATATTTTCTAATCCTTTTTGGCTTATGGTCAGTAAGGGACTTTTGTTCTATGCTTTGAGTAGATTCATGCCATGCCATGTTTTGCTATTTTAAGGTCCTGTAGCATGTAGTTTTGCTGCTCTGAACAGTGCAACCTGATGCTGTTTTTGCCATGTCCAGCCTGATATTTTGTGCACTTTTGCCATGCTTGTTTGAACTTGTTATGATGTGAACTAGCCGTAGCTCAGTGCTCATCTTTTGTCGAGCATCTTGTGTAGATCACTGCCATGTGCTTTGTTGATACGTTTGGGTGCAGTAGCTTAATTATTTGTTGCTTGCTAAGTGGCATCATGCTGTTAATGGCAAATTTGCGCCATTCTTGTTTTGCTTGTCATTTGCAAACCGTGCATCCGATTCCGGTGATCTTTATATCGATTTCAACCGGAATCATCTCATCTTTCCAGTGGCATACTTGGTTTGCCAAGTTGATGCCTGGTTCATCATTTACCTTCCGGAGCGCTTTATACGCATTGCATATCACATCTCGCATATCATGTCATGTTTTGCATCATGTTGATTGTGCATTGCACCGTGATTTATTGTGGTTCCTTTGTTTGTGTTCTTGCTTTGGGTAGAGCCGGGAGACGAGTACGTGAACGAGGAACCTGTTGAGAACGCTTACGAGGATCAAGCTTTCGACAACTCTGAGAACATTGCAGGCAAGATGACCATACCCTCGAAATCACTTCTATCTTTGCTATGCTAGTTGCTCGCTCTTTTGCTATGCCTATGCTGCGATGCCTACCACTTGCTATATCATGCCACCCATATTGCCATGTCAGCCCCTAACCATCCTTTTCCTAGCAAACCGTTGATTGGCTATGTTACCGCTTTGCTCAGCCCTCTTATAGCGTTGCTAGCTGCAGGTGAAGCTGAAGTTTGTTCCTTGTTGGAACATGGAGATGTTGTTCCTTATTGGAACATGTTTACTTGTTGGGGATATCACAATATATATCTGCTATAATTTAATGCATCTATATACTTGGTAAAGGGTGGAAGGCTCGGCCTTATGCCTGGTGTTTTGTTCCACCCTTGCCACCCTAGTTTCCGCCATACCGTGTTATGTTCCTTGATTTCGCGTTCCTTACACGGTTGGGTGATTTATGGGACCCCCTTGACAGTTCGCTTTGAATAAGACTCGTCCAGCAAGGCCCAACTTTGGTTTTACCATTTGCCACCTAAGCCTTTTTCCCCCGGGTTTTCGCGAGCCCGAGGGTCATCTTTATTTTAACCCCCCCCGGACCAGTGCTCCTTCGAGTGCTGGCCCGAACCGGCAGATCAAGGGCCACCACGGGGTAACTCGAGGGCTGGTTTTACTCGTAGGCTGACCTATCCGGTGTGCCCTGAGAACGAGATATGTGCAGCTCCTATCGGGATTTGTCGGCATAGTCGGGTGGCTTTGCTGGTCTTGTTTTATTGCTGTCGAAATGTCTTGTAGTCCGGGATTCCGAGATTGATCGGGTCTTCCCGGTAGAAGGAATATCCTTCATTGACCGTGAGAGCTTATAATGGGCTAAGTTGGGACACCCCGCAGGGTAATATCTTTCAAAGCCGTGCTCATGTTATGAGGCGATGAGAATTTGTTAATGTCCGGTTGTAGAAACCCGAAGTTGACCTCAACTAAAATACACATCAATCGCGTGTGTAACCGTGATGGTCTCTTCGGCGGAGTCCGGGAAGTGAACACGTGTTGGAGTTATGTCGACGTAAGTAGTTCAGGATCACTTCTTGATCGCTACTAGTTTCACGACCGTGCTTTGCTCCTCTTCTCGCTCTCTTTTGCGATGTAGCCACCATATATGCTAGTCGCTTGCTGCAGCTCCACCTTACTACTCTGTCCTTTCTATAAGCTTAATAGTCTTGATCTCACGGGTGTGAGATTGCTGAGTCCCGTGACTCACAGATTCTACCAAAACAGTTGCAGGTGCCGATGATACCGGTCACGGTGACGATCCGAGCTCCGATGGGAGTTCGATGAGGAACGTGGTCGTTACTATGTGTCTTTTCCCGATGGTCAGTAGTGGTGCCAGCTGGGACGATCGGGATGTGTAGCATTTGGGGTATCTTCTTTTATTTTGGTTCCGTAGTCGGACCTTGAGTGTACTCAATGATGGATGTTTATTTATGTTGTGTGAAGTGGTGACTGTAAGCCAACTATGTATCTCTTTCCCTTATTTATTACATGGGTTGTGTGAAGATTACTTCACTTGTGACATTGCTTTCAATGCGGTTATGCCTCTAAGTCGTGCCTCGACACGTGGGAGATATAGCCGCATCGAGGGCGTTACAAATCCCTTGCCCTGTTTTCGTCCGGAGCGACTCAGCAACACACATCCCTTTCCGCAAAGATTAACCGCCAGTGAGAGAAGTAAATATGCTCCTCAACTCTCCAAGCTCGAGCCTTCATGGCCAATGGTTTAACCGAATTGATCTCAAGACGCTGTTGGATTTCATGGAGCATACTGCGCCTCTCCCCCAGCTCGGTTTAATGTGCGAGTACACCGTAGTGTCGACGACCCTCCGACATATCAATATCCAGCTTACGATGATGAGGTCACCGAGGCGGTGAAGAAAATGTTGAACGAACCGAAAACCTCTCGTGCCGGACGGTCCGCTCCCTTCGTGCTACCAACAAACTGCCATCCGTAAGACTTGACTATTTTTTACTAAATATATTACTACCATCACCGGTATCACTTTTAACATCAACTGCTGCTTAATCAGGGTGATGATCCATTCTGGAGCAAGAAACGTCCGCAAGAGAAACCAGAGAAGCTGGACAAACCGAAAAACCAATCCGCAAAAGACCAAAGCGTCAACAAGACTGCTCATAAGAGGAAAACCATCGCATCTTTCGATCCGCTGTGGATGATGATGTGGGTAATCCGAACTTGAGGTAGAACTTAATTCACTTGGCTTACTTTTCACACGCCTAATTAATGATGATGTTTGTTAGGATGATTTGAAACCAAGATAATGCTGATGTTGTAGAGGTAACTATTTCTCCTCGATTCAAATCCTTTGCCTTCACTAAAAATCGTCGGGCAAACCGGAAAATTAAATTTTCTCATCCCCTTGCTTACTTGGATCCCAAATTTCTTATGAAGACTCAACAACATGAAGCTCGCCGCACAACTCGGCACAGCGGCCAGGTAGTTACCTCCACCGGTTTACCGAATAGTCCGGTTCGGAAACGTCATTCAGAGGTCTCTAATTTGCTTGTCAGTGCTTATCCTAAAGCAGGCTGTTTTCGTCAACCCCTTAATCCGTCTGATTCTGATTATCAGGTCACTTCCCACTCCTCATCTGGCGAGTCATCAGCCACTCAGCTGCCACCACTTAAAACGGTGCTTGGGTAAGTTATACCTTTCATATTGTTTCTACTGCATCATTGTGTAGCATATGCCATATTTGACTGTTATTGTGCCTTTTCGGGGCCAAGCCTAGGCCGAGCAAAAGGCTCGTCTCGATAAAGCGCCGACGAAGAGATCGCCTCGAACCGGATAACGCCTAAATCTTGAAGCGCCATCCGTGAAGACACGCCCAATGATCCGCCACAGCAAGATGACGATTTAGTTGTTGAAAGGCCTGTTGACACCGCCCTTCCTGCTGACCAACCCAGAAGCCCGACCCGGATTGAAAAAACCACCAGTCCAATCCGGCATGCTGACAAACCGACTGCCCCTGGTCAAACCGGTGATGCCAAGGACGATGACGTCGTGATTACTGGCTTTGGCCACAGCGAACCGGGTAATCCAGTCGCTTTATCCAAACATTCTGCCAAAGAAGAGTTTGCCACTATGAGCAAGGGCAAGTGGGATATTGATCTGGCAACTTATGCCGCTCTGAACCCCCAAGACCTTCATTCTGGCTACTTGAACCGACTGTATACCAGCCGTGATTATGAAGCTGGCCTGGTGAAGATGATGAAAGAAAAATTCGAGGTAACTTCCATGTTCTTTTCCTGCTTGGATACTTAAATTTTTGTCAACTCTCCTAGCCCCCAAGGGCCGGTTCAACTTAGTATAGTTAAAACGGGACTTAACATAAACTTAATGCTTCAGAATCCACTAATGTAGCCCCCAAGGGCCGGTTCAACTTAGCATAGTTAAACCGGGACTGTAATTTATATCGCCGCATCACAGCATGTTCAAGCAAATAGCCATTAGCCCCCAAGTGCCAAGTTGAATACTTGTATTGAGCTTGGGACTTTGTAATTTTATTGATAGAAGAAGATCAAATATGCATTAGCCCCCAAGTGCCAAGTGTATAACTAGTTATGCACTTGGGACTTTGTAACGAATATATTTATCATGCTCCCTTTTTGTTGCAGAGTGAGATACGCCAACAAGCCTCCCAAATCAATGATCTTCAAGAAAATCTGAAGTCTCAACAAGCAGAAACCTCCAAAGCCAAGGATGAACTGAAAACCGCCTTGACTACCATGGAGCAGCTCAAGGAGTGGTTCAAGTCTGTGAGGGTCGGATGGGACACCGAAAAGGCCGCTTTAACCAAAAAGGTTGAAAATGCTGAAGCTGCCCTTAAACCGGTGGTAGATGAGCTGACCAGCGTGACGTGGCAAGTGCATTCCATGACTGCTGCCATCTTCGGTAAGCTTCCTTTGGCTTCTATTATAACCTTGACCTTCTTATGATAAGTCCGGTTTGTGATTTCTCTTGCAATGCTGTAGGCACACGCATTGGTCACTTGGGGTCAGATGTGCGGAAGAAATTGAAGGCTGCCTATACCTTAATAGAGCAGCTGTATACTGGAGCGCAGCGGATCATCTCCACTGCATCACATAACAATCCAGCACCCTCCTTGATCCAAGATACTCTTATGAGGTTGTCAATGCTTCCCGCCCGGATTGAAGAGCTGAAGAAATCTGTCGCTCGAACCGGCGCCATTAATGCCTTAATCCGGGCAAAGGCATGGGTGCTAGATTTTGATCCGGTTGAGGCAGCTCAAGGCTATCCCAGTCTGAAGGAAGATGGCTCAGAGTTCAACGAAGATGACTTGAGAGCGATAAACCGGGCAGTGCGCCCTCTGGCTTGCCAATTAGCTGAAGAGGCAAACTTGTCGCATTATCAAGCTCAAGATGACGATCGAAAAGCTTAGTAGCCGCACCTATTCCCAAGCGGAGAACCTGATCCTCCAATCCGTAAGCATACTTACGCCCCGATATTGACCCAACTTCCCCGATCCATGAGGAGGCTGTCTTTCAAGCTTTAATGGGAATCGATCGACCACTGCTGACTTCCAAAGACTGGGTAGAGATGAAGAAGCTGAAGCGGCGCAGGACGACCCACAACCATCAGACCGGGGCGGCGAGCAAGCATGAAACGGAAGTCGGTTTGAAGAGCTGCTTCATTCTATTCCGCCAAGAAACAATGGTCTTATTTGGGCACCATGTTGCCTTGTAATAGGATAGCCAACACTCTTGCTTTGAATATGCCTTCGTGCATAGGTGATGATATTCTTGCTTGAATGATCGAAACTTTCAATCTTATATTGCCTGCAGTCACAAAATCTTAAACCGCCACGGCGGTTTGTGCCGCCAGCCGGTCTTGTGACGTATATAAATATGAAACAAAATATTAAGGTATATAATCAAAATTTATGATACAAAACACCTGCCATCGCTGGGCATAAAGTTGGCTTAGCCAATCTTGAAGCGGAGGTTGTATAAACCTCACCACAAAGGAGAGAACAACTCTGTTATTTATAATGCCGGTTTACCACGTAAACCATGCCGGTCATGATAAGCCCCCGTTACTCCATAATAGGATGTTACAGAAAAACATCAAACCGCAAAATTATCTCCGGAATAAAAATTGACCGAATTCCATCAAGCGACAGTTTTGAAACCGGTTTAAAATGTTGTCGGTTTAAAAACGCAACAAAAATCAAATAATAGTTATGACAAACATGGAAGCAAAGGCAATGATAAACCGCTTGCAAAAAATAAGGCTTTCTTGAGCCGATCGATGGTGTTACCATGGTCGGACACGCCCAAGCTCCCTATAAGGTGTAGCCATGGTTCAAGTCAGCCAGTCCCCAATCGAAACCGTGGCATTTATGCCGATCAAGTGGCATGGCAATGGTTCGGGTTCACCAAGCCCCAAGTGACTCTATGGCCTTAGGCCGATCAAGAGGCGGATTGGTTCAGACTTGACCATGTCCCCAAGTGATCTGGTGGCTTTCGCCTATCAAAAGGTGTTGCGTTGGTTCGGACACGACCAAGCCCCCAAGTGATATCACAAAGCTTTTGAAAAGCAACTCAAGGGTAAACCGGAGGCCGCTTTAAGACGTAACAACTCCATGTAACCACGCATGATGTAATGTAACGATACCCCGCTTAGCTGAGGCTCCGGTTTATTACTTTATTCATAATATATACACCGTCATAATATGTACATAAGTAGAGCCGATGGCTCGAGGTATAATAAGGTCAAGATGAGCTATGTTCCACGGCCTGTTGGTCTCTCCTCCGGCGGCGTGAGTCTTTATGCTCTCGAACATCGATCGATAGTACGACCCGTTGTGCAGATTCTTGCTGACCACGAAAGGTCCCTCCCAAGGTGGGGATAACTTGTGCATATCACCTGGTCTTGGATGAGCCAAGCACCAAATCTCCTTCTTGAAAAGTTCGGTTACGATCCGCGACTATGGTAACGACGAAGATCCTGTTGGTAAATCGCCGAGCGGGCAGCTGCTATGTCACGCTCTTCATCCAACCGATCCAAAGCGCCCTGCCGTGCCGCCTCGTTGTCCGCTTCAACATAAGCTGCCACACGAGGTGAGTCATGACGGATGTCATCGGGGAGAACGCGCCCGCTCCATAGACCATAAAGAACAGCGTGTATCCCGTGGATCTGTTAGGCGAGTGTTTCTACTCCATAACACGATGGTAGCTCTTCTACCCAACAACCCGTGTCCTCTGCAAAGGGACCATAAGCCGGGCTTGATGCCTCTCAAGATCTCTTGATTGGCTCTTTCCGCTTGACCATTGGACTGCGGGTGAGCTATCAAGAAACGCAAGCGGATGTGCTCACGTCACAGAACTCCTTCATGGCACCTTTGGACAAATTGGTACCATTATCTGTGATGATACTGTGTGGAAAGCCAAACCGGAAAATCACCTTTTTGATGAACTGAACCGCCGTGGCCGCATCACACTTGCTAACAGGTTTTGCCTCTACCCACTTTGTAAACTTGTCGACCGCCACCAGCAGGTGGGTCTTCTTGTCGTTGGACCTTTTGAAAGGTCCAACCATATCCAGCCCCCAAGTCGCAAACAGCCAAGTAATTGGAATCATCCTCAACTCTTGGGTCGGTTCATGAGCACGTCTGGAAAACTTTTGGCAACCATCACATCGTCTGACCAGATCTTCCGCATCAGCATGGGCAGTTAACCAATAGAAACTGTGGTGGAACGCTTTAGCCACCAAGGATTTTGAACCGGCGTGGTGACCACAATCTCCTTCGTGGATCTCACGTAATATTTCACAGCCTTCCTCAAGGGACACACAGCGTTGAAACGCCCCTGACACACTGCAATGATGCAATTCGCCATTAACAATGGTCATAGACTTAGATCGCCGAACTATCTGCCGGGCCAACGTCTCATCTTCTGGTAACTCGCCCTAGTTCATGTACGCCAGATAAGGAAGCGTCCAATCCGGAGTGACGTGAAGAGCTGCCACCAATTGAGCCTCCGGATCAGGAATAGCCAGATCCGCTTCACCAGGGAGCTTGACTGACGGGTTGTGCAGCACGTCCAGGAAAACATTGGGCGGGACCGGTTTGCGTTGAGAGCCCAACCGGCTTAAAGCGTCCGCCGCTTCATTCTTCTGACGGTCCACGTGGTCCACCTGATAGCCCTTGAAATGACCTGCCACAATATCCACCTCACGACGATATGCAGCCATGAGTGGGTCCTTTGAATCCCAAGTGCCAGACACCTGTTGAGCCACTAGGTCCGAGTCACCGAAGCACTTAACCCGGCTTAGATTCATCTCCTTAGCCATCCGAAGACCATGGAGCAAGGCTTCATACTCGGCTGCATTGTTAGTACAAGGGAACATTAAGCGGAGAACGTAACAAAACTTGTCACCTCATGGGGAAGTTAGTACGACTCCAGCCCCCGAGCCCTCCAATTGCCTGGATCCGTCAAAATGAATGGTCCAATATGTATGATCCGCTTTTCTTGTGTGCTTGCAACTCCGCCCAATCGTTAATGAAATCCACAAGTGCTTGAGACTTCACCGCCGTCCGAGGCACGTATTTCGCATCGCGGCGCCCAAGCTCTATAGCCCACTTGGCAATCCGCCGCCGCTTTCGGTTCAGATGATATCACCTAAGGGAGCAGAACTGACCACCGTGATGGGGTGCCCTTGGAAATACTACTTCAGCTTCCGGCTTGCCATAAAAACTCCATACACCAGCTTCTGCCAATGCGGATACCTTTGCTCGCTGATATAATAAACCGGACGTTGAACCGGATGCTCCTTCCCGCCTCCTTCCGCTTCCACCACAATGGCCACGCTGACCGCCCGGCATTAGCAAAGAACATATAGCGTAAGCCGCCTTGCCAATGGGAGCGGCGAGCACAAAGCGGTTGGCTAATTGTCGCTTAAGTCCTCCAACGCTTCATCACCGGCTGGACTCCAAATAAACTGATCCGTCTTTTTCAACATCTCGGTACAAAGGGATGGCCTTTCTCCGAGGCGGCCGATAAACCCGCAAAGACGGCAATCCGCCCGCCAAACGCTGGACATCATTAATACACTTCGCTTAGCCAGGAGGTGATAGCCGTAATCTTCTCCGGATTAGCTTCAATTCCTGCTGGACACGAAAACCCAATAACTTGCTCGCCGAACACCAAAAACACATTTGGCCGGGTTGAGCATCATCTTGTAAACCCGCAGTTGTCAAAGGTTTCCTTCAAATCATCAATCGGTGTTTCCTTCTTCCTTGACTTGACCACAATATCATCCACATAGGCGTACATTACGGCCGATCTGCTTATGCGTGCAATTTCGCATACATACCGATAAGTTGCTTGGGCGCTCTTGAGCCCAAAAGGCATAGACACATAGCGTAAGGCTCCAAAGGGAGTAATAAACGCCGCCTTCTCCTGGTCCTTAACTGCCATCTTGATCCGATGATACCGAATACGCATCCAAAAAGCTCAACGCCACAACCCGCAGTGGAATCAATAATCTGGTCAATGCGGGGAGGGCAAAGGATCATTGGGCAAGCCTTGTTAAGATCTCGTAATCACACACATGCGCCAAGTGCCGCTTTTTCTTAAGAACCAGCACCGGATTAGCAAGCCACTCGATGGAAAACTTCAACAATAAAGCCAGCCGCTAAGAGCCCGCCACCTCCTCTCCAATGGCCTTACGCTTTCTTCGTTAAACCGCGGAGAAACCGCTTCACCGGTTTGTACTTGGGATCAACATTAAGAGTGTGCTCAGCGAGTTCCCTCGGTACACCGGCATGTCAAGGCTTCCATGCAAAATGTCCCGATTCTCACGGATGAACTCGATGAGCGCGCTTTCCTATTTCGGATCCAAGTTGGCACCGATGTTGAATCGCTTGGACGAATCGCCAGCACTAAGTAAACAAGCTTAGTCTCGGCTGCCGATTTGAATTTCAGGGCCGGATCATGCTCAGTAGTTGGCTTCTTCAATGGAGTCATGTCCGCCGGATCAACATTGTCCTTATAATACTTCAGCTCCTCGGTGGCACAAACCGACTCTCGTAAGCCGCATCACCTTCCTCACATTCCAAAGCGATCTTGCGGCTCCCATGAACCGTTATTGTCCCTTGTGACCCGCATCTTGAGCTGCAAATATATATAACAAGCTCGTGCCATGAACTTGGCATAAGCCGCCGCCCAAACAGGCGTGATATGGACTTTGGATTTTCACCACTTCAAATGTCAATGTTTCCGATCCGAGTCATATTCATCTCCAAAGGCCACTTCGAGCTATTTTACCAACCGGATATGCTGACTTGCTGTGCACCACACCATGGAACACTTGTATTGGACGGTTTGAGATGTTTATCCGTTAACCCCATACGATGGAAGGTCTCATAGTACAGATGTTAATGCTGCTCCCTCCATCCATGAGCACCTTGGTGAACTTATAACCTCCCACCGAGGTGCCACCACTGTGGCTAGTTGACCGGATTGTCAACCCGGGAGGATGATCCTCTCTACTCCATACAATGGGCTGCTCGACCAGTGTAAGTAATGAGGCACGGCCGGTTCAACAGCGTGATCGCCCGCTCAAGCTTCCGGTCTCGCTTGTCTAAGCTAGTGGTGAAGACATGGTACTGTCCACTATTCAACTGCTTTGGGTTGCTCTGATAACCCGACTGTTGCTACTACTGATTGTAAGCACCTTGGTTATTCTGATTGTTCTGATTGTTATGTCCGCCCGGATTACCATTAAATCCCGAACCAGAATTTCCTCCACCGTAACCCGGCCCGGATCCTGAACCGCCGTCAGAAACTTGATCATACCGGAAAGCATTAGAACTCTTGAACTCCTGCATAATGTAACAATCCTTCCAGAGGTGATTTGCTGGTGCCTCCTTCGTCCCATGCTTCGGACAGGGTTGATTCAACAGATAGTTCAGGCGGTCCGGATTGGGATTAGGTGCACCACCTCGATTCGGCTGTTTACCCTTGCGCCGCTGGCCCTTGTCCTGCGCATTGGTGTTGGCTACGAAGTCCATGTTGCCATTCGCTTTACGCTTGCCTCCACCATTACCTGCCAAGTGATGTTGCTGGCCCTTGGAGTTGCTGTTCTTCTTTCTCTTCCTTGTCTCGTCATCATCAGACTCGGGATCCTTGGTACTATCAGAATCAGCATACTTCACTAAAGCGCCCATGAGAGTGCCCATGTCATTACAAAACCGCTTCATGCGCCTCAACTTCAACTTCAAAGGTTTAAACCGAGTTCCTCCGTGGTCAAGATCGCAGAGTCGCGTTGATCCGTCCGACGAGTGCAAGATTTCAAACGCGCGCATCCAATGGGTTGTTGACTCCCTTCCTCGACACAAGCCGCCAAGTCCACTACGGACATGGGCTGCTTATAGGTATCTTTGAAATTCGGATAAACCGGTCCATGAATCGGGCCCATGAGCTGATAGAATTGGGTGGCAAGCTCTTCAACCAAGTACGGGTCGTGCCTTCGAGCATCATGGTGAAGTACTTTGCACACGCAGCCTCATCCACATCTAGCATCTCCATGGCCATCTCATAACTTTCTATCCATGCTTCAGGAGCTAAATCGGCAGTGTAATTTGGCACCTTGCGCGGACCCTTGAAGTCTTTGGGCAAGCGACATTGCGTAAAGCGGGACGAGGCAAGGCACCCCAAAGAGCTAGAGGTAACCCTGTGCTCGACCGAGATGGTCGGATGAACCGGCGTAAGCTGATAATCCTGATGTTGTGCTGCTAACTCGGCCTCCCTGCGTGCTCGGGCCCGGTCCACCACCTCCTGAGTGTTGTCGAAACCACCTGCCGGGTTGTTGCCACGAGGCACACCACGCCGTGCATTACTTGATACGGCCGGTTCATCCACGTGCCTGCTATAGCTCCGGCTTGGGCGGGGGGTAGAGTGGATCCGGTCGCGGCTGTACGAATATGCTTCCTGTTGGACCAAAGCTGTCCTAAGGAGCTCCTTGACCCAGCGCTGCCTCTATCGCCTTCAATTGAATAGCCTCCACCGCGTCGCAGCTGCAACAAGGTTATCCATCGGGTTGAGTAGTGACCGAGGTGTTTGCACAGCCCGAGGCGCATCGGCATTATGGCGAGGTAGATCTATTACGCTGGGCTGAACTGGCGCGCCGCCCAAAAAGCTTCGCCGGTTTACCATCGGCGGATTCTTGGTTCCCGCCTGGGGTGTTGAAGAGATCTCTTCCTCAAGACCAAGGCAAACGGGATCAGATTTCCTCTTCATGACTTCATGCGACGCGCCTCGATCTAGCATGAGCCTATAAGCTGCGATCTAAAGCGGCCCGCTCCACCGTCATCTCGGCGTCTCGCGGCTGCCAGATCCACTTTAGCCTCGAGTGATTTGTTCCTTCACCTTCGCAATCTCCGCGTTATGAGCGCCCTGATCCGCCGGGTTAACCTCGCCATGAGCACAGCCAACGATCGAATAAGTCTGATAAAACTTGAGCGGTGGGCGCGACAGGCCTCCTCGCCCGGCAATTGCCGCCATTGTTGAACCGCAACCATTGTCGCAGGTGGTCAAGAGTGAAGCACCGCTTGTGTACCGCCATGAATATTCCAACCCGGTTGGGCAGATCGAGGGTCCGAATATCGCCGCCATCGGAATAGCCCCAATCCGCCATCTTGTAGCTGATATAGAGATTCGCTTCTTGTCGACGACTCGTCGCCGTAATAGACGACAGTATCACCACCAGATTCTCGATCCGCCTCATAGCTTCCTCCGTGGATGACTCCCACAAAGGCACGCTTTCACGGCCGGTTTAACTCGGGCAGGTCTCAGACGCTGAGCCGCCTCGACGAGGTCGGTGCAGATGTCGGCCAGCCCTGCTCACCGATCTTGCCGATGAAAACGTATGCCACCAAAGGGGACCCGCACCAGACTCAATCGAGCCGGCCTCGGGCCCCAGCCTGCATCGTCGATGTAGAGCTTGCCGCGACGACTCTTGGTCATCCGGCCCACAGCGTAGCCTTCGAGTCCTTCGAACTTGCCCTCCAAGATCATCAAACCATCGTGCGATAGCCCCATGGTGGGCGCCACTGTCGTGGTTTTGTCACGGCAGATGTCCTCGTGAAAGGACTTAGTCATGGAGCCATCGCTACGGGTTAACTTGAACGGGTTAAAGCGGACGCAAAGACACAAGAGTTATACCAGTTCGGCTCCTTCGATGAAGGTAAAAGCCTACGTCTAGTTGTGATGGAATTGATTGTGGTTTCGATGACTAGGGAGCAAATAAGCTTCGCCTAGGCCTCGAGTTGTTGTTGCTGTCCTTGAACCGCCCCGGGTCATCCCCTTATATACACGGGTGACGCCCGTCGGTCCAGAGAGTCCCAATCTCCGGTTCATATTCATATCCGGGTTGGCCTCTCTCTATTCCTAACTTACAATACAAGTTTACATACCAGGCGGTTTACGGCCATGTGTTCTAAACCGACTACGTGCCTTGGGCCCTTTATGCCCCTTGGGCTTTTACACCGTTGAACTACTGATGAAGTTAACCCGGCCCAGGTAGGCCGGTTTACACCCAGTAGTAACATCCCCAACAGATATGGTATCTCTATTGGCAAGCTTAATGGTAACATCAATACACTACAAAAAAAGACACATCCGTGACATTTTGGGCCGAACGAATTTTTTTTCTGTCATACATATGACACTTCTATGATGATAATTGTGACAAAACCGGTATCATCATAGATGTGGTGGGCTCCTACTTCTATGACAAAAATCATGATGTAAAATCGGCTTTTCGTCCCGGCGAGCCGGAGACGCAGCTGCATGACATTCTTTGGGACGCCCATGACGGAAAAACCGTGGTAGAAGCGAGGGGAGGAAAATTTCGAGGAGTTGCTTGTTACGGTGGGAGGTCGGGGCCGAGCTATGCGCTGCTTTCTCTCACGACGCTGCGTGTGTGTAGGCGTTGGCTCTAATCAACCCGAAGCGAGGCGTTGAGCTCTAACTAAACCCGAGCGATTGCACTGCAGGCTACGCGTTACTGAACCCGAGCGATCGATCGATGGCTGTTAACTGAACCCGATCGAGCGATTCCTTTGCTATTGCTGCTAACTGAAGCCGATCGATGCTGCCTCTGGGATGAATAGTGAGCGTTGCGGGGGGTTTGGATGAACAGTGAGCAGTCGCGTTTGCCTCTGGATGAACAGGACCCGGTGGTGTGGTGGAGGGCTGGATGAACAGTAGACGGTGGAGGGGTGGTTGAACAGTAGCCGGTGGAGTAGCGCGGTGGAGGCTGGATGAACAGGAGCCCGTGGAGGCTGGAGGAGGTCGACGGTAGCCCGTGGAGGCTGGAGGAGGTCGACGGTGGAGATGAACAGTATCCCATGGAGTCCCATTTTGCGGTACGCCACATCCCTCCCGATGAACAGACCCTGCTCCGACCGTGAAGCGCCCAACACAAGTTTGTTTCGTTCGCTTTTGCGATACGCCACACCCTCCCGATCAACAGACCCCGTTTGACCGTAGGAGGTCCGTTTAAATCCGCTTTGGCGGACGCCACACCCTCCCGGTCAACAGGACCCCGTTTCGACCGTAGGAGGTCCGCTTCTCCGTTTTTTGGTACGCCACACCCTCCGGATCAACAGGACCCCATTTCGACCGTAGGAGGTCCGCTTCTCCGCTTTTGCGGCACGCCACACCCTCCCGATCAACAGGACCCGTTCAATGTAGGAGGTCCTTTCCTCCGTTGCGCGATACGCCAGCCTCGCTTCCATTGCCTGTTCCGCCCAATCCTCCCGGCGAACACGACCACACATTCCATTCCGACCCAGCCGGTTGGCTCCCACGCGTTCCGTTGCCTCCCGATGAACACGACGCATTCCGTTGCCTCCCCATGAACACGACGCACTCCGTTGCCTCCCCATGAACACGACGACGATGATGTTTCTCCGTTCCGACCCAGCCATGTACACGAGCCCTCGCCGTACGTATGCGCGAGTAGGCATTCGAGACCCCGCCCGTATGTACACATACGTGGCCATATTTTCTTTCTTGCACCCTGGCTGCTGACGACGCGTGTACATGCTATATGCGGCGCTTCTACTACGACACGTGCGCGCCTCTACAACGACCAGTATGTACGTACACGTTCGCGACCAGAATGACAACGCTACGTACGCTTCGACCAGGTGGGTCCCGACTGTTAGGCACTTCCTTGCGTGCGAAGATGTAGCTGGTGGGTCCCAGCAGTCAAGGGGCGAATCGTTTTTTTTTGCCGGACGCACTTCCTTGCGTGCGAAGATGTAGCCGGTGGGTCCCAGCAGTCAGGGGGGCGAATCGTTTTTTTTTGCCCGGACGCACTTCCTTGCGTGCGAAGGTGTAGCTAGTGGGTCCCAGCAGTCAGGGGGGCGAATCGTTTTGTTTTTTTTGTGCCCGGACGCACTTCCTTGCGTGCGAAGGTGTAGCTGCTGGGTCCCAGCAGTCAGGGGGCGAATCGTTTTTTGCCCGGACGCACTTCCTTGCGTGCGATGGTGTAGCAGGTGGGTCCCAGCAGTCAGGGGGTGAATCGTTTTTTTTTCGGGCGCACTTCCTTGCGTGCGAAGATGTAGCTGGTGGGTCCCAGCAGTCAGGGGGCGAATCGTTTTTTTCCCAGACGCACTTCCTTGCGTGCGAAGATGTAGCTCGTGGGTCCCAGCAGTCAGGGGGAGAATCATTTTTTTCGTGAAATACGGTGGCCCGTCCGGAGGGTCCCCGCTGTCAGGTGGAGGAATAATTATTTTGCGCGTAATAAGGAGGAACTTCCTTTCGGCTGCCGTGGACCCAGCTGTCAGCCTCTCCACGTACAGTCCACGTCCGATGGAAGTCGTTCCTTGACCACATTGACCACGCCGCTCCGAGAGCACCACGGCGATGGACGAAGGCGAGGCCTAGGAAGGGGACGACGCGGAGCCGGGGAAGACGCGGCAGTGGATGCACACGCGGAGAGGAGTACGAGGGTTCACTGGTTCGGTTGCGCCGCCGTCGCCGCAGAATAACAGGGGGTGTAGGTGAGTGGAGGGATGGCCTCGCCAGCGGTGGGAGTAGTAGGGGCGGTGAGGCCTCCGCGGCAGCACATCCGGCCACGGGAGGCAGGAGCAGGCGGCACAACCGGCGCTGCTTTGGGCGGCTGGAGCAAGAAGACCAGAGGTTGAAGAAGCACGACGGCCGTTGGATGGACATCGTACGGTCGCTGCAGCTAGAATCGTTTATATTGACTAAGTTGACAAATCCCTTGGTACGTCAACTTAGTAGGCCCACAGGTCAGCTTCCGAAACGGTGAGCCCCAGATGTCAGGGGGAGGAATCATTTTTTGGGCGGGTGAAGCTAGAATATCCGAGATTGAAGAAGAAGCACGGCATCCGTTGGATGGACATCCAATGGCCACTGCAGCTAGAACCGTGTGTTGACTATAAGTTGACAAAGCCTTGCATACGCGTCAACTCTGTTTTTTTAGGGGACACGTCAACTTAGTAAGGCCAGAAGTGTGTGGCAGATAACTTATAGCCCATTTGAGATTTGTAAGAATGTGTAGCCCATTTTTGAATTCTAATGGAATTTACTACAGCCCATTTACAGTTTGTTAAAAGTACATCCCATTTCAACCAACCGTTCAAAACAGAATTCAATTAAATTTCCCACATTTTGATGGGATCCGAAATATTTTTATCCCGAAATTTCTAGTCAGATTAAATACAATTTCAATATAAATTTATATTACGTAAAAATCCAACGAAACATTGCGCTCGCAACAATTAATGAAATTAAAATTTTCAATATCCAAAAATAATAATTTATAAAGTAATCACGTGTTTGGTGCATTTTTTATAGTTACTGCCCAGTTTTTACAATTACATCCCATTTATTATTTCTTAAAGCCCATTTTCTTGTTAAGCCTAATGCATCCCTCCTAGGAAAGATTTGCAGCCCAGCGGGGCGGAGAATAACAACTTGACCTTGCCTGGTATTCCTAAAAAAAAGTATAGCTGGGCTAGCCATTTTCAGCTTGAAAAAATTAATATCTGGCCTGGGCTAGACGGGCCACAGCCCGCCAAGTTATTACCTGCAGCGATGTTTTCGTTGTTGTTCAGAGGAGAAAAATTAATATCTGGGCTAAACATCGAAAAACTCTGCACAAATACTGCTCGAGCTGCTTGGTCCCAGTTGTCGGCCGCTTCTTGTGCAATTCTCTCTTTTGTTCACTACTCCAGGAGGTTGACAATGGTGTGGGACCGTGATGTCAGGAAACCAGGAGGAAGCAAAATAAATTATATTTATATATATAATAAGGAGGCACTTGCGTACGTGAGGCTATGGACCTGGTGGGTCCCCATTGTCATCCTCTCCAAGTAAAGTCATCTCCTCGCCCGCGCGCTCTTTCCGCCTGAAATAATCAGCGTCGCCCGCCCCGCTTCCCGGTGCAGGCGATTGCTCCGCCTTCAAACGACACAAGTGCCGTCCGTCCGTCCATCTGCCGCCCACATTAATGATACGCGGTTGCCGAGGCGGCTACTCCGGCGCCATACGTCCGTCCCTCCGCCCGCCCACCATTGCTATATAAACTGTTGCGCCGGCCATAGCCGCAGTCATCCGCATCTGTTCCCTTTCTCCTGTCCACACCACTACTTCCCACCATGGCTTCCTCGCCTCCAGCGCTCTTCGGGACGGGCGGACGACGGACCACAAGGAGATGGCGGCCATTGCTGCCGACCGGCTGGCCGGCAGGCAGCCGGAGGACGACGACGTCCCAATGGAGAACATGGTAGTCGATGATCCAGCGCCAACCCCCTCCTCCGCGCCATCCTCGCCGGTGCATTGCACCATGACCATCGACGAGGCCCGTGCCCAATATATGGACAGGGTGAGGCAGATGCGTGAGGAGCAGTTTCGGAAGGCGCAGGCCGACGCCGCCTACAACCACCATCTCCTCCAGGAGCACCTGCAGGCGGAGGAGCAGATCACCGCGGAGCGGGCGGAGCAGCAGGCGCTGCTCGACTCGTACCGCTCCGCCCGCAAGGGCTGCCTCGAGCGCTAGTGGTACCGCATGCGGGTGGCGGAGGCTACGGCCGCCTATAAAGAGGCTAGCAAAGAGGGCGATGAAGTGGGCGAGGCGCTGTTTGGCGAGACTGAGGACGAGGCAGAGGACGATGCCGGCTCCGACGAGTCCCCGCTCCGCTGGTGTCGACGAGGCAGAGGACATCGCCAGCTCAGCCGAGGCCCCACCCTACCGGCAACATGGGGGAGGATTTCCACCGCTCCGCTGAGGCGCCCCTCGCTGGCAACGAGACAGAGGACGTCGCCGGCTCCGCCGAGGCCCCTCCCCGCTGCCAACGAGGCCGCGCCACATAGAAAACGAGGAAGAGTAGAACACGGTAGGTCGCCGCCGCTCGGGTCCAAGTAAGGCCACCGCTGCTACCCTCCGGTTGAAGCCAAGCTAGGCGGGTTGACCATTGACGGCTAGTTAGCTTCTTGGCGGCAACGTGGAGTCGGAGAGCTGCGCTCGAGAAGAACGCTACTTCTACTTAACTCTTTGGTGCAGTATTAATCGACACGTGGGCCCAACAGGCCACATGTCGATTACGCAACTGCACTGCAGCTAAGTCATCAAGCTTCTGTTCGGCTCGGCCGGGACATGTGGGTAGCTTTGGTTAATTAATTATACCTCCAGTGCACCCTTTTAGTTGAAGAATGTATGAAATGTAATGAAACCGCATGTTTATATGAAATCCATTGTGTATTAATGAATTTATTTCAATTAGTTCAATTCTGTATCACGGCATTGGATGAACATGCAAAACAATACGTACTAGCATTATTCCTGTGGTGATCACCTCGTTTGCAGCAGTTTCACATGTACTCCCTCCGTCCTTTCTAGTCTGCATACAAGTTTTTCTGCAGTCAAAGTATCTCTACTTTGACCAATCTTATAGAAAAAGTATGCACTTTCACAATGTGCTAAGTAAAAGGAATGTATGAGTACAAAGAGTTTGAGCAGCTTTTAGCATTTCAGACATTGCAATCAAACACACAGGCACGGCAATTCATAGAAAACATTCAAAACAATCGATGATTATGCATCTCGGTGACTCACATGTCGAGGCAATATTTACTTCACAACTAAAGAATAAAGAAAAATTGATCGACGCGCCGACAACAAAGGCGCCCCATTCGAAAATATCAAACGCATGTCTTGCTAAAATCAATGAGCAAAATTTGACAAGGTTGTCCCATTCCAAAATATCAAATGCCTACGATTGTGGAATGGGCAGGGTTTGCCATCGATTCGGACATTGACATGGCACCTCGTGCTAAATAAACCAACTGTTCTTTTTGTGCAGTTCCACCAAAATCAACCAAATTCACGTGTAGCTTGTATGATTTCGCCCTTATATGTTGCAACGCCTTGAACTTATCGGCACCTCCTTTCTTGTGGTGGAAATGAATGATTCGATGTATTCATGAACATTTTGTGTAGTTCCCATTGAAATCAAGTTGAGCACCCTATTTGCACAAATACAAAAAAGTGATTAGTATAAAGCAAATTGTACTATGATTTAACAGTTTCAACAGGCACATACATGGTCCATGTAGGCACACTTTTAGAAAAATGGAACTCACCGAAAGAATCCTAGAACAACATTGTACTCAAGATCACAACAAAAAATGGAGATTTGTCGGTCCTTCCGAGCTGAAGTTAGTTTGGTCTTGTGGGGAGTAATGTAACCATCCTTCAACTGCTCCTTCTAATGAGAAGATAGACAGGCTTCTTCATCCCGCATAATCGGAACTAGTCACTTCACGCACTCCATATTCTTCTTGAGAGGAAGATGATCCTGTTGTGCAAAGACAAGAGGACTACTAAATGCTAGCATCCATGTTTGCTCGAAAAAAGGAAAGGAAATATTTAAAACAGCACAGATGAAGCACTTCTCAAGGACAATACCACTTTTTCATGACAAGTATCTAAACAGAGCACAACACCAATAGAGATGACAAAGCTCAATCATATGGATGAAATCGTGGGCTTAGTACCAACCTTTGTTAGGAGGCTGATTGTGTAGAGCATAAAGATGAAGCACTTCTCCGAACCATCTATTGCTATCTACGGGATGGCCATGCTTACTATATACTCCTCGATTAGTTTAATGTTTCCAACATCTTCTTGTGCAGTTCCACTAAAATATATGGTATCTTCAAAGAAGATCCTGTTTGCACAAGTAGAGATAATTACGTATGGCATCAAATCGGTGGCAAAACAATTGCTCGCTCCAGCCATAGCAATAAATTAAGATGCAAAACTATATCATTACTTGTGTCATCACAGCCCAAAGGCTTCATTACAGCACCGGGAGTTGATTTTGTTTTCTTCCGCTTGTTCTTCCCTTCATCACTTGGTTCAATAATGCACAAGCTTCGCCTTCAATGTAAGATTTGGCATGTCAATTAGGGAGCACAAGTATAGTACTAAACTTAATTTTCGATGAAAGTGGCAAAATACAGGCCAGCAGTTGTGAAATATCCTTATCTTACCTCAATGGGATATTACGGTGCACATACTGATTGGAAGTCTTGTCTCCATTTGTGCAGTTCACTAAAATCAAGCAACATTATCGTATAAGTAGCACAACATATGAAAGCACACTGCAGAATCATGTGAAAGAAGGCTAGTACTGATCTCTCATGATGCGAATTCAAACAACTCACAAGAAGAAGATCTGAACCAAATTAAGCTTTAACGGATAGGAAGTAAGATCTCCTCTTGTGCAGTTCCACTAAGATCAAGCAATCAAGCAACGTTGTTGGTGTGATATTTGTTGAACTGCACAAAACACTCTTAAAACAAAAGTGTTTTGTGCAAAGGCAACAAAAGGTCACAATGGCAACGAGGTGAAGTAGATAACCCTGTTTACACAGAGGTGCAAAGGAAACAATTAGTGGTCAATAACGGTGGATGACACGAAGCCAACAAAAAGAAGCATCTACCTTATCTAAATGGGAAAGAAAGCAAGACAAGTAGCATTTCTCAAACGGGGCATTGATTAATATTAACATAGAGATTATATTAACAATAAAATTCGTTAAACATGTAATTTGCTTTTAAGCGTGGCATTGCATCAATTTTCAAATGCATTATTAGAGGGTGTTTGTTTACGGGGACATTTTGGTGTAGGGACTAAAAACTCCATGTCGGTCCCATCTAAACCAAACAGGAGGGACTTTTAGGGACTAAAAGTGGGCATTTGGGACTAAAGAAAGAAGACCCCGAGGAGTCTTTTGGGACTTTTTCCAACAGTTGCCCCTGCCACGCATCGCACCTTGTTTCTATTAGTTCATTACTAGGGGTAACATGGTCTTTTAGCATGTCATTTAATAACCTCTAGTCCATGTTTAGTCCACGAACCAAGCGGTAGGGACTAGGGAGTTTTAACCAAACAGGCCTTAGATTAACAACAGCTAATGAGTTGCACGGGACGGTGGACGACAGCACCATGTGCATCTACCGATGTCTTGTGGTCATGCACAGTCTGTTGCAACAAAGAACAAACAACCAAGGAGCATATTTGTGTTGGTCCCAGTTTTGTTATCTTTAGACACCTTTCCCTATGTGAGCGTAGCAAATCTAGTCTTGCTCAAACTCTACAGCCTTGTCCCTTCCTTTCCTTTTTGAACTAGTACTTTCGCCCCTTCCTTTCCTCTTTGAACCACGTCCTAGATTTATGTGATACAACTTTCCCCACTACTTTCCCACATTCCTTTCCTCTATGAACCACGTCCTAGATTCATGCTATACAACTTTCCCCCTTCATTTCCTCTTTGAACCAAGTCCTAGATTCATGCTATATACTTCCTCCGTTCCTAAATATAAGTCTTTGTAAAGATTCCACTATGAACCACATATGGATGTATATAGATGCATTTTAGAGTGTATATTCATTCATTTTGCTCCGGATGTAGTCCTAGTAAAATCTCTACGAAGACTTATATTTAGGAACAGAGGGAGTACAACTTTTCCCACTACTTCCCCCCACTCCTTTCCTCTTTGAACCACATCCTAGATTCATGGTATACATGCAGCTAGAGCAATGCATGTGGAGTAAGTAAATTATACCTTAAGGTTCTTGGGGCGTGGTTCGATGGGCGACGGGACGGCAGCGAAGAAGAAGGGGTCGGAGGCCCTCCCGCGCTGCCGCTGGGTGGAAAGTGAATAGCTACACCGGTAGTGGATTCCCTCCCTCGCCGACGGCGACAGCGTTAAGCCTCCTTCCCTTCCCGGCGGATGGATCCTGCCGGCTCTTTGAGCAGCAGTGAGGGGAGAGAGAGAGGCCAACGAAGTCTTGTTTAGATCCGAGAGGCGAGAGAGTGTGAAGAGAGCAACTACAAGCACTGAGGCTCCAGCGGGAGAGGGCGAGAGAGTGTGAAGAGAGCAACTACAAGCGCTGAGGCTCAAGCGTGTATATATATACTAGAGAGAGAGAGAGAGAGAGAGAGAGTGAAGCGTGCAAACCCTAGAAAACATTTTGACCAGTCAAAGAATTCTCCTGGCAAAAATTATGCTCAAGTGTAGTTATCGAACCCGAGACCTCAAGTTTGATGAGCGAACAGGCTAACCAGCTACACAACCCTCCCGTTATGTTCAAGGAGAGGAAAATAACCTTTTATACATTCCTGCATTCGTGTGACAAGCATGCCGTGTTTTTTTTTGTGTGTGTGGGAGTCATTGGGATTTCAATCATAATCATGTCATGTAGCTTTGGTGGTAAGGCCCCTCCCAATGCTCCACCTTGTACGGGTGCTAAGCATGCCATGTAGACGAAAAATCTGATGTGGCAAGGCAATTAAGAGGAGAGAGATGGGTTTGGTGACCCCAGGAAGAACCAACGCCAAGCACGTGAACCTAGGCAAAACATTTAAATGAAGCAATCTCACCAATGCATGAGAGCGTTTAGTAGCTAAATCATTAAATGAAGGGAGCTTAGCTACAAGAAGCTAAGCACCTATGCATTGGGGAGTTTGATTGCTAAGCTATTTAATATGCTTAGCACCCCATCTAAGTACCGGTCCATTGGGAGAAGCCTAAGACTATCCACAGTGGTGCAGAAATAATGCAGCCTTAGTCACCTTACCTCTCTCCACCTAGTACGTTGGGTCCCACCAGTCAGAGGGTGAAACAAACAAATTAATAAGAAAAATTAAAAGCGCCAGCGGTGTATCTTACCTCACACATCTCGCTGCTGCTCGGGAACACTGTCCAATTGATCCCTCTGTTCGCTCACATTTTAAGTGAATCCTTATTATAACATGCACACAAATTTTGGGCACTTGTATTCGACTTAAGTCAGTGTGCCACAGATCTCGTAGATACTTACTACTCCCTCCGTCTAGGTGTAATAAGTCACGTTAGAAGGTGCAACGGGACCAAGGTGCATGCGTGTGCGTGTGTGTGTTTAACAGCATGTGTGTGTTAGAGAGTGCGACAGATCGACCTACTCCTACAGAGAGATGGTGTGTAGTGTACGATTTTAGCCGAGAGTCGGTGCATCCTCTCGTTTCAGGCGTGTCCGTAGGGACATTGGACAGCTGCCACGCCCGCTCCGACCAGCCTGGCCCACCCAAAGCCCTCCATCGCCCGCACGCGCTTCCCGCCCGAAACGGTCAGCGCCGCTCCAAAGAATCGGTGTTGCATTCATGCCCGGGAAGAGCGGACGCACCTCTCACTGGCGCAAGAGTGATGGTTGCTTCATCCGTCCAACTTACTGCTGGGTCTATGTGATTTGACGGCACATTGGTCCTTATTACTGAGGTGGTAGGACTGCTGGATGTCCCACGCTTTTGGCGTACTAGATTACAATTTTCTCCATTCTTACAGCGGAGGAGTGCAAGAGCAGTGAAAACATGCAGGCTCAGTGATTACATGGCCCACCTCACAGTATCACCGTGCGACACCTAACTCTTTACATAGTACTCCCTCCGTTCCTAAATATTACTAGATGAGTCCCCACGCGTTGCAGCATGAACAGCGGTATATCTCTCTGCACAAAATTATCGATTTCATAGAACCAAAAAAAACTCTATAACCACATGACAAATGTGGTAGCCAAACTAAATAAACTCCCATCATCATTTAGATCATCCCACGTAAGGAAAAAGATCAGCCAACTCCTACTGCATAATGGGATTATATTTTTCTTTTGACATGTTAATGGGACTTAAAAGCTCACTTACATGCATGCTACGGTGCATGCTTGCATGCGAACATGTTGATGTGATTTAAAACCCACTCACATGCATGTGCCACGGTATTTCTGCATGCTTGCATGTGGCTTAGTCTTGAGCCTCTCAACGTCTAGATCAGACGGCTATTATGGACTGATTTACTTCATCTAATGGCTACATCAATTTTGATGATGTGGCTCAAGGAGAGGATAGAGAATTCCTAGTAGTGGGGGCTAGCTATTACTAGTAGATAAGTCTTTGTAGAGATTCCACTAGGTGAACTACATACGGAACAAAATGAATGAATCTACACTTAAAATGCATCTATATACATCCGCATGTGGTTCATGGTGAAATCTCTACAAAGACTTATATTTAGGAACGGAGGAAGTACTAGTATAGTACGTACTGTAATTTATCAGCGAGATAAATTTGTACAATGCTATGAAGCTTCCAGCTTATGTTACATGTATCTTGCGTCCAAGGTTGCCCGTTGCAACATTTCATCAAATACAAAGGAGACTAACATGCATGCTATTGCATCTCAATGATTGACAGATCATAGCTAATATGTACATCCTCCGTTCCAAAATAAGTGTCTCAACTTTGTGCAAACTTTAGTACAAAGTTGTACTACTACTAAAGTTGACACTTATTTTGGAACAGAGGCAGCTAAAGAAAAAAACGATCCATGCAGTCCCTAGCCCTTGAACCGTGAACCCTGACCAGCCTTCAATTTGCTGGCAACGTTCGAGCTTCCTAATAAATGAAGTTTGCAACCTTTTGACCATCGGATCATTTTGTGCAGTTTCACCAAAATCGAGATGAGCATCCCTGTGGCAAAGAAATTGAAGAAGCGTGATTAGAATAAGATTACTGGGACTAGTTGATGAGACATAAACTCATCACAAATACAGTACGTAGAAGCCAGTAGAGGTATTTACGGAGCAAAGAAGTAGAGAAATATCCACAAGGAGTGATGTGGGCAGCTGGAGCAGTGATGCAAGCCGGCTGTAAAGGGAGTTGTACCTGAGGGACGTAGCTCAACCTTGAGGAGGGCGGCGGGAGGCGGCAACTGCCCACGTCGTGGCAGTGAGCAAGGGACAAAGGCAACCTCACCGGCTTTGTGAGAGAGAACGGCGGGGACCCATGATCGGGACGTGCCGACAGTGGGTTTCGCCCGTCGACGGCCACCGCATCTACACTAAGCATCCACCCTTCCCCAAGCGGACGTGATCCGCCGGGATGTTAGAGATGTGGCCACAGTCGTTTTGTGAGAGAGTGTGAAGAGAGCAACCCCAGCAAGCAACCGTGTAGGCTGGCCCGTCCTGACTATGTATATAGTGGAGCGGTTTCCTTTTCTCTCCATATGAACCTATCATATTGCGTACGTGCCACTGAAGAAAAAAAACTTTATTTATAAATGACGCGGCACCTACTACTCGTTCTCCTATAACCTTGCGCTTGGCATCTCCAAAATATTAACCTTGCGATTGGCTCTTCGCCTCTTCGGGAAGTCGAGCAATAATGGTAGTGCAGTATATATCGTTCTGGCTATATGAGACCGAATGAATTGTTGCACGTCCACCACGTGGGCGAGGGTCGAGGGGCGAGGGAGAGTGCTACATACGGAGCAAAATGAGTGAATCTACACTCTAAAATACGTCTATATACATCAGTGTTTGGAGTATGTACTAGTAGTTCATATTGAAATCTACTAAAGGACATATATATTCCAAACAATATGATATAATCTCTATAACCAAGGTAGTAGGGACGAGGAGTAAACGGAGCGAGTAGTAAATTTTTCACCTCGTCCTTCGAGCCACCGCGCACATGGGCGAGGGAGCGGGCGTAAGAGCAAGTACAATAGAGCTGACTCAGCCGGCTATAAGGATTAAATTAGTATATTTCTGCTTAGTTGGAGGAAAGTGAAGAGGAGAGAGAAGGTAAGCGGGCTCTTCGTGAAGAGCCAGCTCTAGCATGTGCTCCTAGGCACTTTGTGAGAATCAAATGTGGGCCACATAATAAAAAAAGTAGTACACTCTTTTGATGTACTATTGTACATGTTGGCTATAAGATGGGCTGTAAATGACATGGCACTGACTTATAGCCAGCAGCTGGCTATACTATTAACCATGCTCTAAGGCGGAGCAAGCTTCACCTCATCATGCGAGCCACCGCGCCCGTGGGCGGGGGAGACGGCGTACTAAGCAAGCTTCTCCTCGTTCTGCGAGTTGACGGGACACATCAAAAGTCTTACCTCTAAGGTAGGCCCCACATGGTTTGCCTCTTTTTTTAACATAACATGTCAAGTTGCAATTTGTTTGTTCACCCGTGGTAGACGATCCTCCCTCCACCAAGTGGACAACCAGTACACGTGCCAAATTACCACGTGGGCTGCCTTTTTCGTACAGAATTGAGCTCCACCGTGTACCCACGCGGATGTGGTTGGGAAAGAGACAGGAGAACATGCACCGTGCATGCACCTCTTCTCTTCCTGCACGTCCCCCACCTACGTGGGTGTGTGTGAGAGATACAAACCGCGTTCGTGAGTGTTTTTGTTTGGGGTGGGGTGGGGGTGGGGTGGGGGTTGATTTCGTGAATTATTTGTGGGAATATGTGCGATGACATCTCAAACAAAATTTTGCATGCAATGTGTGTGAAATGGAGGCCTATCCATATCATACATAGAGGGTCGGGCAATCCACGAGAAGAGAGGGAGGGTCATAGCTATCGATAGAGTCAAGAGAGGATCAAGTGGGTGGGTGCGAGATCGATGAAGAGAGCCATCGAAATTGTGTGTGTGTGCAAGTCAAAGATATAGGGCGGTGGCCCACGGAACGTTAGAGGGCACATGTCAAGTTTGTGTGTGGCGGGGAGACATGACTAGAGCGCTCGATGTATCGGTGTGTGTGGGGGGAGGGGTTGGGGAGGGGTAGGGAGAGGCCTAACTATAGAGGTAGAACGACTCAGTATATGTGTTGAGAAGGAGAGACCCAGCTATGTCTTGAGGGAGATCCGTCGACATCCATACATAATCGAAGGACGGGAAATATGATGGGGAGAGAGAGAGAGAGAGAGAGAGAGAGAGAGAGAGAGAGAGGGAGGAGAGGGAGGAGAGGAGGGAGAGGGTAGAGTGCTGGATGGGTGATGGAGTTGCTTCTCGGAGATGGTGGGAGAGGCCTACTAGACAAACGAGGGTGGAACTGCAATGTTATCAATAAGAGTGGGGATGTGTTTACGTGTGTGCACATGCGTGATAGATCTGTCGGGACGCATCCATGGATGATGAAGGGGAACCATGTGTTTGGTAAGCAAACCTAACTAGATCGGTAGATCAATTGTTGTTTGTCGGAGGAAGGGAGAGACACAACTAATGAGGTAGATCGATCGACGTGTGGGTAAAAACGAGTTATAAGGACCTAGCTAGCTATATGTATAGCGAGAGACCGGTCGGTGTACGTCCATTTGTTAGAGGAAAATAAGGCCCAGCGAGACGGATAGATGGAGAGAATGGAGCTAGGAGGGGGTGCGAGAGGCCCAACTACTAGCTAGATAGGGGGAGGAGTGTGCTGTTGTGAGATCGATGAAAAGAGGGGCGAGAGTTTACACGTGTGTCTGACTGTATGAGAGACACGAGGCAAGGACACATAAAGGAGGAGATTGAAGGTGTGTGTGTATGTTGTAGGCAGGCATCATTTGGAGAGGTTTATCGATCGGGTGTGTCGGAAAGGAGTTTTGGAGACTCGGGAGAACGACCTAAAGAAAAAAATGAATGTGCCGGTGGATAGAATGCCGAGGGAGGGGAGGGCGAGGAGGCGTGTGCATGCACGAGAGAAAGTTAGTGGTAGCTACAAAGGTTAGAGGATTGTGTGGGTGTAAGAGACTAACAAAGATCATAATTTGATACGAAAGAGGATTCATATATTTGAACAGGAGATCATAGTGTTTTAAACATTGCATGCATGAATATAGCGGTGATACACGTGTTGTGCACATGTTATACCATAATGTGATAATGCATGGCGTTTGCAACTCACAACTAAATGCCGAACAATCTAAACCATACTATACATCAAACAATCTCACATTTTATTTGAATTTGTGATAATGTGTGGCGTTTGCAGCTTACAACTAAATATCAAACAATCTAAACAATACTATATATCGAACATTCTCACATTTTATTTGAATTTGTGGTAATGTGTGGTGTTTGCAACTCACATCTAAATACTTGTAGGCGAGGGGTGGGGCACCATACATAATGTGATAAACACATTATACATATGAGACATGGTTTAGATTATGAAGATCTAGCTAGAGCTAGAAATGTAATGTGATTTGAAATCAAAATAAAGTGGATTCAAAAAATCTAGTTCGAGTTCATATAGTACACATAGTTCATATGTAACTCGAGACTAATCATGTGGTGTGCTGTGAAGATAATACACAAATGATGGTTTAACTTGACAATAATGATGATTGTAGATCTTATTAAAACAGATAAATAAATTCAAATGCTTTGACTTCAGAACAATCATTACTGTAGATCTTATTCAAATAGAGAAATGAATTCAAATTTATTTCATACTGAAGCGGTAGTATATACGTTTGGAATGCACTAAAACGTTCATTTGAGTAGTAGGTTGCATGCATTATACACGTAGCGGGATATTTTAATTGAACATAACATGACTTCAAAGTTTTGAATGACATTTGTAGTGCGCATTGATTTGGTACAGTACACGTTAGGCTTGTCCGGAAATTTCAACCCGCGCCTTGTTAGCCCGAAATATTTAAGATATATCTTTGTCTCGTTGTGCTCCGACAACTCCCTCCATCTCAACCCGCGCCTTGCTATCCTGAAATTACAACGCGCGTGAAAACTCCCACCTCCTGTGAAATCCCCACACGCAAAATGCCCATGGTACCCCTAAACCGAAAGAACCGCCTCAAATCGGTGGGGGTACTTTCGTAACTTACCCCACATTTCGGACAAGCGCGTCTCTAAGCCATGGTTCCCCACTGCCATCCCATCCGCCCACCCATTCATACACCGAGGCCGTGAAAACCCGCGACGAAACCCCACACCCTGCTCCGTCCGCCACCAAGCCGGAGCCTCTTCCCCGACGACGTCGTCCACAGCAACACCTCGACGTCCCTCATCCACCGTACCGGATGAGGATCTGTCGTCAATCTCATCGTCCCGCCGGTTCAGCCACCCCGTCCTCCACCTCCAAGGAGCTGCCCTGACGTTCCCCTCGTCTTTCGCGCCACCTCCATTCCCACACCGCGTATTCACCTGCCCCACCGGAAGAGCATCATCATCACCGTTTCCTCGGATGAAGCTGCGGCCTAATCAGCGCCACCAAAGAGGTTGTACACTAATCACCGCATTTTCTTCTTGATTCGATCTCACGGTGCTGCCGGCGCTCGGTCCCGAGCCGACATGGCGCGGCTCCATCCACGGCGGCGTCGCCGGCCACTTCCTCCACGGCGTCACTCCCTCGGCGGCGAAGTCCACATCAGTAGGAGATGCTGCTGCATTAGCTCTCGCTCGCGCTGCTGCTCTGCTCTTGCTCTCGGTCCCCTGCCTGGTCTGCTCTTGCTCGCGCTGCTGCTCTCGCTCTTGCTCTTGCTCTTGCTTGCGATGCTGCTCCAATTTAGCTACACTTCAGTCGACTGAATCGACTTTTGGGTCAGTCGATTTTCAGGGGTGGGGGCTCGCGGGGTGAAGGAAGAACCAGCCGCAGCGGGAGGGGGCTCATTGGAGAGGTACCCACAATCTATCTTAGGGTTCAGGATGGGGCGGTGGTCGCCGGCGGTGGCGGGCGTTGGCGGGCGGTGGCGTGGGGATCGCCGGAGAAAAAGCTCGGCACGTGGGGGCCTAGAGGGATGGCCGGGGCGGTGGGGAGTGTTTTCGGGGCGGGCGGGGCGGCGCACCGCCGGCCGCGGGCAGCGGGGGGCTGCTGTTTGGCTGGTGGTGGCTGCGGCTCAGGGGGGTGGAGGTTGAAGATGAACCGCAGGCCCTTGATTTCGTATCCAACGGCTGCAAAATCGACTGACCAGAGATGAAAAAGTCAGTCGACCGACGTGTAGCCTCACCTTGCTAGTGCGTTTAGTTTCGACAGCAAAATTCAGTTTCGACAATTAAGTTCAGTTTTGACAGTTAAGTTCAGTTTTGACAGTTAAATTCAGTTTCGACAGTTAAGTTCAGAGATGAGCGGCTGATGTATTTTACATCTAGCACTTTGTGGTTATGTATTTTACGTCATGTATTGGAGACGCTATTAGAATTCCACCTAGGTTAACGTTGTTCGTTGTCTCTCTTGTCCTGCTTCAGCCTCGGCGTCTTACAACTCACTGGAGCTGCTCCAACGACGAAACCCTCCATCACAGCGTAGCAGTACCTCGGGCTCCATCTCCGGATGCCTAAGATCTTCTTCCCCTCCTCCGACAAACAAAGTCAGCGGAGCATCCTCACCGCCAACCCAATCACGCTGAGATCGACATGGCTTCGCCAAAGAGGTTGTACACTTGTTGCATCTCTTTTTACTCTACATGTTATATTGTCCATCTTGAGCACACGGATTTGTTCCTTTAGTGTCTCCTTGAAAGAAAAAACGAGGAATTTTAATTTTCACGTGTCCTCCTTTTCAAATTCCTATTCATGAAGCGAAGACTAAGAGATAGTAGCATAATAGCATTATAACCGTACATTTTCTTGTGGTTTGACTTAATCTCACCATGCTTCTTTGCATCTGTGATCTTCCAATTGTTGTGAATCAAACACCCAGATTGGCAGAAATCATGTGTTTTTAAATTCTCTGGTTTGCACGTGCATTCCTATCCTATTCATGTCTATTTCCTATCCCTGCATTGTTGGAATCCTCCAATTCAAACGAGCACTTACAGAATTACTTCTCTTACAGATAGTTGTCAAATAAAACCTTGCGTGGTTTGTCCCGCTCCTGCTGCGCCGTCGTCCGCCCCAGCTCAGCTGCTCCAACGACAGAAGGGTCCATCACAGCAGGGATCCGGCCTCCAGACTGTCTTTCGCCGCCTCAGATCTTCTTCCCCGCCGCTGGGAGCCATGAAAACTGCATTACCATCATCAATCGAGCAGATGACCTCGAGGACTACACGGGTACGCAAGAGAGGTCGCACTCTTTCGTGTCTGCTTACGTTATGCATCGCTTAATATTACATGCTACTTTATCGTCCTGTTCACCGATTAGACTCTGAGTCAGCTCCAAACTAATGGTCAAACTTGAGTTTTTAAATGGTTGTGCGGTACATATTGGGGCCGCTATCAATAGTATCTATCTACTATCTGGTTAATCTCCGGTGTCTACTATGAGTTTCAAGTTGGGTGGGAAACAAGCAGAAAAAGCCATTATCTGTATTTTTTAGCTGAAGCCATTATCGCCTGCTATTATTGGTTTGGGTCTATCCACAGTTGCTACCATCACTCTGGATTTCTGCATGCACTCCTTACATAATCTCACTATGTTTTATTCCTATGCATGACAGTTATTGTAAACAATGGAACTGAACATGTAGAGCAAAAGAGACGAGCCTTGCGTGGCAATAAAATTTCATGCGAGCGTCGCTCCATGGTAGGCGCAAAGGCAGCCCCCCTCCACGCATTTCAGATTGTAATCGAGAGGAAGATATCTGTTACGAGGGGATTCGGAAGGAAGACAACTCCTATTTACCCCCGAGGTCTTCGCTCTAACTTGGCATCTTGATGTTGGTTATATCATGCATATGGTGTCTTGCATTGCTTACTTTATACATCAAATATGTCATCTGCTTAGTTTAGACATCCTTTGTGTGAATGCCATCTGTTTAGTTTATTCATCGTTTATGTGAATTATGCAACGCCATCTTGTTTAGCCAGGATCATATATGTGAATTTTGCAATGCCATCCTGCTTAGCCGGTCATCTTATATGTAAATTATATCAGGCCATCCTTTTTTGCGTTACATATTACATTTGTCAACAATATTAGTACATTCAACTGCTCTTCGTGTGCATCAGCCATTTGACACGGTGATGGCAAATTCGGACTAAAACAAGGTCTTGAGCAGACTATGCTATCGATGAAGCGCATATCTCACTGGTTACGGATAGCTCCTCGGAGGAGGATTGAGAGCAGATGACCAGTCCTATTCCCCCGAGGTGTATGCTCTAACTTGGCAGGGTTATGTTGATCATATCGTGCGTATGGTGTCTCGCATTGCTATGTCATTTGATTAATTTAGACATGCTTTGTGTGAATGCCATTGCTTAGGTGTCTAATTACCATATATGTGAATTATGCATTGCCATCTTGTTGCAAGACATTATATATGTGAATTATACAATGCTATCTTGTTGCAAAAGCATTATATATGTGAATTATGCAATGCCATGATGTTTAGCCAATCATCATGTATGTGAATTATATCATGCTATCATTTTTTGTATTACGTGTTCCATTTGTCGACAACGTTTGTATATTCAACTACTCTTCCTGTGCATCAGCCATTTGAAGCGGTGATGGAAGTATCTGGAGTGAAAAAAAGGTATTCAGAGCAGACAATGCTACCTGCTGAAGCGAGACATCTTGTTGATTCTGAGAGCTCCTCGGAGGAGGATTCGAGACCGATGACCAGTCCTATTTCCCCGAGGTCTATTCTCAAACTTGGCAGGGTTATATTACCCATGTCATGCATGTTGTCTTGCATTGCTTAGTTTTTACATCATATATGGATTGCCATCAGCTTACTTGCTTAAAATATAAATCATACATTTGAATTATATCATGCCATCATGTTTACATAGTACATACACATCATCTATCTGAATTATGGCATGGCAACCCATTTAATAAAGACATCATATAGTTATATCATCTCATCCTGTTTAGTATTTACAGTCATCATATTTTGAATTATGGCATTCTATCCGTGAATGTATGTGAATTATGGCATGCCAACCTATTTAATGAACACATTATATAGTTATGTCATGTCATCCTGTTTACATAGTCTCATATTTTGAACTATGTCTTTCCATCTTTTTTAGTTAGCCATCATAATGTGAAATTGTGTCATGCTATCATGTTTAGTTAGCCATCATATATGTGAAATTATGTCATGCTATCCTGTTTGGTTAGACAACATAAATATGAATTATTTCATGCCCTCTTTTATTCCCCACTATCCATTGCACCTGTCTATCATACAATGTTTATACTTTCAGTTACTTTTCTTTTTTATCAGCCATTTGAATTGGAGAGTGTGATGGCAGTATCTAAGGGAGTAACAACACGGTCTTTAGAAAAGATAGTGCTACCAGTTAATGCAGATAGAACCACGGTTGTACTTGCCCAAGGACCAGATCCACCACACATAACCCAGACTCTAGCAGATTGTACCCCTACCCAGGTTGGACGAGAACAGCTACACCCTTCTAACCCCAACCCGGCAGATAGTAACCCAGTTCCAGTTGACACAGCACCGTCTCCACCACAGAGCACCCAAACACGAGCAGTTAGTAAGGAACTGCGAGTGCCCAAAGCACGAGGACCACCACTCCGAATCCCAACTCAACGCTTAAAGGAGAAGAAGATTTGTTCTCGTGTCAGGTTACTGTAGCTATGGTTCATACTCCTTTGTTGTTGCATTCTCAGTATTTACTCATACCAACTATTTTCAAATTTGAAGGATGGAATTGAAACTCCAATAAGCGCAATGGTATGTTTTAAACATGTTTCTTTAACTGGTTTGTTGTTGTAACCTGCTCTATGTTGATTTTAGTTTCAATTGAATAAACAGTTATGTTCTCATGTCATGCACATTACAAGTGTTGTTATTGCTCTATAGTTACCCACACTTATATTATGTCTATTCTGCTTTGTCTTGAACAAATATTATTTGAAGCTGTGTCTCTATCTTGATTTGGCAACAAAAACTAGAATGATATAGACCATAAAGTGACCATGGTACATAGATATATGTTTGTTTCATGTTGTTATCCTGTCCACTTTACTCTGAACTCATTTAACAAAATGAGTTTCATATACAACATAGTAAACATGTGATGTATGCGCTTGTTTCTCTTTTAGAATGCGGACAAAATATTGGAGAACGATACGCGTTATCCAATGGTAAAGGAAGTAATGAGATAAGGTTCAAGATAGTGAGACATCCATGTTGGTCTCCAAGAAAGCTGATAAAAACTATCTTGACGACGGTGAGGGAACCCAAAAGTCCTGTCTTGATGTAGTGTTCAAATTCTTGGCCACTACTCGGCACAAGCTCTTGAACTCATTGCTGAATCAGTTCGTCTTCTTGAGTCTCAACTTCAAGTTGAAAGACATCGATCGGATGTCTTTGCGACATGAAGTGAAGGACCGAGGAAGTCCTGCAGAATTCAGATGCATATTTTACGGTTGCAATGACAATATTTGGAGGATTTAAGCGCCAAACAAGAGAAAGTTAATAAGCTTGCTAAGCATCTTGCCGACATTATGGGTACCAGGATATTGTTTCTTGAGATCTTCGAAGTGGTTTCAATTCGGATTTGTTTTCTTTGCGGCGTTTATTTGTGCTTTGGTCGCCAACTTTGACAACCGATGTATATGATATCTTGCTTTGTTCCCTATATTTGCTTTGGTGGCGAACTTTGATGCCCAATGGATGTAATATATGTAATATCCGTGATAGCCTAGCGTTAGTTGCTTGCTTATTTATTTCCTTGTTGTCTTGTTTATTTGTTTGCTTGTAGTCATTGCGTTCTTTTCCGCGGTTTGCTAGTGGCTGCAATAACCTATTTATTAAAACTAGGCCACAATAACCATGGGCTAATATTTCTTTGTAGTGACCTTTGGGCCTCCCTCTGGCAGAGAAAGCGATGGGCCTTCTACGGGCCGTAGAAACAATGGGCCTTCTACGGGCCGTAGAAACAGTGGGCCTTCTATGGCCGTAAAAACAATGCGCTTTCTGCGGGCCGTATCATCAATGGGCCTTATACGGGCCGTATGATCGATTGGCCAAACATGGGCCAAACAGACCGCATTATGGCCGTAAACGGGCTAGAGTTGGAATCGTCCATTCATGGGCCAACCATAACGGGCCATCATTAATAGGCCGTATTTGATGACGCTATGAAAACGGCCCAATGTATTAATGGACCATAAACGGGCCTACTGTAACCACGGGCTGAATTTGGCCCACAACCAGAAAATGACAGTAACGGGCCGTAACTAAACGAATGCTGGAAATGAGCCCAAGAATAAATGGGCTCTGAGAAGGCCGAAAGATAACATGGGCTGGAAATAGCCCAACGGAATAACGGGTCGTTAATGGGTATAAAGTGATACGATGTTCATTGCGGGCCAGTTTCACCACGGGCCGTTAATGGGTGTAAAGTGATACACTATTCATTATGGGCCAGTTTCACCACGGGTCGTTAATAGGCCAAGAGTTACATAGGGCCTCATATGGGCCGAAATACATCATGGGCCATACATGCGCCAGAAGTGAAAACAGGCTGAAATCATATTGGATGGCCCAGATGACGCTACTGGGCCTAATTCGGATAGGGCGTAACGGGCCTTGGGTTAGCGGGCTGTAAATGGGCTATATGTGAACATGTCGTTAACAGGCTTTCCATGGGCCGGCCCGCCACCTTTTGACCAAGTCAAACGGGCCGGCCTTTTCACAGGAATGGGCCCCTGTTGGGTCGTGCCACGTGTCGACGTATCATAGGCGCCTTACGTCCAATGAGTGGATGACATCTGTCCCAACGATGAGCAGACACATGTTTCCTCCAGCCAATGATAGTTTTACACGTGGAACCATTGGTCGGGGCTGTTAACGGGTTATCAGATCCAAAACCCGACTCGATAGCTTAACGGCATTCCGTTACGGTGGATGCCACGTGTCGGTCACCCTTGACGAAAGCACTTTTGTGACGCGCGATTTATCGTCATGGAAGTGGACACTTCCATGATGATAATTTTTGTAATGTCATGGAACACTTCTCGACAAAGGTATGACTATCTTGATTACATCATAAAATGCGTCATGGATGTACATGCATGATAGAAAACGCGACCTACTGTGACAAACACGTATCATCACGGAAGTGTATTTTTTTTGTAGTGATATCTTCTATCTCAGCAGGTGCAATATCATGCATAATTTCTTTGTATAAGTCATGAGGTATAGCACTAGCACTAGCACCCATATCACATAAGCCATGATAACAATGATTTCCTATTTTAACAGAAATAACAGCATGCCTACCACAGGTCTATGTTTATCTTTAGCACAAGGTTTAGCAATTCTAGCAGTTTCATCACAGAAATAAATAACATGCCCATCAATATTATCAGCCAAGAGATCTTTAACAATAGCAATATTAGGTTCAACTTTAACTTGCTTAGGAGGTGTATAAGTTCTAATATTGCTTTTACGAACCATAGTTGAAGCTTTAGCATGATCCTTCATTCTAACGGGGAAAGGTGGTTTCTCAACATAAGCAGTAGGAACAATAGGATCATTATAAGTGATAGTCTTTTCTTCAACTTTAATAGGTGCAGCTACTTTTACTTCTATGGGAGGATGATATTTAAATCACTTCTCCTTAGGGAGATCAACATGAGTAGCAAAAGATTCACAGAAATAAGCTACTATCTCAGAGTCAAGTCCATATTTAGTGCTAAATTTATGGAAAACATCGGTATCCATAAAAGATTAACACAATCAAACTTAGGTGTCATACGACTCCTTACCTTCGTCGAGATCCCAATCTTTGAGTTGCGTTTAATTCTTTCCAATAAATCCCATTTGAATTCAATAGTCTTCATCATAAGCGAGCCAAAGAAAAGAAGTATCGAGCATGGTGCGATTGTTATCGTAAAGCCGAGCATAAAAGTTTTGAATAATTATTTCTCTTGGGAGCTCATGATTGGGGCATGAATATAACATTGATTTAAGCCTCCCCAAGCTTGGCGATGCTTTCTCCTTGCGAGGCCAAAATTATATATATAATTGCGATCACGATGAACAAGATGCATAGGATAAAACTTCTGATGAAATTCCAATTTCAATCGTTTGTAGTTCCATGATCCCATATCATCACATAGCCTATACCATGTCAATGCAACTCCCTTCAAAGATAAAGGTAAGACCTTCTTCTTGATAACATCATCGGGAACACCTGCAAGCTTAAATAATCCACAAACTTCATCCACATATATTAGGTGCTCATCAGGATGCTTTGTTCCGTCTCCTGCAAAAGGACCCACAAGTATAGGGGATATATCGTAGTCCTTATGATAAGTAAGAGTGTTGAACCCAACGAGGAGCAGAAGGAAATGATAAGCGGTTTCAGCAAGGTATTCTCTGCAAGCACTGAAATTGTAGGTAACAAATAGTTTTGTAATAGGATAATTTGTAACGAGCAACAAGTAACGAAAGTAAATAAAGTGCAGCAAGGTGGCCCAATCCTTTTTGTAGCAAAGAACAAGCCTGGACAAACCCTTATATGGAGAAAAGCGCTCCTGAGGACACATGGGAATTATTGTCAAGCTAGTTTTCATCATGTTCATATGATTCGTGTTCGGTACTTCGATAATTTGATATGTGGGTGGACCGGTGCTTGGGCGCTGTCCTTACTTGGACAAGAATCCCACTTATGATTAACCCCTATTAAAAGCATCCGCAACTACAAAAGAAGTATTAAGGTAAACCTAACCATAGCATGAAACATGTGGATCCAAATCAGCCCCTTACGAAGCAACGCATAAACTAGGGTTTAAACTTCTGTCACTCTAGCAACCCATCATCTACTTATTACTTCCCAATGCCTTCCTCTAGGCCCAAATAATTGTGAAGTGTCATGTAGTCGACGTTCACATAACACCACTAGAGGAGAGACAACATACATCTTATCAAAATATCGAACGAATACAAAATTCACATGACTACTAATAGCAAGACTTCTCCCATGTCCTCAGGAACAAACGTAACTACTCACAAAGCATATTCATGTTCATAATCAGAGGAGTATTAATATACATAAAGGATCTGAAAATATGATCTTCCACCAAATAAACCAACTAGCATCAACTACAAGGAGTAATCAACACTACTAGCAACCTACAGGTACCAATCCCAGACTATGAGACAAGAATTGGATACAAGAGATGAACTAGGGTTTGAGATGAGATGGTGCTGGTGAAGATGTTGATGGAGATTGGCCCTCTCCCGATGAGAGGAGCGTTGGTGATGATGATGGCAATGATTTCCCCCTCCCGGAGGGAAGTGTCACCGGCAGAACAGCTCTGCCGGAGCCCTAGATTGGTTCCGCCAAGGTTCCGCCTCATGGCGGCGGAGTCTCGTCCCGAAAGCTTGCTTATGATTTTTCTTCGAACGAAAGACTTCATATAGCAGAAGATGGGCACCGGAGGGCCAACTAGGGGCCCACAAGGCAGGGGGGCATGCCCCCACCCTCGTGGACAGGTGGAGGCCCCTCTGACGTGGATTCTTCTTCCAGTATTTTTTATTATTTCCAAAAATAACTTTCGTGGAGTTTCGGAACTTTTGAAGTTGTGCAGAATAGGTCTCTAATATTTCCTCCTTTTCCAGCCCAGAATTCCAGCTGCCGGCATTCTCCCTCCTTATGTAAACCTTGTAAAATAAGAGAGAATAGGCATAAGTATTGTGACATAATGTGTAATAATAGTCCATATTGCAATAAATATCGATATAAAAGCATGATGCAAAATGGACGTATCAACCAACTATCCTCGCCCGCGCAAAAGCGGGTCATAAGTGTCGTGAGGGCTGACATAGATTTTGGCTTTTCTTGGCCGAGGTGGCGGGCGAGCCATTCGTCGCGGATGCTATGTTTAAAGGCCGCTAAGGCTTCGGCATCCGGACAGTCGACGATCTGGTTCTTTTTAGTTAGAAATCTAGTCCAGAACTTCCTGGCTGACTCCCCGGGCTGTTGAACTATGTGATTTAAGTCGTCGGCATCTGGCGGCCGAACATATGTACCTTGGAAGTTGTCGAGGAAAGCCTCTTCCAGGTCCTCCCAGCTGCCAATGGAATTTTCAGGCAGACTGTTTAGCCAGTGCCGAGCTGGCCCTTTGAGTTTTAGTGGGAGGTATTTGATGCCGTGAAGATCATCCCCGCGGGCCATGTGGATATGGAGAATAAAATCCTCTATCCATACCGCGGGATCGGTTGTTCCATCATAGGATTTGATGTTTACGGGTTTGAACCCTTCTGGGAATTCATGATCCATTACTTCGTCAGTGAAGCAAACAGGGTGCACGGTGCCTCTATATCGGGCCGCATCGCGACGTAGCTCTGATGGAGTCCGTCGGCTCGGGCGTGAATAGGTTTGTCACGCCCAAATAGATAGCTGTCCCCGCGCCTTAAGTCACGTCCTCGCGATCCGTAGATCGATCTTGTGTGTTCCGCTCTAATGTCCAGTTCTTGGCAAAGGTCATATGTATGGCCCCGAGCTGACTTATCCCTGCCTTTACGGTGGAGTGGGACAGTCTGGTTTTCGTCTCGGGTTGCAGTTTTATCCCGACCACGTGGTGGCCGATCAGCCATGTTGCGTGATGCTGGTGCGGGTTCTGGCGCCTCATCGTTGAACTGAGGTAGTAATCTGTGCTTCGGGTAGCTTTTGGCTGGGCGTTTAAGGTCGTATTCCTCGGCTACCAGGACATCGGTCCATCTGTCATTGAGCAGGTCTTGATCAGCTTGAAGTTGCTGCTGCTTCTTTTTCAGGATCCTTGAAGTGGCTATTAGCTGAAGCTTAAAGCGCTCCTGCTCCAGGGGCTCCTCAGGCACAATGAAGTCTTCGTTGCCGAGGCTCACCTCCTCCTCGGAGGGCGGACGGTAACTACCGTCCTCCGAGTCTTCTTCTATGGCATGTTCGTCAGGGCTGGCATGCCCTGATTCCCGATTGTCTTGTTCGGCTGTTTGATCATTGGGTTCTTCTGTGTCTTCGGCACCATCCGGAGTGTTGTCATCTCCTGTGCCGGTGTTGCTATCCCTGCTGTGGCGGGATTTAGAGCGGCGCCACTGACGCCGGCGCTTTGGCTGTGTTTTAGGAGGGTCCTCCTTTGCTGGGTTTTCCTTGTCATCGCCACTGTTATTTTTCGGTGTATCTACCATGTATACGTCGTATGAGGAAGTGGTCGTCCATCGTCCAGTGAATAGCGGGTTTTGGGCCTCCTCGTCTCCGACATCGTCATCCATACCGTCGATGTCTTCGGATTCATAGTCAAGCTCGTCGGTTAAGTCTTTGACAGTGGCTATGAAGTGGGTGGTGGGTGGGGAGCGAAATTCCCCTTCATCATCAGCCTCCAGTTTGAACCGGACATAATTCGGCTGTGAGTCCCCCGCCAAGGACAAGTTTCTTAACAAATTTAGCACATCGCCCAAGGGCGAATGCTGGAAGATGTCTGCGGTGCCAAACTCGCAGATTGATAAGCGATCCAGCTCAGCGTCCGCGCATGCACATGGCTCAGAATTTCTGACCACAGACGAGTGCGAAGTTCCGGTGACAAAGGCGCCGTGTGACTTTAGGTCCGTGTTTGGCTCCAATGCCGTGGAATCTGCGGCCTTCGCGGTGGGGTTCAGCCTCCCATCTTCCGACGGTGCAATATGCTCTGGATCTACGGCCGGAGTAGTTACAGGAGCAATCTCCTGGATGCGGCCCGATGACAGATTTAGGTCATGTTCATTAGGGTGACTAGGAGCGGTTGCCGTGGTCTCGAATCCGATGAAGATCAAATCTCCACGGATGCCCGCGACGTAATTCAAGCTCCCAAATCTGACCAGATGGCCAGGGGAATAGCTGCCGATCTGCTCCAGGCGGCCAAGCGAGCTGGCCTACAGTACGAAGCCGCCGAACATGAAGATCTGTCTGGGGAGGAAGGTTTCCCCTTGGACAGCATCGTTGTTGATGATTGAAGAGGCCATCAAGCCTTTTGAGCACCACAAAGTGGAACTCTCAATGAAAGCACCAATGTCGGTGTCAAAACCGGCGGATCTCGGGTAGGGGGTCCTGAACTGTGCGTCTAAGGTCGATGGTAACAGGAGATAGGGGACACAATGTTTACCCAGGTTCGGGCCCTCTCTATGGAGGTATACCCTACTTCCTACTTGATTGATCTTGATGAATATGAGTATTACAAGAGTTGATCTACCACGAGATCGTAATGGCTAAACCCTAGAAGTCTAGCCTGTATGACTACGGTAATGAGTCTCCCCCCTTCCGGACTAAGTCCACCGGTTTATATAGACACCGGGGAGATCTAGGGTTACACAAGGTCGGTTACAAAGGAAAAGAATCTACATATTTGGTCGCCAAGCTTGCCTTCCACTCCAAGGAGAGTCCTATCCGGACACGGGTGCAGTCTTCGGTCTTCGTATCTTCATAGCCCATCAGTCCGGCCCATGGCTAACAGACCAGATGCCCGAGGACCCCTTAGTCCAGGACTCCCTCAACCGATCTGTTAGGGTTTCTGTCAGTGGCTATGTCATATGAACTCGGTGGCTCTGGATATAAAGAATTCGTGGGGCTGAGTTGGAGTTTTGGGTTTGGTCATATTTGGATGGAGAAAGTGGCTGAGGCTTTTGGAGCAATACCACTAAGCACTTAAGCAAGAAAGCCATTAAGCAACACCTCATCCCCTTCTAATAGTATTGGCTTTCCCATGGACTCAATTTGATCTTGGATCACTAAAATAAAGATAAAGAGTCTTGAGATCTTGCCAATCTTTGTCCTTAGCATTTTGAAGGGGTTCCACATCCTCTTGTCCATGCCACGCCATTGTTGAACTTGTCTGAAATACACTAGATAAAACTATTAGTCCAACAAGAAATTTGTTGACATTATAATTACGAAAATCACCGAGGGAGCACTTGCGCTTTCAACATCATATATGCGAATTCCCTCTGCTTAGTATGTGAATTATATCATGTGATCCTGATTAGTTAGATAACATGTATGTGAATTATGTCATGCGAACATGTTTACTAAAGACATCATATAATTATCTCATGCCATCGTCCTGTTTAGTTATTCATCATATCTTTGAATTATGTCATGCTATGCTATCTAGTTTAGATAGACATCATATATGTGATATTATGTCATGCTATCCTTTTTAGTTAAACAATATATATGTGACCTATTTCATGCCATCTTGTTTCCACACCATCTATTGCATCTGTCTCTCATACAAGGTTTGTACGTTAAACTACTTTTCTTGTTTATCAGCCATTTGAATTGGAGGGGGTGATGGTAGTATCCGGCGGAGTAAAACCACGATCTTAAAATAAAACAGTGCTACCTCTTGGTGGAGAAAGCACCCTGGTTGTACATCCACAAGAACCAGCCCTACCACACATAACCCAGACTCTCGCAGATTGTACCCCTACTCCGATGGACAGAGAACCAACTTCACCCAATCTAACCCCAAGCCCAGCAGATGGTAACCTAGTTCCAGTTGACACAGCATCATGTCCACTACAGAGCTCCCAAACAAGAGCAGTTAGTAAGGCAGCTCCAGTACTGATAACCCACAAGTATAGGGGATCGCAACAGCTTTCGAGGGGAGAGTATTCAACCCAAATTTATAGATTCGACACAAGGGGAGCCAAAGAATATTTGTCAATATTAGCAGCTGATTTGTCAATTCAACCACACCTAGAGATTAGTTATATGCAGCAATACGGTTAGTAGCACAGTAGTATGATAATTTTGATAGTAGTAGTAACAGTAATAGTAATGGTAACAGTGATAGCAATAATTTTGTAGCAGTTGTGACAGTAGCAATAGCAATAGTAACTTAGCAAGAATAATATGTGAAAAACTCGTAGGCTTTGGATCGGTGAATTCGTTGGATGATATTCATCATATAACATTCATAACCTAGGGTGATACAAAGCTAGCTCCAGTTCATAATATAATGTAGGCATGTATTTCGTAAATAGTCATACGTGCTTATGGAAAGAACTTGCATGACATCTTTTGTCCTACCCTCCCGTGGCAGCAGGGTCCATAAGGAAACTAAGGGATATTAAGGCCTCCTTTTAATAGAGAATCGGAACAAAGCATTAGCACATAGTGAGTACATGAACTCCTCAAACTACGTTCATCATCGAAAAGTATCCCGAATACTGTCACTCCGGGGTTTACGGATCATAACACGTAGTAGGTGACTATTACTTGCAAGATCGGGTCTAGGACAGAGATATAATGGTGATAACACAAATGGTTCAGATCTGAAATCATGGCACCCGGGCCCAAAGTGACAAGCATTAAGCATGGCAAAGTCATAGCAACATCAATCTTAGAACATAATGGATACTAGGGATCAAGCCATAACAAAACTAACTCGATTACATGATGAATCTCATCCAACTCCCTCACCGACCAGCGAGCCTATGAAGGAATTACTCACTTCCTGTGGGGAGCATCATGGAATTGGCGATGGAGAAGGGTTGATGATGACAAAGATCGAAGATTCCCCTCTCCGGAGCCCCAAACGGACTCTAGATCTGGCCTCCCGATGAAGAACAGGAGGCGGTTGATAACCCACAAGCATAGGGGATCACAACAGTTTTTGAGGGTAGAGTATTAAAGCCAAATTTATAGATTAGACACAAGGGGGCCAAAGAATATTTGTAAGTGTTAGCAGCTGAGTTGTCAATTCAACCACACCTGGAGATTAATTATCTGCAGCAAAGTGATCAGTAGCAAAGTAGTATGATAGTTTTGATAGTAGTAGCAACAGCAATAGTGACGGTAACAGTGATATCAGTAATTTTGTAGCAAGTGCAATAGTAACAATAGCAGTAGTAACTTAGCAAGAAAAATATGTAGGAAAATCATAGGCATTGGATCGATGATTTGTTGGATGATATTCATCATGTGACAGTCATAACCTAGGGTGATGCGGCACTAGCTCCAGCTCATAAATATAATGTAGGCATGTATTCCATAAATAGTCATACGTGCTTATGGAAAGAACTTGCATGACATCTTTTATCCTACCCTCCCGTGGCAGACGGGTCCTATTGGAAACTAAGGGATATTCAGGCCTCCTTTTAATAGAGAACCGGAACAGAGCATTAACACACGGTGAATACATGAACTCCTCAAACTATGGTCATCACGGGAAGTGTCCCGACTACTGTCACTCCGGGGTTGCCGGATCATAACACATAGTAGGTGACTATAACTTGCAAGATCGGATCTAGAACATAGATATAATGGTGATAACATAAATGGTTCAGATCTGAAATCATGGCACCCGGGCCCAAAGTGACAAGCATTAAGCATGGAAAAGTCATAGCAACATCAATCTCAGAACATAATGGATACTAGGGATCAAGCCCTAACAAAACTAACTCGATTACATGATGAATCTCATCCAACTCCTCACCGACCAACGAGCCTTCGAAGGAATTACTCACTCCCGGTGGGGAGCATCATGGAATTGGCGATGGAGAAGGGTTGGTGATGATGAAGATCGAAGATCCCCCTCTCCGGAGCCCCAAACAGACTCCAGATCTGGCCTCCTGATGAAGGACAGGAGACGGTGGCGGCTCTGACTCGTGGAACATGATAATTCTTTCTCCCTGATTTTTTCTGGGAAAATAGGATTTTATAGTGTCGGTTTCAGGGTCTGTGGGGCCACCAGGTGGAGACAACCCACATGGGCATGCCTGGAGGGGGGCGCGCCCTGGTGGGTTGTGCCCACCCAGATGTCGGTGGAAAACGACACCTATGGGATCACGAGAATCCCTACTACGGTTGCCGGGGCGCAGGGTTGTGAGAAGAGCAGGATCAGCAGTCAGCACAAGGATCGTTTACCCAGGTTCGGGCCGCGAGGATGCATAATACCCTAGTCCTGCTTTGGTGTGTATTTGAGAGAGTTCTTGAGCTCTCGAACTAGCTATGGTGGCTGCGTAGTTCAAAAGAGCCGAATCCCTCTCCAGTATGCCAAGGACCTCCTTTTATAGTCGAAAGGGGCTGCCACAGTGGCACACAGGAGGTGGAAAGGCCTACAGTACTGCGAGCTTATCGCTTGTATTACAGGACAAGACGCATTTAATGCGTCGCTTAGGTGTCCCCTAGCTTTATCGGGGACGGGGAGCGAGGCCCGTCCCGTCTGTCGCCGCTCCTCTTCGCTTCGACAAGCGCCCTGGCCAGCGATGCATGCGGCGCCACATAGGCAGGCAAGCAGCTAAGGTGGCGCGGTTGTAGGGTCTTCACGAAGATCTGCATGCCGCCATGCAGGCACCTGCTGATCTGGCCTGGAAGCTGCATGTTGCCACACAGGTGCCAGCCCAACTGGTCGGGCTGGCAGCTGCATGTGAACGGCGGTAGAAACTTGGCTGGTGCGGGCCTGGCAGTGGCCCCGCTGATGTCCTCGGCAAGGGCCTTGCTGGGGGCCCGGCAAGGGTCTTGCCGTGGCGCGCAGTCGTCCCCGGCAAGGATCTTGTCGGGGGTCTTGTGGCCTTCCTTGGCAAGGACCTCGCCGAGGGTCGCCGTCTTCTGGTCCTCATCTGATCTTGTGTGTTTATGATCTTAACAAAGATCTGCATGCCACCACGGAGGTGCCTCCCGAGCCCTGCTCCCAACGTAGTTGGTTGGTTTGGAACCTGTGGGCTCAAGGGTGGCTCACTCCGTTGGTGTGGGCAAGCTGCCCCGGCAAGGGTCTTGCCGGGGGAACCCGCTCCGTCCCTCTGCTTCTTTGTGTTCTTGGCCTTGGCGTTGTCTTGGGCTTCGGCTTCTCTCTGCCCCCCCCCCTCCTCTGCCCTGCTTAGTGTGGCCGTGGCGCGCGGCTCCGACTGCCCGTGCACAAGTAAAGGGGTACAAAGGTGTGCCCCTACTTTTGTACACCGACACCAGGTGCCCCCCTCTAGTGGTTCTTGGCTCCAGAAATTCTCTTTTATTATATAAAAAATGCTCGCAAAGTTTCGTTCCATTCCGAGAACTTTTATTTCTGCACAAAAACAACACCATGGTAGTTCTGCTGAAAATAGCATCAGTCCGGGTTAGTTTCATTCAAATCATGCAACTTAGGGTCCAAAACAAGAGGAAAAGCATTAGGAAAAGTAGATACGTCGGAGATGTATCAGCGGCGGCGGCTCCGTCTCATGAAACGTGATAATTCTTTCTCCCTGATTTTTCCCTCCGAAAATAGGATTTTATAGCGTCGGAGATAGGGTTAGCGGGGCCACCAGGTGGGCACAACCCACCTGGGCGTGCCAGGAGGGGGGCACACCCTGGTGGGTTGTTCTCACCCAGGCACCCCCCTCCGGTGGCTCTTGGCTCCAGTATTTTTCTTTTATCCATAAATAATCTCCAAAAAGTTTCATTCTATTCTGAGAACTTTTATTTCTGCACAAAAACAACACCATGGTAGTTCTGCTGAAAACAGCGTCAGTCCGGGTTAGTTTCATTCAAATCATGCAAATCCAAAACAAGAGCAAAAGCGCTAGGAAAAGTAGATACGACGGAGACGTATCAAGTACCCAAAGCGCCGATCCTACCACGGCGAACCCCAACTCCACCAATTTGTACACCTATTCCTATGGACGAAACACAACCAGCCATTCGTAGTTTAGCATCTATCGCATTTGCTGTTGTTAAATCCTATGTGCTTATCTTCCCATGATGGAAATATTATACTGAAGATGAAGGAAAAAGTCAGTTGCAGGTGTTCGTCCAGGAGTTATGTGTAAGTAATGTTATTCATGGAAATTACTTTGCTTTATACCATATATTCTACCTCCATGCTGGTTATAATACATCAAATGTTCCCATTTTTCTCTATAGAGAAGGACCGATTTGAAAACTCAGGATGAGGTAACCTGTGCTAATACCTCTACTATCTTCAAGAATGCTTGCAGTATTGGAATTACCTAAAGAAAACGTACTTCACTGGCAAAGAAACTCATCAAATTCCCTTACTTTCTCCTGAGACACATTTACGGGACGATGACTAGGAACGCCTTGTTCTGTACTGGTCCCGAACCAAGAATTTGGTAAGGTCTATGAGCTCATTTTTTATTTGAAGTACTATATGAATGCGTCTTACTGCACTCCATTCGTGTAGAACAAGTGCTTAAACCTGAAGAACAAATGTTCTCATTTAAGATTCCATTGCTATGGTGCATAATGCTTTGCTTTCGTATCACTGTATTTACTCATACAAACTTATTTTCAAATTGAAAGATCCAATCGAAACTCCAATGGCACAACAGGTATCTTTAAACATGTTTCTTTAACAGGTTTGCTCTTCTAAATTGCTCTATTGATTTCAATTCCAAATGTGTATACAGTTGACTTCTCATATCATGCACATTACTAGCATCACAACAGAGCTAATAGTATTGTTGTACATGTATACCCGTGGTACCCATCTGAAATCTTACTGTGTCGTGTAGTTTCCCACACTTGTATTCTTTCAATGCTGCTTTGTCTTGAACTGATATGATTTGAACCGTGTCTCTATTTTGATTTGGCAAGACAATGCAGTGAACATAGGACATAGATATATGTTTGTTTGATGCTTTTATTATGTACTACTTGGCAATAGAAGAATTGGTAGTTTAATCCTACCCACTTTACTACTGAACTGGTTCACCTAAATGAGTTTCATATACTACATGCTAAACATGTTATATGTCTGCTTGTTTCTTCTTTTAGAATGTTGACGGAATATTGGGGAAGAGTACCTTATTAAGCAATGGTAAAGGAAGTAATGCAGATAAGGTTCAGGATAGTGAGACATCCTTGTTGGTCTCCAAAGCTGATAAAACAGCTAAGGAAAACTATCTTGAAGACAGTGAGACAACCCCAAAGTCTTGTCTTGATGTAGTGTTTGAGTTACTGGCCACTACCGCTGGCACAAGCTCTTCAAACTCACTGTCTGAACCAATTCGGTTTCTTGAGTCTCAACTACAAGCTGAAAGACATCGATCAGTTGTGCTGCCACAAGAAGCCGAAGGGCTGTCGAAGTCCCTAGAGAATTTAGATGCATACTTTCTGGTGAAACATCAAACATTGGAGGATTTTAGCGCCAAACAGGAGAAAGCTAATGAGCTTGCTATGCTTATTGCCAGCATGGTGGATACCCAGGATAATGTTTTTTGAGCTCTTCTGAAGTTCTTTCAATTATGGACTTGTTTTGCTGCCACATTTATTTGCACTGGTGGCCAATTTAGACAGCTAGTGTATGTAATATGTTGCTTTGTTCCCTATATTTGCATTGGTGGCGAACTTTGATGCCCAATGGATGTAATATGTGTAATACCCGTAATAGCCTAGCGTTAAATGCTTGCTTATTTATTTCCTTATTGTCTTGTTTAGTTGTTTGCTTGTAGTCACTACAAGTCTTTTTTCGCGTTTTTTCTAGTGGCCATAATAACCTATTTTTTAGAACTAGGCCACAATAACCATGGGCGACATATAGACCGTTGTAACCATGGTCCTGCTACCTGCTTTGGTGACCATGGGCCTCCTACGCCGAAGGATCCATGTGCCTTCTACGAGTCGTAGAATCAATGGGCCTTCTACGGGCCGTATAATTGATTGGCAAAACATGGGTCGTACTATTCGTGCACCAATAACAGACCACAATATGGGTCGTAAACGGGCTACAATGGGAATCTTCTGTTTATGGGCCGACCATAACGGGCCGTTAAGAGGCTGATATGTTTAACGAGCTTCATTCTATCGACACGCATAACAGGTCGTTAGTGGGCCCTATTTGATGACGCTATGAAAACGGCCCAACGGATTAACGGGCCACAAACGGGCCGACTGTAGCCACATGCTGAATTTGGCCCACAAGCGGAACATACTAGTAACGAATCGTTAGTATTCGAATGCTAGAAATGAGCCAGAGAACAAATGAGCCCTTAGAAGGCTGAAAGATAACACGGGCTGGAAACGGCCCAATGGAATAACGGCCCGTTAATGGGTATAAAGCGATATACTGTTCATTATGGTCCAGTTTCACCACGGGCCGTTAATGGGCCCAGGGTTACAGAGGGCCTCATATGTGCCGAAAGACGTCATGGGTCATACATGGGCTGGAACTTAAAACGGGCTGGAATCATATTGGATTGCCCAGACGACGCTACTGGGCCTAATTCGGATAGGCCATAACGGGTCATGAGTTAGCGGGCTGTAAATGGGCTATATGCGAACAGGTCGTTAACAGGCTTTTCGTGGGCCGGCCCGCTACCTTTTGACCAAGTCAAACGGGCCAGGCTTTTCACCTAAATGGGCCACTGTTGGGCCTTGCCACGTGTTGACATATCATAGGCGCCTCCCGTCCAGTGAGTGGATGACATCTGTCCCAACATTGAGCCGACACGTGGTTCCTCTGGCCATTGAGAATTTTACACGTGGAAAAACCCCATTGGTCCGGTCTGTTGACGTGTTATCTGATCCAAACCGAAACCTAATAGCTTAACGGCGACCCATTACGGTGGATGCCACGTGCTGGTTACCCTTGACGAAAACACTTTCATGATGCGCCATTTATCGTCATGGAAGTGGACACTTCTGTGATGATAATTTTGGTATTGTCATGGAACACTTCCACGACAGCACGTGTATGACTATCTTAATTCTGTCATAAAAACTTCACAGGTGTACATGCATGACAGAAAACGTGACCTACTGTGACAAACACATATCATCATGGAAGTGTATTTTTTATAGTGACCGCAACCGTCGGTGATATACAACAAATCACAAACGGTCTGCAACACTTGTATGTGTGCGAAGGGGCTCTTGAACCGTTTGTGATTGAACATTATCGCACGCGGTAATTGTTCGGAAACATGTGCGAAGGAGTCATGCATGGTGCATGAGTTCCGCAGAAAACTCATGTGCGATGGGGCACATCTCGCACACAGTTCATAAGTTGGCCCGTGTGCCTTAGATACTGTTTCCCAAACAGTTCATTACGAAACACCATTTTGTTTCACTGCATCATTAGAAACGTTTAATCACCGATCCCATACGTGTGACAGAATTTAGTGTGTGCTGCATCACATATGATTATATTTGGCAAGGCGTCTGCATCATGGCTCCCTATCCCCGACGATTTTCGGGTCGTGTGGGAAGGACCCCCCCCCCTATCGCACACACTCACTAAGTGATGATTTAAAATGTCGTCGCAAAAAGGGGTTAAAAACCGTTTGTATAGCAGCTCGTTGTACCAGTGTATGATCGCGTCAAATGGACGTTTCTGGAAGGTGCCTTCTCCATGTTTGGTTTCTGCCACAAATGGACTTCGTGGGTAATGACTTATGTTCATTTAGTGAGATACGTGGCGAGGATGAACAGGGTAATTCTGGATTTCCTTTACCCTACGAGGGGCCTCAGACAGGGTGACCCGTTAAGCCCTTACTTGTTCCTCTTTGTGGCTGAGGAACTCTCCATGGCTCTGGATAAGCAGTATGAAGTTGGCAACATTATCCTGATTAAAGTGGTCAGAGGAAGCCTAGGAATCTTCCATCCATTGTTCACGGATGATAGCTTTCTCTTCTTTACAACACCTGAATCTTAAGCTCTAAGGGTGAAAGACACTATATCTTTATTTCAGCAAGGTACTGGTCAAGTTCTTAGCCCCGGAAAATGCTCTATATTGTTAAGTCAGGCGTGTCCAGAATCGGTCAGGAAGGCTATTACTAGTACCTTGGAGATTACAACGACTCCTTTTGAGGAGAAATATTTGGTCCTTTCAACGCATTTCGGCGTGCTTCACTAAAAGGCTAACAAAACTGGGCTAAGGGGTTTATATCTCATGGTGCGAAAGACAACCTTGTAAAATCGGTGGCTCATGCTATTCCCACTTATACTATGAGCATTTTCAAGATGAGGGCAAGTTTCTATGATTGGTATGAAAAACTCATTAAAGATTTTTGGTGGGGCGATGATCAAAGTAAGTGAAAAGCGCATTGGATGTCATGGGATATAATGACTCAAACTAAATCGCAAGGCGGAATTGGATTCTGTGACATGAGAATTTTCAATCAAGTTTTGTTGGCGAAGCAAGCATGGAGACTTATTCAAAGGTCGGGCATTATGTGTAAAAGTTTTGAAGTCAAAATATTATCCAAAAGGTAATCTCCTGGATATGGTCTTCCTTTCGGACGCGTTTCTCGTTTGGCGAGGGATTGAACATGGGCTTGAGTTGTTAAATAAGGGCATGATATGGAGAGTGGGAAATGATAAAAGTATCCAAATTCATAGAGATAATTAGATCCTCACTAAGAAGGGATGTCGGTCCTATCCCTTAAGAGCATAAGCATAATTCGTTGGGTGAACCAATTGATTATACCAAACACAAATGAGTGGAATAGGCCTTTGGTTCATAGTTTTTCCATGAGTTTGAAGCTCAAGAGATGTGCAAAATTAGAATACCTTTAAGACCTGTTGATGATTTACTGGCTCGGAATCATGAAAAGAATGGCAGCTTTACGATGAGAAGCGCATACAAATTGGGGCTGAACCTGAGAAATGGTACATGATGGGAAGAAACATCACATAGCCACGTCAAGGGAAGGGGGTCTCTTTGGAACCTCATATGAAAAGCACACATCCCCCACAAGGTTAGAATTTTTGCTTGGGGAGTCGCTACTGATTCTTTACCAACAAAAGAAAACAAATTGAAGAGGACTTTGGAACATGATAGCATTTGCAATATTTGTGGTAGGGAGCCCGAGGATGCACACCATGCTACTGTTCGTCGTAGCAACCCTAGAGCTCCAAGAGAAGCCATGAGGGAGGTCTGGCCTTTCCCGAAAGAAGAATGTTTCGCTCGCTCCGGACCTGATTGGCTGCAGAATTACTTAGCCAATGTGACAACATCTCCAGAGATAAGATCTTGTTGATGTTATGGAGAGCCTGGTATTTACGAGACGACATAGTGCATCATAAAGGTATAACCTCCATTGCCAAATCTGCCATTTTCTTGTCTAATTACTGGAATTGTCTTAAAGGAGGCATTAGTTCTACTAGTGTCTTGAAGGGAAAAGTCCATTGGTTGCAATTCCTAGAGCGCAACCTGAAGCTGGTGCCCATGCATCCAATGTTTTGGACTAGGGCCCCTGTTGGTTTTGTGAAGGTAAATTCAAACGCATCTTTTATAACTGGTTCGGGTTTGGCAGTGGTCGAAGTCATTGAAAGAAATAGCGACAGCGAGGTCTTGTTTAGTGCGGGCTGGACCCTTCTTGACTGCACTGATGTTGAAGAGGCTGAAGGGCAGGCAATGCTTTTAGGCATGCATGCGAACATTGAAAAAAGTATATATATAGTTCCTACGATGTTCGAGACAGATTGCATGGCAGTTGTTGAGCCCCTCAACGCAAATTTTGTGATTTGGCCAAGATGGCGGGCTACTTACAATGATTCGTGGGCCTTGCTGAAGAATTTTCCATCCTAGAGAGTAACAAAGATCAGAAGAGAGAGCAACTTGTGGCTGCACATAAACTTGCAGCTTATGCTAGAAGTAACGATATTTTTTTATGATGGGCAGTGTGCCAATGCCACCTAGTATAACTGATGTAATCTTGAAAGGTTGTACTCCACGTGCAAGTAATATATAAAACTCTCTTTTCCCGCCCCGCGTGCGATGCTCGATCACAACGACCAACCGCTTAAGAATCTGGCGATCCACGTTTGCGTTCTTGGTTTTTCTTTTACTGGCCCATCACGTGGCCTTGGCCCACCACGGCCGCTCATTCAGCTTTCTTCTTCAGCTTTTCTCTTTTTATCCCCTAAAAAAGCTTTTCTCTTTTTATTGGGCCGTCACGTGCTTCTGCTGCATGCTGTGAACATGATGATTGCATGCTGGAACCAATGATAATTTTTGCTGCATCAACTCATGGTGGAGCTACGACCCGCGACGACAGGGGAAATGATTTTTGCTGCAATTGTCATCGGATTTTGCTACGAGCGATGAGGAAATTTGCTAGATCAATTCATTGCAGAGGTGCGACTCGGGACGGTGACGACGATGATTTTTTGCTGCAACTAATGTTGTTTTTTTGCGCGAGGTTTTTTGCTACATCCATTTTTTATGGTGATGACTGGTGGTCGTTGTTCGTGCAACCCTGTGCAATGAGCGTCGATGGTGGTAAAAAGCTTCAACTAGTGTGGGAAAAGTTTCGACCGACGCAAGAAAAAGCTTCAACAGGCATGGCGGTGATGGGGATGCGGGCGAGATTTGTTGGAACCGACCTTCGACAGAGCTACATGCTACAACCACGTCGCAAAGTGCTACAACCAGTACCACACACTGCTACAATTGGCACTGCATTTTGCTTCATCGCACAAACGACATCTCAGTGTTTTGCTATAATCGATGTCACAACTTGCTACATCCAACGTTGTGGTTTGCTACGACCAGCCCCCCGCACTGCTACGACCGGCATCATGTTTTGCTTCATCACGCAAAACGTCGTCGCGCATTTTGCTACAATCAACGTTGCGTCTTGCTACATCCAATGTCGTGTTTTGCTACAACCGGTACGCGGAGCTGGAACCGGGTCTCAAATTTGCTGGAACCGGCCGAGTTGCTACGATGGCGAGCCGTGGCGAACGACGATGGTGTTTTTTTGCTGCAACCGTTGTCGGCATTTGCTACGACCGGCAGGCAGTTTTGCTGCGACCAGCAACAGAGAGGAGGTACACCGCGAGCTCGTCCATGGGGTTTAGCGGCCGGCGACCGCCGCCATCGGAACTACGCCCCGTCGTTAGTCAGAGTTGTGACCATGGCCATGGCAATTTTTGACTGCCTGCAAGCGCTCAATGCTGCATGCGCGAAACCGACGAGAAACGCATGAGAGGCACCAACCACCGGCGAGGGCGACCGGCGGCGAAGCGACGGCGCGGGAGGCGGTCATCCATGGCGAGTGCCTGCGGCGCCGCTGCTCCTGTTCTCTGCTGCCGTCGCCAGATTTGTTTTTCGAGAGAAAACGACACGAGAAGCCTAGATCTGACGGATGTAAGTGCAGGCATCCAACGCCTGGGCTGCGACCGGCCCAAAGTTGGGTCGGCACGTGGGCGCCTATTACTCCCAAAAAAAAGAATCACGTTAAATCGCACGAGGTTTTCTCCTTTGAGCTCAATTTGCTTTTCAAAATCAAAGCGAAGCAACAACCGGAGGCGCTGTCTTCAAGCCCCGATTGTACCCCAGCGGCCCGGACGGTAGGCCCCGCCTGGCAGTCTCAGCACTCTGCTTCCCCTCCATCCCTCTCCCTACCCCCAACTATCTCATCGCCCCATCGCCCCAAACCCCTCCCCCTCCTCGCCTCCCCACCCCGACCGGAAATGATGAAGTCCCTCTTCCTCTTCTCCGCCCACCCCGCGCCGCCACTCCTCCCCTCCCCCAACCTCCGCAGGCTCCTCTGCCTCCGCGCCTCCTCCTCCTCCTCCACCTCGTCCCGCCCTCGCCCAGGCCGCCGCTCCCCGGGCCCCGCCCGCCCCCGCCAGCCCCAGCCCTCCTCCCTCTACGCCCGCCCCAGCCTCCTCACCATGGAGCGCGACCGCGCCGCGCGCCGCGCCGACGTCGACGCCTTCCTCGTCTCCCTCGGCGTCGACCCGGGCGAGCTCGCCGGCCTCGAGCTCCCCGTCACCGTCGACGTCATGCGGGAGCGCGTCGAGTTCCTCCGCTCCCTCGGCCTCGGCCCCGACGACCTCGCCGCCTACCCGCTCGCCCTCGGCTGCAGCGTCCGCAAGAACATGGTCCCCGTCCTCGACTACCTCGGCAAGATCGGCGTCCGTCGCGACGAGCTCCCGCACCTGCTCCGCCGCTACCCGCAGGTGCTCCACGCCAGCATCGTCGTCGACCTCGCGCCCGTCGTCAAGTACCTCCAGGGGATGGACGTCAAGCCGGGCGACGTGCCGCGCGTGCTCGAGCGCTACCCGGAGCTCCTCGGCTTCAAGCTCGAGGGCACCATGAGCACCTCCGTCGCATACCTCGTCGGCATCGGCGTCGCCAGGCGGCAGATCGGCGGCGTCATCACGCGTTTCCCTGAGGTGCTGGGCATGCGGGTGGGGAAGATCATCAAACCTTTCGTCGAACACCTTCAAGGCATTGGCCTGCAGAGGCTGGCCGTTGCAAGAATGATCGAGAAGAAGCCGTATGTCCTTGGGTTTGGGTTGGAGGAAAGGGTCAAGCCTAACATTGAGGCGCTTCTGGAGTTTGGGGTCAGGAAGGAGGCGCTGGCATCAATTGTGATACAGTACCCTGATGTTCTTGGGGTTGAGCTGCGAGAGAAGCTTGTTGAGCAGCAGAGCTTGTTTGAGTCCAGCATTTTGGTCAGCGGTGATGATTTCGGAAGAGTCATCGAGAGGATGCCACAAGCCATTAGCCTTGGGCGAGCTGCGGTTCTAAAGCATGTCAACTTCCTCACAGGATGTGGCTTCTTGCTGTCTCAGGTGAGCAAGATGGTCGTGGGGTGCCCCCAATTGCTCGCACTGAACATGGATATAATGAAGATGAACTTCGAGTACTTTAAGAATGAAATGGAGAGGGATTTGGAGGAACTGGTTGAGTTCCCGGCGTTCTTTACCTATGGCCTCGAATCCACTATAAGATATCGGCATGAGATTGTGGCTAAAAAGGGATTCACATGCTCTCTCGCATGGCTGCTCAACTGCTCTGATGCGAAATTTGATGAGCGTATGAAGTATGACACAATTGGAGTTGAAGAAATGGAGGATGATAATTCCTTTGACAAAGATAGGTTTGTGGAGCAAGTACAAGATGAGGATGATGAGGATATGGAAGAGGATAGCGATTATGATGACACGGATGATGAGTTCATCGAATGATTCCCTTCGTTCATAGTATCTAGTATCAATTATTAGCTGACAAACTTGCATTTATGTCTTCAGCTTGATGCTCTGTTGTATATGATGCAGTAGTGATCACTAGATTGTCATTTTTGAAGGATGTGCTTGATAAACCAAATGCTGGATATAATCAAATTGTAGCTTAGAGGTCTGATATATTCAGATATTTCACACAGTGCTTGTTTAACTGGGAAATGATGTAGCATCCATCCTTGTTACTGACACATTTGGCATTTTCATATGGGAACACATTTTGCAGCCATCTTTCTCATGTATGCCTAGATATACTGTAAGCTTAAAGTTATATCATATAGACAGTTTGCATGTGTCTGAATGTGAAACTGCATTATGACCCACTGCATTTGCAAGAACCTGAGCAAACAATGAACAAATTGCGATGTTATAAATCTGACATCCCCAGTCAGAACTGAGATATGATCCTCCTGTTAATGCCACCTGTTGGTCTTCCAATGCAATGCATGTTCATTTTTGGTGTCACCTTGTCTTTTTTTTTAAGTTGACCTTGTCATTTTCTTCATGATTGAGTTTATTTCACTGGACTACGACTATGTAGTGGAGAGGGATGTTGGCATCAAGATTTTGACTGTGTTGTCCAGAACTGATAAAGATCGCAGAGATGGCTTTAAAGAGTCTGCAATGCATACTAGGTGTTATGGTTTATAAAACTTGTCTCCTGTTGAACACCAAAGTCGCGGATCTCCCTTTCAGATTGCCTGGAGAGGAGAACACCACCACTCCAGTCTCCGGATGGTGGATACTCCAGAGTTACTAGTCAGGCTGTTGGCGCCGTTTGGTTTGGAATTTGGTGTGTTTCCATCGCAAAACTGGATCCTCTGCAGCAAAGTATTTTGCTGGAAACATTCCAGTTCCAGTAGCCACTCCATCTGGAGAAATTGCTGCCAAGTGCCAACCGAGCAGAGCTGGCCCGTTCCATGTGAAATTCCTGCCTTTCAGGTCAGGAGGCTACAGAACCTTATCAGAAAACGAACGGGGATCGCCACAGCTGCCTGAAAAGGAGAAAGGGGAAATGGGCGGAGTCCAGCATCTGCTCAAGCTGAGGATGGCGTCCCCCCACGCCCACCCCGCCACGCGGCCCCTCTCCGCGCTCCCGTCCCTCCTCCTCGCCCGCTCCTCCTCCGCCGCCGCCGCGTCGTCCACCCGCCCCGCCCCCCTCTCTCTCCCCCTCTCGTGCTCGCGCGCGCGGGCCTACTGCCCCGCCGGACGGCGGTTGCCGGGCGCCGTGGTGGCGATGTCGTCGGCGGCGCCCACGCCGGGGCCCGTGCAGAAGTCGGAGGAGGAGTGGGAGGCCGTCCTCACGCCGGAGCAGTTCCGCATCCTCCGCCGCAAGGGCACCGAGTAAGAACAGCAGTAGTACACACATGCTTATCTTTTCTCGGTCTTGTTATCTGTTTTCCTCGTGGAGTTAATTATGTGGATGCGCTCTGCACTTTTACCATACAAAGAATGTGATGGTATCTATCATGGCTATCTGTTCCGATCAACAAACAATGCTCCATTTTCATTGTAAATTGACACATCAATTCGTCGGTGTGATCAACTGCAAATCGGCATGTACTGAACCGTACTTGAAGATGTTTAACTAACCTGGGTTGCCACCAGTACTGGCATGCACACTACCACAAGCCCTATCCTAGTTGCAGTCCATCGATGATTCGACAGGTCACAAACATTGGCTGGTTTGCAAAAATTTCTGAAGCAGTTAGGAAAGCAAGAGTCAAGAAAATAAGCATCCCTTTTATCTGATAATACAAGTTTGTCCTGTTCTTATCCTGCATAGCAACTGTAACTTGGCTCACAGGATTGTTCCAGTCACGCAGTGTGCTTTCTTATTGAAACATGACTGCCAGCTTGGTGGCGCCTTTAGAATCTAGATACACCATTTTTCATGAATATGAAGCAATGCTACTATCGCAATGCATACGGATGGTTGTTCACAATATGAAGTCGTGTACTGTGTTTTCTTATTGAAACAGGACAACATGACTGCCAGATTGGTGTCTCTAGTATTTAGACCCTTTTTCCAGTGTTTAGTATGTACCTTCCTACTGCGCATGATTTTATTAATCAGTTAAAGTACAGTATTATACTCCAACATGACAATGGGAACAACCACATAACAAGGGCGTGTAAAGTTGGTATAGTGAAATTAATTACGATAGTGTATTGTCTGTTACCATCTCCTGAGGCTCGTCTTATTCCAAAACCACAACCAAGTTCCAGACAACCAATTTGAGGACGAACTAGAAATTTCTTTTTCACAAAGTTGGAGAACTGCTTGCACAAATGATTGTATGAATCCAAAATAGCAAGTAAAAAGGTTGTCTTGACAAAAATAAATCAGAAGGACAAACATGCTACCCGACAAAAAATATACTTGGTCTTTTTAAGTTTGCTGTCAAGATCTCAGTAGAAACTACAGAATATTTTTTTCTAATAACATTCTGGTCTACAATAGCAGCAGCCAGATTTCATTAGTATGTATTGTACTTTTCTTAACAGATCTGTTTATGTGTTGCCGACACGGTCTAGTATAGCAAATTAAAATTTTACCTGTTCTTGAAGCAGGGACAGGTTCATTAGGTGAACTATCAGAATATCTAGTAATTTATAATATGAAGCTTGAGAAATATGGATAGGTGCTTTATCACAAATCAATTGTTACTTCACATTGTTTTTGTAGATTATACTGTTGATTAATCTGGAACCTGCAATTCAAACAAATACATACATAAGTTTAGTTTGATACTGGAATGGCATGTCAGCTGACTGTATCTAGTCCATATCCTACATCCACTCCAGCATTTTGTGCTGCCCTATATACTGGCCTATGGTTCCGTTTCGAAAAAAAATACTTGTCTATGCCATCTTACATATGGTAGTCTGTTAAACTAACAATAGCGCAATTGTGAAAAAAAAGAGCTTACGTGTGATAAATTTCATTTGACTATATTTGTTTCAGGTATCCTGGAACAGGTGAATATGACAAGTTCTTCAGTGAGGGTATTTACGGATGTGCTGGCTGCGGAACCCCCTTGTACAAATCATCTACGAAGTTCAACTCAGGGTGTGGTTGGCCAGCATTCTATGAAGGATTTCCTGGAGCCATAAAACGGACGGTACGATTCTCTCATCCATTCCCAGTGGTTTGACTAGGAACCGATGCCTTTCTTTTCCTCTATTCATTCCATGCCCTGATGCTGATGGCGGTGACATTTCATCGTTTAATACTCTAGGCGGATCCCGATGGGAGGCGAGTTGAGATCACATGTGCTGCTTGTGATGGGCATCTGGGGCATGTGTTCAAAGGGGAGGGGTTCAACACGCCGACTGATGAGCGACACTGCGTCAACAGTATCTCACTCAAGTTTGTTCCAGCCTCTGAAGAGGCTAGTTGACTGAGAGTGGATGAGCATCTACATGAGAAATAGAACCAAAACCTTTTGTGCAACTATCATGGTGACTACTGGATGTCAGAACTCTGTACTTTTGTCAATAATGCAATCCCCAAGTACATGCTCGCTGCTAATTTGGTAGTATATACTGTTACATTTGTAAATTCTAGGTGATGTTTTCCCTATGGAAATTAATAGCGAGGAGCCCGTAGATTTGGAAATAAAGCCACCTGAAGAATGGAGCTCCCGTTGTCTCCCTTTGTGCCCAACATAATATCTTAGTGATTGCCCCCAATAAACCAGTTCTTGCGCAGCAATAATACCTTCATTCGCGGAAATAGTCTGTTAGGCAAAGATGGCAATACTGCCAACATTTATTATAAATGACAAGTACTGTTTGAAACATCCAAACTAGTGTAGTGGTTGTTGCAAATAAAAGCAATCTGGTCGTCCACGTCTCAGTCAAAGCACACTACAATTTGTGATGTTGCAAATATTCTCCATCAACAGCTGAGAACTCCAGCCCGTTGTGCTTTTGTCTTCACGAAGATGATATGAGTGAGATGCCTTCAGCATGCAGCCTGATGATATGAAAGCAAATATACAGTTTCAGTTTGATGCCAACTGCAAAAGCAATAGCATAATATTTGGAAACAAAGTGCACTACTAGGTTTCATAAGCTTTAACCATTAGTATATGCGGTTATGTACTATGCTTATGTACCTGTACGAAGGTGCATGAAAGTATTTCATGTTTTCTGATTTTTGTTTCTGCTCGCCTCACATGCTTTCAAGGCTTGAACATCTGCATTTGACCGGAGGTGACAAAAAGGCTGGTTAGATCAAATCTAAGAATTTGAAGTGATGACAACTTCAGTTTATGAACGTTATTTAGTGTACAAGACAACAGAAAAATATGTACAAATATAACCATCAAAGCAGGAACCTCCCTCTCTTCTTCCTTAAAAAAAATAGCTACATTTGTTCATTTATTTGAGCACCACATAAGGTACTACCTGAAACCGCAACATCTCCCCTTGGGCCACCCCTTGAGTGAACACTACCTTATGGCAACAAATCTTCCGTAAACAATAAAACCAAGTGCGGCTGCAAGTTATTGTTACTAGTACTGTTTCTATACAATCTCGAACATGATATGAGATGGGTTCTGAATTTAACCTTAATGCCTGATGCTGATGAACATGTGAGAAAGCCTCATGCATGATCAACTTCTTTTAAAAATTCAATGTAGGATGCCGCACGTTATTGTCAAGCACAAACATGATGAATTTCAGCACATGTAGTGATATAACTGGTACCTCACAAGTCACATGACAGAAGATATACTGACCAGACGTCGTTACTTCATGATTTATCTTGGATGGTTCTGGTTCTGGGTACCATTTCAGCATTTCTTTTTTTGAAAAGTGTTCAACATTTCGTATGCTAGTGCTGACCATAACAACGCTAAACTGGGCAATGTGATAGAGCAAGGGAAGGTATCAACATCTCTTCTATCCCATATAGCATTGCTTCTCTTCTAGATGGAACTTAATAAAATGAGGAATTATAACTTATAAGGATATCTGAATTCACATATGTGCTACATACAACAACCTTTACAGTTTTTGCTTCAAAGGCAGTTCAACCTGAATCTCGAACGTATAACACTTAAACAGGTCCAGGTTTTGCTTAATTCCAAAACATTGAACAAGAAACTTAGCTCCAAAAGCAGGGTGTGTTACCACCTCAGTAAGCCGCAACGGAATTGGAATCTACGAGGAAGAAAAGGCGAGGGGAAAATCTGCGGCGATGCTTACGTGCTTGGCAGGCCTTCCAGTTGCGGTCGGACTCGGCGAGGCAGTCCTGCAAACGAGCCAAGGGAAGAGCGGAATCAAAGGTCTGATGGAGCAAAGAAGAGATTCGCGTGCAGCAGCAGAGGTCAGGAAAGGGGGGAGAAGGCGAGGGGGGTCAGGGCGGTGCCTGGAGGGAGAGGTAGAGGGCGGCGCACTCGTTGAGCTGCTTCACGCTCTCGTCGTCCTCGTCCGCGTCCATCACGTGGAGGGGGGCCGGCGGCGCAGCAGGTGGTGGCGGTGGCGCCGCCGCCGCCGCTTCCTTGGCGTTGCTCGAGGAAGAACCCATTCGAACCAGGTTTTGGCAGTTGGTTTGGTGGCACCTTCGACCAGTCGTCGCGTGGAGTCGGTCGGTCGGCTTTGAGAGTTTGGGCAGAAATCATATATTTGACCTGAGGCAGAAATTAAATCATAAACTGATCTGGTCACAAAAAAATTTCACTCTGCTGGCCCTTTGGTGTGGCGCCCGACAGCTGGGCGCCAGACCCTCTTGTCTGGCAGCGCCCTTCCTTAGGCGTCAGACATCCCGCCAAATATGGCGACCCTGGTCGATTATGCCCCACATACAAAGATCTGCAACGCTAAGACTTAGGCGCCACACACTGTAATGTGCAGCGCCTAGCTCTTGGCGCTGCACATCTGGTTCCACTTGGGTTGGCCCCACCTCTCTCCCTCCCACCCCCCCCCCACACACCCCACCCGACCCAAACCCTTAGACTTGCGGCCTCCTCTCTTCCCTCTCCCTCTCAAATCCTTCTCAAATCTTGCAAATCCGAGTATTTGACCGTGGATTTCAAGCCAACCCTCCTTAAGGTAATCTCCTCCGATCCCTCGTTTTCATCCATAGGAATTGTCACATTTGCTCAAATCTTGCTAGTTTGGGGAAACCACGTTTTTGCTTGGATTTGCAAATTTGTGTTGAATGATGTTATATTTCTTTGCTAATTTGGGTTGTTTAGGCTTCCATAGTATGCTAGGGTTAGGGTTATGTGTGTTTGATGTTGGTGTTAGGGTTATGTTATGGTTAGGGTTGTGGTAATTGTTATGTGGGGTTAGGGTTATTAATTCATATATATGTTAGGGCATATGTGTGCAAATATTTTCTTAAGTATTTACTTGATATATGTGTGTTTTTGATTATTGTAGGGATGGGGAGAACATGTGTTTATGTTCATCATGTGGATAAAGAGGCCTTTTGAAAGGCAATGTTGAGACGGACTGGATGAGCTTGACATGGTGTTTGAGAGTAGTCCTAGCTATGCGGAGCTCTTGGAACAAGTGAGGAAGGATTTGAATTGGATGGACCCAAGTGACGTTGTTGAGTTCGAGGGAAGGCATAATATTGGTTTTGGAATGCACATCCGTTGGAAGACAATGTGTGTGAACTCCGAGCAACGTTGGGTTGCATACAAGGAGACAGTTGCCGAATCTCTAGACAAGGCTCTTGAGTTATTTGCCTCCAAGAAGGTTGAGTCTACTTTGCATGTAGACTTGAACCGAACCCTCCCGCTGGTTGCTAGCACTCCCCCACCCATGAACCAAGATCAAATGAGTGAACCTCAATTCACGCAACAAGATTGGCCAACATTGAGCCCGACTCCAAACAACCAAAATGAAGGTTTTGAAGAGGAGAATGATGAGTACGAGGAGGATGACAACGAAGTTGACCTCCATGACAACAATGTGGGTGATCTCGACCAATATCATGTGCAAGAGACAATGGACCAATCCATCCCTTTTTCCCGTGCATATGCATCGGACTCGGATGACGATGGTCCCGATGAAGAAGTTGATGAGGAGGGGTTCACGCCGAAGGAGGCCGAAGCATTCAAGAAGGTATTCGGGCGGGATCACAAGACACCATTGTTCAAGGATCTTAGTCTCACGGATGAAGCCGTTGTGGATGGTGGCAAATGCATATCTCTTGGAGCTAGGCCAAGTTCTCACCGTGATTTGAAGACGGCAAGAACGGGATATATCCCGGTTGTGAGTTTCAATCCTTCTTGGAATTGAAGATGTGGCTCGACAACTACTCGGTTACACATTATCGCCCACATAAAGTGGCCAACTCGAACGTGAATGTGCGTTACGGTCAAATGTGAAGTGCCAGCATGTCCATGGATTGTGCGTGCAAGGCCATGGAAAGGAGGTCCCACTTGGCGCATAGTGAGTTGTCTACCAACTCACATGTGCGGCACAAGAGGGCGGATGGCAAGCTTGTGTACCAACAACACGCATAACTCACATCCGAAGTTCATCGCCATGTGCTTTCCAACCAAATATCCACACTTCCAACAATGAGCATCAAGAGTGTCATTGACCTTGTGAAAGCCATCTTTCATTACAAGGTGAAGTACTGACAAGGCATGGAAGGCGAAGCAAGCCGCATTCAAGATGTTGTATGGCAATTGGGAGGAAGCATACAACCGACTCCCTAGGTTGTTGTTAGCTATGGCCGCCACAAACCCGTGCATGGTTCACGTGGTTGAGCCTCATGGGCACCAAACATTGATTCATAACAGGAGGACCGTGCGAGTATTTGGCCGTGCATTTTGGGCCTTTGAGCAATGCGTGAGGGCTTTTGAGCATTGTCGGCCCGTCATCGCCATTGATGGCACGTTCTTGACCGGACAATACAAGGGCACTTTATTGGTTGCAATAGCAAGTGATGCCAATAACCGGTGTTGCCTTTGGCTTTCGCTTTGGTTGAGGTGGAGAACAATGATAACTGGGAGTGGTTCTTGCGTCAACTGAGAACAAGGGTATTATCGGCTGAAAGGGAAATTTGTGTCATATCGGATCGCCATCCTGGAATTCTAAATGCGGTGGTGGTTGACATTCCTAGACATACAAAGTTGCATCATCGATGGTGCATGAGGCACTTTGTGCAAACTTCTATAGGGCATGTGGTATCAAGGAGTTGGCCGATGATCTTGAGGATTGTTGTCTCGCTTTCACCAACAAGCGGTTTGCCACATTGTTCAATGCATTGCTCGGACACAAGAAACTTGACCCGGCGATCGGGAGTTTCTCAATAAGAACATTGCCGAAAGGAATATGTGGGCACGTGCTTTCGATGAAGATGGCGGAGGTACGGTCAAATGACAAGCAATATGGCGAATGCTTCAATAAGGTGCTCAAGGGTGTACGTGCATTACCCGTGACGGCAATAGTTCAATACACATTTGACAAGATGAATGCATACTTTTAAAGTACTCAATGGAGACCGATAAGCAGATTTGTGGTGAGAACAAGGATAAGCACAAGTACAATTTCCACCAAAGGTTGAAGAATGGTTGGAATTTCAATCACGAAAGGCAGACTCTGAAGAAGCTGTACTATATGACGACAATGAGTGGAAGTATGAGGTGAAAGAGCCCGGAGGAACCACAAACGATGGCCGCCAACACGGAGGCCGGGCTTTCAAGTTCTCCCTAACACGGTGTGATTGCAGCTGCATGAGGCCGTCTTTGCTTCATCTCCCATGCTCGCACTTGTTAAATGCATCCCGGGTTAGGAATGTGGACGTCAATCACCCTCTTACCGTGAGGGAGTCCAAGTTCTCAATCATGGCGGTAAAGAATACATGGACTCCACGGTTCCAGCCATACTTGGACCAATCACAATGGCCGGAGTATCATGGAGTTCAACTATGGCCGGACCCGGAATTGAAGATCGTTAGACGGGGAAGACGCAAAGCGTCTTAGAGGTGACATGGACGGATTGGGCCGTGGTGGCGGTGGAGAATACGGCACCGGCCAATTCCAAGAGCCTCGATGAACAATCCCGTTGTGGGGGTTGCGGTAATGGGGGACACAACACAAGAACTTGTCCCAAACCAAGAAAGAGATCAAAGAAAAATGGTGCAAGCACAAGCCAAACAAATGATAGCCAACCAAGTGAACCAAGGGGTAGCCAACCAAGTCAAACAAGTGGTGGAGTGCCAAACCACTCAAATCAAACAAGCCAACGAGGAACTAGGCAACAAAGAGGGAGTCATCTTGGTCTTAGAAGAGGCCGTGGTGGTGGTAGAGGCCGTGGTGATGGTCTTGCCGTGGTGAAGGTCTTGGCCGTGGTGATGGTCTTGGCCGTGGTGGTGGTAGAGGTCGTGGTGATGGTGTTGGTCGTGGTGAAGGTCTTGGCCGTGGTGATGGTCTTGGTCGTGCTGGTGGTAGAGGTCGTGGTGATGGTGTTGGTCGTGGTGAAGGTCTTGGCCGTGGTGGTGGTAGAGGTCGTGGTGATGGTCTTGGCCGTGGTGCTGGTAGAGGCCGTGGTGGTGGTGGTGGTATAGGCCGTGGTGGTGGCGGTAGAGGCCGCGGTGGTGGTGTAGGCCATGGTGATGGTGGAGGCAGTGGTGATCTTGGCCTTGGCGGCGGCCGTAGTGGAGGAATGTTCTCTTGGCTCAATGGACCATTGCCGTATGTGACTTACTATGATCTTGTTCTTTTGGCTTAATGCTTGTGTTGTCATTTTGTATTGTGTGACTAACTATTATATTGCCATTTTCATAGGTATGGAAACAATGAAGGGGGTGGAGGACACGGAGGGGGAAGGTGAGATCCCTTGGTGGTGGGAGGAGGGAGAAGAATAAGAAGAAGAAGAGAGGAAGAAGAAGAAACTACATGGACCGTGATTTGGACAAGTATATGTGCTATGTGTGTATGACTATGTGAGGGGACTAATATTTCTGTGTATGACTATGTGAGATCCCTATGTGTGTATGACTATGTGATTTGGACAAGTATATGTGCTATGTGTGTATGACTATGTGATTTGGACAAGTATATGTGCTATGTGTGTATGACTATGTGATTTAGACTACTATTTCTGTGTTTTGGACGCCTACATGTAATTTGGATATGATTATGTGGCATCTTTATGAATCACAAAACAAAAAAACCAGTAGTTATTTGAAAACAGCAGTTAGTGCAGCGCCAAAGGCCAAGGCGCCACACTACACAGTGCAGCGCCTTGGCCTTGGGCGCTGCACACCTGGACATGGCAGTCCAGAGAGCAACAGAATCATTCCAGAGAGCAACAGAATCATTCCAATAGGTTTTGCACCCCAAAATTTGCTAAGTCAGTGTGCAGCGCCCAAGGGCAAGACGCTGCACACTACTGTGCAGCACCCAAGAGATAGGCGCTGCACACTGACTTAGCAAATTTTGGGGTGCAAAACCAACTGGAACGCCTGGTGCTCTCGAATGATTCATTGCTCTCGACTGCCATGTCAGTGTGCAGCGCCATGACAAGGCGCCACACTACATGCAGCGCTTGGCCTTGGGCGCTGCACACTGACATGGCAGTCAGAGAGCAATGTAATCATTCCAAAGTTTTGCACCCAAAATTTGCTAAGTCATGTGCAGCGCCCAAGGGCAAGGCGCCACACTATACTGAGGCAGCGCCTATTCCTTGGCGCCAGACAGTGTGTGCGCCTTGTCCTTGGGCGCCGCACACCGACTTAGCAAATTTTGGGGTGGAAAAGCTACTAGAACGCCTCCGGTGCTCTCGACTGGAATGTTCAGTGTGCAGCGCCTAAGGGCTAGGCGCTGACTGTAGTGTGGCGCCTTTCCTTAGGGCGCTGCACACTGGACATTTATTAGGCTGCACCAACTCCTCCCACCCATCCCACCCCACACACCCCACCCTCCACACAAACCCAAGCTCAGTGCCTCCCTCGCCTCCTCTCCCCCCTCTCAAATCCTTCTCGATCCGGAGTATTTGACCGTGGATTTCGAAGCCAACCCCTCCCTTAAGGTAATCTCCTCCGATCCCCTCGTTTTCATCTATAGAAATTGTCACATTTGCTCAAATCTTGCTAGTTTGGGGGAAACCCTAGTTTTTGATAGGATTTGGAAATTTGTGTTTCTTTGCTAATTTGGTATGGTTATGCTTTCATAGTATGCTAGGGTTAGGGTTATGTGTGTTTGATGTTGGTGTTAGGGTTATGTTGGTGTTAGGGTTGTGGTTATTGTTAAGTGGGGGTTAGGGTTGACCAATAATTCTCGGTTTTGTAGGCATGGCTTCATCCGGTTCCATGACAAGGCCACCGTGTGCTAACTAAGAAGACATGCCGAACAAGTGGGAGGACGCATCTTTGGACAAGGTGAAGGAGAAAGATGTCAACATCCCGCCATGTTGGTGTGGAGATGTTTGCAAGGTCAAGGTGTCCACCGACCGAAAGAAAGCATGGGCGGAAGGGCGGAGATATTTTGTATGCCCGAACTATGCTTATGATCGTGCACTTCCAACTAACGCCTATGACCAACCACCGGTAAGCTCGAGAAGTAAAATGTTACTCTCAAATGTGTGTCAACACTAACAACAAAATTTTATGCAGTCACCGCCTCCTCTATGCAAGTACTTCACGTGGATAGATCTTGAAGTGCCAGAAGATGTGAAAAAGGACCAATACGCAGATTGTCTTAGGCGGCAACGATGGTTCGAAGAATCGTTTCGAAGAGGCTTGGAGGAAGAGCGTCGTCAGAAGGAGAGGATGGAGCGGAAGAAACGAGAGGAGGAGAGGGCACGCCAAGCGAAACTTGCTCGTGAGGAGGAGAGGACAAGAAAGCTTGCAAAGGCTCGCGAGGCGCAAGAGGAGGACTCGGCACGTGACAAGAAGGGGAAATGGCCTCGCTCTACTCAGTAGGGACTTCGCTTCGGTGCACTCGTCGTCAACTATCTTCTAATGAATGTGTCATGAAGTTGTGAGGGCATGTGAGATGTTGGTGAACTATCTTCTAGGGCAAGCTGCCATTTGTCATTTGTAATGAATGTGTCATGAACCATGTCGTAGTAATGTTTGAATTGTCTTAAGTTATGAACTAATCGGCATAAAATTTGTGTTTGTTCAAATTGTTGTGATGTTGCGATCATTGTAAGTATTATGGATGTGATGCAAGCCAACTGTGGCTCTCTGGATCGTCATGGAAGTAGTGCAGCGCCTAAGGTCGGCGCTGCACTATATAGTGCAGCGCCTAAGAGTTGGCGCCACAGTCTGATGCAGGCAGCGCCTAATCATATGGTATTGAAGGTTGCTATAAGCAAAACTGCAGAAACAGATGCCATTTTGGCCTCCTGCAGAAAGACTCACATAACAAAAGTATCAGTAAACTGCACATGCTAAGCAAAGAGAACTAATAACTTGAACATCATATCATTTAAGACAATTCAACATTACTTCAGTTCGCAAACACAAATACCACACTAGTAAGAGTTCACCAACATATAACATAACCTCACAAGTTCATCAACCTAATTAAACGGCTACAATTAACATGAACAAGCACTAATGCCTTCCGCGTGTTCTGGTGGCACGCCTGCAGCAAGCTTCTTCTTCTTCTTAGGAGCACAAGGCTCCTCTTGGTCGCACTTCCTCCTCCGCCTCCGCCTCCGCCTCCGCCTCCTCCTCCGCCTCATCATCCAAGCTAGCCATCCATGAGGTCCCTACGACCACCTTTGGGTTGCCTCTGTTGTCATAGTCGTTGGGCGTGTGCGGCGCTGGGATACCTAGGCTTGAACACATATGCGGACCGAGCTTGAGCGTCCGCCAAAGTCATGTCATCATCAAGCTCATGGCCCTATCACACAACGAAACAATATGGTGAAGGCCGTGTCGTAATCAAGTGAGAATCACATCTAAAGGATTAGTCATACCTCTTGGGTGATCCCACCTCATCATCCATATAAGCATATGAGGAACTCACATCGTCCCCCTCATGGTGAGGTGGGGGTGCGATGGTGTACTGCACCTAGGCGATGGTTCATCATATTCAGGATCACGGCAACCGAGAAGGTTCGATAACCGCCTTAACTTCTTGGCCCGACGTTGTAACATGAACAAGTGTGTAAGATATCAAACTTCGCAACATAGATTGGCTCTCATAGTGAATGCGATATGTACCTTGAGGAATGCTCGTAGTGAACCATCATCATTGCCGCCCAACCGGTGTCTTCTCCGAATAGACCTGGCTCTCATCACTGCTTTCTTGATCTCGGTGCGCTGCAGATGAGAAAGAATGAATGCGTTAGCCATTCAAACATGTGTAATACGGTCAACAGGAAAGTAAAGAGGGGAACACTTTACCACATAGTTAATCACCGGAACAGCAGGGACTCCTTGCCCTTGCCTTGAAGGAAATATGCCCTAGAGGCAATAATAAAGTTATTATTTATTTCCTTATTTCATGATAAATGTTTATTATTCATGCTAGAATTGTATTAACCGGAAACATAATACATGTGTGAATACATAGACAAACAGAGTGTCACTAGTATGCCTCTACTTGACTAGCTCGTTAATCAAATATGGTTATGTTTCCTAACCATAGACATGAGTTGTCATTTGATTAACGGGATCACATCATTAGGAGAATGATCTGATTGACTTGACCCATTCCGTTAGCCTAGCACTTGATCGCTTAGTATGTTGCTATTGCTTTCTTCATGACTTATACATGTTCCCGTAACTATGAGATTATGCAACTCCGTTTACGGAGGAACACTTTGGTGCTACCAAACGTCACAACGTGAATCGGGTGATTATAAAGGAGTACTACAGGTGTCTCCAAAGGTACATGTTGGGTTGGCGATTTGAGATTAGGTTTTGTCACTCCGATTGCTGGAGAGGTATCTCTGGGCCCTCTCGGTAATGCACATCACTATAAGCCTTGCAAGCAATGTAGCTAATGAGTTAGTTACGGAATGATGCATTATGGAACGAGTAAAGAGACTTGCCGTAACGAGATTGAACTAGGTATTGGATACCGACGATCAAACCTCGGGCAAGTAACATACCGATGACAAAGGGAACAACGTATGTTGTTATGCGGTTTGACCGATAAAGATCTTCGTAGAATATGTAGGAGCCAATATGGGCATCCAGGTCCCGCTATTGGTTATTGACCAAGAATAGTTCTAGGTCATGTCTACATAGTTCTCGAACCCGTAGGGTCCGCACGCTAAGGTTTCGATGATGAGTTATATTATGAGTTTATGAGTTTTGATGTACCGAAGGAGTTCGAGTCCGGATGAGATCGGGGACATGACGAGGAGTCTCGAAATGGTCGAGACGTAAAGATCGATATATTGGACGACTATATTCGGAGTTCGGAAAGGTTCCGAGTGATTCGGTATTTTTCGAGTACCGGGAGTTACAGGAATACGGGGAAAAGTATTGGGCCTTAATGGGCCTTAGTGGGAAGGAGCCAGGAGGTGGCGTGCGCCTCCCAAGCCCAGTCCGAATTGGACAAGGGGTTTGGGCGCAGCCCACCTCTCCTTCCTTCTCCACTTCCCCTTTCCCCTTCTCCTAGTTGGACTAGGAAGAAGGAGTCCTACTCCGGTGGGAGTAGGACTCCCCTTGGCGCCCTCCTCCTAGGCCGCCACCTCCTCCCTTGCTCCTTTATATACGGGGCGGGGGCACCCCATGATACTGAAGTTGATCTACGGATCGTTCCTTAGCGTGTGCGGTGCCCCCTCCACCATATTCCACTTCGGTCATATCGTCGCGGAGCTTAGCGAAGCCTGCGCGGAGAAGTCATATATCGTCATGAGCTTAGGCGAAGCCCTGCGTCAGTGGAGCATCAACATCGTCACCACGCCGTCGTCTTGTGGAACTCATCCCGACACTTTGCTGGATCGAGTCCGGGGATCGCCATCGAGCTGAACGTGTGCAGAACTCGGAGGTGCCGTGACGTTCGGTGCTTGGATCGGTCGGATCGTGAAGACGCGTCGACTACATCAACGCGTTGTTATAACGCTTCGCTTTCGGTCTCACGAGTGCGTGGACGGACACTCTCCCTCTCGTTGCTATGTCATCACCATGGTCTTGCGTGATCGTAGGAAATTTTTGAAATTACTACGTTCCCCAACGATGGCATCCGAGCCTGGTTTTATGCGTTGATGTCATGTGCACGAGTAGAACACAAGTGAGTTGTGGGCGATACAAGTCATACCGCCTACCAGCATGTCATACTTTGGTTCAGCGGTATTGTGAGATGAAGCGGCCGGACCGACATTACGCAGACGCTTACGCGAGACTGGTTTCACCGCCCGAGCACTCGTTGCTTAAAGGTGACCGGCGGTGTCTGTCTCTCTCACTTTAGTTGAATCGAGTGTGGCTCGCCCGGTCCTTGAGAAGGTTAAAACGGAGTCTATTTGACGAAGTATCGTTGTGGTTTTGATGCGTAGGTAAGAACGGTTCTTGCTCAGCCCGTAGCAGCCACGTAAAACTTGCAACAACAAAGTAGAGGACGCCTAACTTGTTTTTGCAGGGCATGTTGTGATGTGATATGGTCAAGACGTGATGCTATATTTTATTGTATGAGATGATCATGTTTTGTAACCGAGTTATCGCAATGCAGGAGCCATATGGTTGTCGCTTTATTGTATGAAATGCAACGCCATGTAATTGCTTTACTTTATCACTAAGGAGTAGCGATAGTCGAGAAGCAATAGTTGGCGAGACGACAACGATGCTACGATGGAGATCAAGGTGTCGCGCGGTGACGATGGTGATCATGACGTTGCTTGGCGATGGAGATCACAAGCACAAGATGATGATGACCATATCATATCACTTATATTGATTGCATGTGATGTTTATCCTTTATGCATCTTATCTTGCTTTGATTGACGGTAGCATTATAAGATGATCTCTCACCAAAATTATCAAGAAGTGTTCTCCCGAGTATGCACCGCTGCGAAAGTTCTTCGTCTTTGAGACACCACGTGATGATCGGGTGTGATAGGCTCTACGTTCAAATACAACGGGTGCAAAACAGTTGCACACGCGAATACTCAAAGTTAAACTTGACGAGCCTAGCATATAACAGATATGGCCTCGGAACACGGAGACCGAAAGGTCGAGCGTGAATCATATAGTAGATATGATCAACATAGTGATGTTCACCATTGAAACTACTCCATCTCACGTGATGATCGGACATGGTTTAGTTGATTTGGATCACGTGATCACTTAGATGACTAGAGAGATGTCATCTAAGTGGGAGTTTTTAATATGATTAATTGAACTTTAATTTATCATGAACTTAGTCTGGTAGTATTTTGCAAATTATGTTGTAGATCAATAGCTCGCGTTGTTGCTTCCCTATGTTTTTATATGTGTTCCTAGAGAAAATTGTATTGAAAGGTGTTAGTAGCAATGATGCGGATTGGATCCGTGATCGAGGTTTATCCTCATTCTGCTGCAGAAGAATTATGTCCTTAATGCACCGCTAGGTGATGGACCTATTGCAGGAGCAGATGCGATGTTATGAACGTATTAGCTCAATATGAGCGAATCTGAGGCGTTATGAACGTTTAGCTAGCTCAATATGATGACTACTTGATAGTTTAGTGCACCATGCTTAACGGCTTAGAATCGGGACTTCAAAGACGTTTTGAACGTCATGGACCATATGAGATGTTCCAGGAATTGAAGTTAATATTTTAAGCAAATACCGAGTTGAGAGATATGAAGTCTCCAACAAGTTCTATAGCTAAAAGATGGAGGAGAATCGCTCAACTAGTGAGCATGTGCTCAGATTGTCCGAGTACTTCAATCACTTGAATCAAGTGGGAGTTAATCTTCGAGATAAGATAGTGATTGACAGAATTCTCTAGTCACCATCACTAAGTTAGTAGAACTTCGTGATGAACTATAGTATGCAAGGGATGACGAAAAAGATTCTCGAGCTCTTCGCGATGCTAAAATCGGCGAAGGTAGAGATCAAGAAAACATCAAGTGTTGATGGTTGACAAGACTATTAGTCTCAAGGAAAATGGCAAAGGGAAGAAGGGAACTTCAAAAGGAACGGCAAGCAAGTTGCTGCTCGAGTGAAGAAGCCCAAGTCTAGACCTAAGCACGAGACCGAGTACTTTTGCTGCAATGGAACTGGTCACCGGAAGCGGAACTACCCCTGAATATTTGGTGGATAAGAAGGATGGCAAAGTGAACAAGGTTATATTTGATATACAGGTTATTGATGTGTACCTTACTAGTGTTTATAGTAGCCCCTGAGTATTTGATACTGTTCGGTTGCTAAGATTAGTAACTCAAACAGGAGTTCTGAGAATAAATAGAGACTAGTTGAAGGGAAGTGACGATGAGTGTTGGAAGTAGTTCCAAGATTGATATGATCATCATCGCACACCCCTATACTTTCGGGATTAGTGTGGAACCTAAATAAGTGTTATTTGGTGTTGAGCATAAATATGATTTGATCATGTTTATTGCAATACGGTTATTCATTTAAGTAAGAGAATAAATTGTTGTTCATTTACATGAATAAAACCTTATATGGTTACACACCCAATGAAAATGGTTCATTGGATCTCGATCATAGTGATACACATATTCATAATATTGAAACCAAAAGATGCAAAGTTAATAATGATAGTGCAACTTATTTGTGGCAATCGCCGTTTAGGTCATATTGGTGTAAAGCGCATGAAGAAACTCCATCTTGATGGGATTTTGGAATCACTTGATTATGAATCACTTGATGCTTGCGAACCATGCCTTATGGGCAAGATGACTAAAGACTCGTTCTTGGAACAATGGAGCGAGCAAATGACTTATTGGAAATAATACATACCGATGTATGCGGTCCGATGAGTGTTAAAGCTCGTGGCAAGTATCGTTATTTTCGACCTTCACAAGATGATTTGAGCAGATATGGGTATATCTACTTGATGAAACACAATTCGAAACATTTGAAAAGTTCAAAGAATTTTAGAGTGAAGTGAAGAATCATCGTAATAAGAAAATAAAAGTTTCTACGATATGATCGCAGAGGAAAAATATTTGAGTTCTGAGTTTGGCCTTGATTAAAACAATGTGAAATAGTTTCACTACTCACGCCACCGAACACCACAGCGTTATGGTGTGTCCGAACGTCAGAATCAGTACTTTATTTGATATGGTGCGATCAATGATGTCTCTTACCAATTTACCAATATCGTTTTGAGGTTATGCATTAGAGACGGCCGCATTCACATTTAAAAGGGCACCATCTAAATCCGTTGAGGCGACACCGTATGAACTATGGTTTAACAAAGAAACCTAAGCTGTCGTTTCTTAAAAGTTTGAGTTGTGATGCTTATGTGAAAAAGTTTTCACCGATAAGCTCGAACCCAAATCGGAGAAGTGCGTCTTCATAGATTACCCAAAAGAAAATGTTGGGTACACCTCCTATCACAGATCCGAAGGCAAGTCTTTCGTTGCTAAGATGGATCCTTTCTAGAGAAGAAGTTTCTCTCGAAAGAAGTGAGTGGGAGGAAAGTAGAACTTGATGAGGTAATTGTACCTTCTCCCTTATTGGAAAGTAGTTCATCACGTAAATCAGTTCCAGTGATTCCTACACCAATTAGTGAGGAAGTTAATGATGATGATCATGAAACTTCAGATCAAGTTGCTACCGGACCTCGTGAGGTCTTCCAGAGTAAGATCCGCACTGAGTGGTACGGTAATCATGTTCGGAAGTCATGTTACTAGACCATGATGAACCTACGAACTATGAGGAAGCGATGATGAGCCCAGATTCGCGAAATGGCTTGAGGCCATGAAATCTGAGATGGGATCCATGTATGAGAACAAAGTATGGACTTTGATGGAGTTGTTCGATGATCGGCAAGCCATATTATATAAATGGATCTTCAAGAGGAAGACATATGATGATAGTAGTGTTACTATCTACAAAGTTCGACTTGTCGCAAAAAGGTTTTCGACAAGTTCAAGGTGTTGACTACAAATGAGATTTTCTCAATCAGAGCGATTCTTAAGTCTGTTGAATCATGTTAGCAATTGCCACATTTTATGAAATCGGCAAATGAATGTCAAAACTACATTCTTTAATGGATTTATTAAAGAAGAGTTGTATATGATGCAACCAGAAGTTTTTGTCAATCCTAAAGGAGCTAACAAAATGTGCAAGCTCCATGATCCATCAATGGACTGGTGCAAGCATCTCGAGTTGGAATATACGCTTTGATGAGTTGATCAAAGCGTATGGTTTATCTGAGACTTTTGGAGAAGCTCTGTATTTACAAGAAAGTGAGTGGGAGCACTACAGCATTTCGACAAGTATATGTGAATGACATATTGTTGATCGGAAATAATGTAGAATTATTCGCAAAGCATAAAGGAGTGTTTGAAAGGAGTTTTTCAAAGAAAGACCTCGGTGAAGCTGCTTACATATTGAGCATCAAGATCTATAGAGATAGATCAAGACGCTTGATAAGTTTTTCAATGAATACATACCTTGTCAATATTTTGAAGTAGTTCAAAATGGAGCAGTCAAAGAAAAGTTCTTGCTGTGTTGCAAAGGTGTGAAATTGAGTGAGACTCAAATCCCGACCACGGCAGAAAATAGAAAAGAGAATGAAAGTCATTCCCTATGCCTCATCATAGGTTCTATAAAGTATGCTATGCTATGTACTGGACCTATTATATACCTTGCTCTGAATTTGGCAAGGAATACAATAGTGATCTAGGAGTAGATCATGGACATTGGTCAAGAACATCCTTAGTGAGGACTAAGGAAATATTTCTCGATTATGGAGGTGATAAAAGAGCCCGTCGTAAAGAGTAACATCGATGCAAGCTTTTTACACTGATCCGGATGACTCTAAGTCTCAATCTGGATACATATTGTAAGTGGGAGCAATTAGCTAGAGTAGCCCCCGCAGAGCATTGTAGACATAGAATATTTGCAAAATACATACGGCTCTCGAATGTGATGACCCGCTGACTAAGCTTCTCTCACGAGCAAAACATGATCATACCTTAGTACTCTTTGGGTGTTAATCACATAGCGATGTGAACTAGATTATTGACTCTAGTAAACCCTTTGGGTGTTGGTCACATGACGATGTGAACTATGGGTATTAATCACATACAGATGTGAATATTAGTGTTGAATCACATGATGATGTGAACTAGATTATTGACTCTAGTGCAAGTGGGAGACTGAAGGAAATATGCCCTAGAGGCAATAATAAAGTTATTATTTATTTCCTTATTTCATGATAAATGTTTATTATTCATGCTAGAATTGTATTAACCGGAAACATAATACATGTGTGAATACATAGACAAACAGTGTCACTAGTATGCCTCTACTTGACTAGCTCGTTAATCAAAGATGGTTATGTTTCCTAACCATAGACATGAGTTGTCATTTGATTAACGGGATCACATCATTAGGAGAATGATCTGATTGACTTGACCCATTCCGTTAGCCTAGCACTTGATCGCTTAGTATGTTGCTATTGCTTTCTTCATGACTTATACATGTTCCTGTAACTATGAGATTATGCAACTCCGTTTACGGAGGAACACTTTGGTGCTACCAAACGCCACAACGAATCGGGTGATTATAAAGGAGTACTACAGGTGTCTCCAAAGGTACATGTTGGGTTGGCGATTTGAGATTAGGTTTTGTCACTCCGATTGTCGGAGAGGTATCTCTGGGCCCTCTCGGTAATGCACATCACTATAAGCCTTGCAAGCAATGTAGCTAATGAGTTAGTTACGGAATGATGCATTATGGAACGAGTAAAGAGACTTGCGGTAACGAGATTGAACTAGGTATTGGATACCGACGATCAAACCTCGGGCAAGTAACATACCGATGACAAAGGAACAACGTATGTTGTTATGCGGTTTGACCGATAAAGATCTTCGTAGAATATGTAGGAGCCAATATGGGCATCCAGGTCCCGCTATTGGTTATTGACCAAGAATAGTTCTAGGTCATGTCTACATAGTTCTCGAACCCGTAGGGTCCGCACGCTAAGGTTTCGATGATGGTTATATTATGAGTTTATGAGTTTTGATGTACCGAAGGAGTTCGAGTCCCGGATGAGATCGGGGACATGACGAGGAGTCTCGAAATGGTCGAGACGTAAAGATCGATATATTGGACGACTATATTCGGAGTTCGGAAAGGTTCCGAGTGATTCGGTATTTTTGGAGTACCGGGAGTTACGGGAATACGGGGAAAAGTATTGGGCCTTAATGGGCCTTAGTGGGAAGGAGCTGTGAGGTGGCGTGCGCCCTCCCAAGCCCAGTCCAATTGGACAAGGGGTTTGGGGCAGCCCACCTCTCCCTTCCTTCTCCACTTCCCCTTTCCCCTTCTCCTAGTTGGACTAGGAAGAAGGAGTCCTACTCCCGGTGGGAGTAGGACTCCCCTGGCGCGCCTCCTCCTAGGCCGCCACCTCCTCCCTTGCTCCTTTATATACGGGGCGGGGGCACCCCATGATACTGAAGTTGATCTACGGATCGTTCCTTAGCCGTGTCGGTGCCCCCTCCACCATATTCCACTTGGTCATATCGTCATGAGCTTAGGCGAAGCCGCGCGGAGAAGTCATATATCGTCATGAGCTTAGCGAAGCCCTGCGTCGGTGGAGCATCAACATCGTACCACGCCGTCGTCTTGACGGAACTCATCCCGACACTTTGCTGGATCGAGTCCGGGATCGCCATCGAGCTGAACGTGTGCGTAACTCGGAGGTGCCGACGCTCGGTGCTTGGATCGGTCGGATCGTGAAGACGTCGACTACATCAACAGCGTTGTTATAACGCTTCGCTTTCGGTCTATGAGGGTACGTGGACGGACACTCTCCCCTCTCGTTGCTATGTCATCACCATGGTCTTGCGTGATCGTAGGAAATTTTTTGAAATTACTACGTTCCCCAACATGCCTGACATCTCTGTTGTACTTCCCCTTTGCTAGATCCTCAAAGTTTACGGGTTCTTTAAGAATATCCTCATTATATGCCGGCGGGCATATCTCAACTCGAGTAGTTCCAATAAACCATCGTACGTAGTTATCAAAAGCAAGTGGGTTGTGCTCACGAAGCGGGCGCGTCTTGATGCTACTGAGCTTGCTCCACACAAAGCTGGAAGCGGGTAACATCTGTGAGAATGATGCTTGTCCCAGTCCTTTATCTTCCGTTGCCTTCTCCTGTCCAACCTGCGTGGTATAAAACCAAACATTAGCACAATCAAAAGGAGTCCCGATGATTAGACAATACGCAGACATGCTCTCTTACCTATGAAGTGCTTTATCCGTGTCCACCCAATCCGCGGGTGAGGCCGAAAAGACCAAACTAACGATACACGCGATGCGGCAAATGAAACTCAACCGCCCGATTGCATATCGATGGGCACCGCATAAGCCGTAGATCCTTATCCATAAGCACATCGGGTTGAGGCGAACTCCGCGGTGTACCCCAAGCTCTCACCAGCGCCATATGGCTGCCATTCCACCTATGAAACAGGCAACAATGCAAATTTGATGACTATTTTCAAGCAAGCATGAGAAAGGACTAAAGTAATGACCTCCTTACCGCTCAGCGTAATCGTGTCCAACTCGGCAATGTACTTTTGGTACATGAGATTGACATCGTTCGTCATCTCGTAAACGATATCCCACTTGTAAGCCCGTGGGCGCCGTAATTAAATCATGTTCATATGCATACCAAGGATCAAACTGACGCTCTTAAGGCCCAACAAGCGACGCTCCCAGCTCCATACGTAAAGTAGAAGCAGATTACCACCAATGCTCGCACTAGGTGTGATCACGCAACACGATCGTCCAGCTACATATGAAAGAAAACAATGTTAACTTGACAGCAAGCTTGCATTGCTAATGAAGAAATGAGTTAATCACAAAAGCAGACCAACTACAGTCGGTACAAGTAGGCAAGAGTCGCTGAACCCCAGCTCCATTTGCTATCGAAGACGCTCAACGCCTTCACCACATCCATGGGCGTTTTTGCCGGTGGAGTCAGGAAACAAAGTCCTCGACACAATGTACCACATATACACACGAGCATGTGTCCGGATCACATCATCGATGGCATCCGGAGGGCACGCCGCAAAGTTATTTTCAATCCACGTGAAAGCAGCTCCGGCCGCTTTCCTTTCCTCTTCTTCTTCTCTTCTCCTCCTCTACATCATCCTCGGCCTCGGTAGGAGCCATACCGATAAGAGCAATCATCCGCTCGCGCCACCCACCGAATCGGTGCTCATACAGAGAGGCCTCCCGTCGATAGCAAGACCGGTGATCAAGGAGACATCCTCGGCGCCACGGTCATCTCCCGTCCAAGATGGAAATGTGGGTCTCCGGCCTCCACCGATCAACAAGCGGACACCGGTGGAGCGTTCAGATTCGGCGTGGACCGGTGACCAACAGAATCCACGGAGTAGTCCTGCCGCTTGATGTACGGTGTATACCGCTCATTGTAAGGCATGGCAGGACCAGAGACCCGTGATACCGAATCTTCAGAGGTTCAAGCTTCGCAAAAACAAGTAATGACAAATCTTAGGGCATGTAAATTTCAACTAAAGGCAAATTTGCAAAATATTTAGATTACTCATTATTACCTTATCCTTCTCGCGCATCATGTAGGCCCGGTGTTGCACGTCAGAGACATCGCCCGAAGCCAAACCATCCTTACAATTTCAAACAATAAACATATAAGAGTTCATCTTCATCTCAAATATCGGTATACACTAAACATATAACATGTGTTCAACTACAAGAATCTCAACATCTCCTTCTCACACAATGAATATGTCATATGTGTTCAAATAAACTAAACATCTAATATTTCAAATAAACTCAACATCTAATATTTGAAATGAACTCAACATCTAATATATATCTAAACAAACTTCTCATATATGTCTACAAAATCAACATCTCATAGTTATCTATAAAAATAGGCATCTCATATATATCTAAAAAAACTAAACAATCTAGGGTTTCACTAACAATAATCATATATTGTGAACTAATAAATAACACTACTGTACTACCAATATGAATACACATCCTAAATCGAGCAAACCAAACAAATCAAGGGTTCCATCAACTCTTGGACAAATCTCTAAAATGGAAACAAATTTACGGAGCAAAAGAAAGAGAACGGAAGAGTTTACCTAGTAGGATGGATTGGGGATCGAATCCACGGATCAAATCTTCAGATCTGAGAGGGTTGTGGGGGATTAGATGGGGCGCCGCCGCCGCTGCGCTCTCTGTCCGAGAGCGAGAGATGAAGAACTGCCTGGTCGGGCTGGGTCGGCCAGCAGAAGTCATCTTGCAGCGGCCAAGGGCTAGGGCGCTGACGTCAAAGTGTGGCGCCTAGCCCTTAAGCGCGCTGCAGTGCGTGTGGGGCAAGAATCGACCAGGGCTGCCTGTTGGCAGGATGTGCGACACCTAAGGGAAGGACGCCTGACAAGAGGGTGCGGCGCCCAGCTGTCGGGCGCCACACCAAAGGGTCAGTAGAGTGAAATTTTTTCATGACCAGGTCAGTTTGTGATTTGATTTCTGCCTCAGGTCAAATATATGATTTCTGCCGAGAGTTTGAGTCTCCCGGTCCCGGGCACGGCAAGGGCAACTCTGTTTGCCTGTTCGGCTTCCGTTGCCTCGAAAGCGTAAACATTGTTTGATTTGTGCAATGAGACAATACGCTTCCGTGGATTCCTCTACACGCCCCCATTTTTTAAAAAAGAAAATACTTCATTATAACATAAACGTACACGCATACCCCCTCTATTTTTATTTACTTCGTATATTAGTTTTGACTAAAGTCAAACTTTATAAAGTTTGCAGAAAACCATATGAACATTTACAATAACAAGTTTATATGATGTGAAAATATATGCAATGATGAATCCAATGATATATACTCCTCCGTCTGGTGAAAAGTATACATACAATTTTTTAAGACAAACTATAAAGTGGAGTAAAAAAATGCATTGGAAAGGTGCAACCCACCATCTCTCTCCTCTTTAATAACCCAATCCCCAATGAGCTAAGTGAATGTAAAAATTAAGGAGACTATGTGTAGAATGTTATTAATCTTGATTACCGTGTGATAAGAGAGAAATATTTTTTTTACTTTAAAGTGCATTGGGAAGATAGAAGTACAGTCTTTTGTGAAGAAATTTCAAAATCAAGTGTACACTCTTCATCGTACCGAGGGGGGTATTTGGTAGTAGTGTATGTGTTAATATATTTTTCTACAAACTTGTTGAAAATATATAAAGTTTGACTTTAAACAAATCTAAAATGCGAAGTAAATAAAAACGGAGGGAGTATATTGCACACATACTCACACGCACTCGCCTACCAATAACCCGAAGATTCGATGAAAAAGAAAACCCCTGAAGATTTCCGCAAAAAATAAATAACCTGAAGACTTTATTCAATTTAAATATAAATACAATGGTATTGGTATGATATCTCGCTTCCACATAAGCCTAATTACTGTCATATTGTCCTGACTTTTGAGTGTCGTGGCTTAAAAATGATCTACTTGACCTATTGGAAATGGGATACCTCTACTCTCTAAGATTATCTTGCCTCTTCTTGACATAATTCGGCAAAACTCACACTTGTATTAGGAAAAAAAAGTAAGAATTAAGTTGAGAACAGAATGTGTGGCCTCAACCGTCATAGAGTAAATAGCATAAAACTACTGTTTTATGGGCTAGAGTTCCAAAAAACTACCGATTTTTAATTTTTCGCTGATAACTATCAAGTTAGAGGTTGGCTGTTTCAGAAAACACTAATGACAGAGTGCTTTAAAATTGATCACGATTATGACAGTTGGGACCCACATGTAAGAGAACCGTTTGTCGTTTGTTTGACTATTACCTTACATGTACACATGTCAGTATCTCTGAAAGTTTATTTAAAAAGCGATCGGGTCCCTGTAACTTTTTAAAAAAGCAATCGGGTCCCTGACTATTTTATGGAAAAAGCAACGGGCCCTTGCTCCTCGGCGCGCGCCCTCCCATGCTCAAGATCGACAGGACGCTCCCGTCGCCGTGCCCGCCGGCCAGCAGCCGCCGTGACGAGCGCGCCGGCCAGAAGGCATGGAGCCACTGCGGAGATCCCTCCCGTCGCCCGCCGCCCGTCCAATGCGCGCCGCTCCCTTCCAGCGTGCGTGGCGGCCGCGGCCTCCTCCTGCCGGCGAGCTGCGCCTGCAGCCGCCATGAGATCCCCCGCCGTGACCCGGGCCCGATGGCGGCTCCCGATGGCGCGGCGACCCGGACCCGAGCCCCACACCTGCGCGGAGACTCCAGGCGGCGCGCGGCGGCGACCCCCCACCGCGGACGAGGCCCGTGAGCTCCTTGTCACCAGGTGCGCCGGCGAGCTCCTACAACAGTACTAGCGGAGGCGGGCTCGACGTGGCATAGGGCGGTGGACGGACGCGGCATAGGATGACGGAGTGGGCCAGCTGTGTGGCCGGCGGCCACCGCAGTCCTCCGACGTTCTTCGCGAGCAGGGAGAGTGGAGGAGAAAGGAGGCAGAGAGGAGAAGAAGGAGATGACTAGATGAGAAGAGACACTGACATATGGGCCCCACATGTCAGTTAAGGGTCAAACTAACGCTTCGTTTAGGTGTGGGTCTGATCTGTCATAATCATGATTAATTGATAAGTATTCAGCGTTTTGGGTTTTTTGAAATAGCCGACCCCTGACTTGGTGGTTATCTGAGAAAAATTAAAAACCAGTAATTTTTTGGAACCGTAACTTGTAAAGTAGTAGTTTTCTGCTATTTACTCGCCGTCATATGAGGTCAAGGGCATTTTTGGTGCATATACTAAGTTTTTTCCAACCCTAGCCGTCGTCGCCTCGGCCCCACTCCTTTTCTCCTGTCCGGCGGCCTTGTTGATGGTAAGAGGAGTGGGAACCTGCCTATTTCATTTGTATTTCTCTTAGGTTCTATTTCCCTGGCGGTGTCAACGAGGTGGTGGCAACGATGGCATGCTTAAATAAGGTCTCTCTGGTCTTTCCCTACCTCGACGATATTCGATCCGACGCTAATGAATGTTCTGTGAGAGTTTGTGTTGTCATATCTGTTAGTTCTTCTCAGATCTTGGCAGTTGGTGTGTCTACCAAGGAGAGCAATTGGTTGACTATTGGTGGGGCGCCTTCAACATCTTCTTCTGTATTGTTTTGAGGCATGGTCCATTTTCTTCTATTCTCTGGACCAGTGGTGATGGATCGCATGCCTGTACTACGTGCACTCATGCTCCAACCGATGTTTCTTCATCGACTTCTAGATCCCGTTACAAGCAGTGAGTAGCTATTGTCTTTAAAGCCTGGTATGGCAAGGGTGTTTTTTATAGAAAAGGAGTAACACCCCCGGCCTCTGCATCTGGACGATGCATACAACCATTTTATTAATTATTAACACAAAACTTTACAAAGTCATATAACATTAAGACTAAAGCCATCGTCTAAGCAACATCTGTCGCTACTCCTATCCAGTTGATGAAGGAGCATTGATAGTTTGGACCTAATACCAAACAGGCCTCGCAGCCAAACCTAACATCTAAGACCTGAGGTCCCAACCAGAACGCTTGCCGGGTATGGGCACCCACTAGTCCGGCGTGCTCCTCAACCAGGACGCCTGCCGGGTATGTGAATGAAATATGCCCTAGAGGCAATAATAAAGTTATTATTTATTTTCTTATATCATGATAAATGTTTATTATTCATGCTAGAATTGTATTAACCAGAAAAATAATACTTGTGTGAATACATAGACAAACAGAGTGTCACTAGTATGCCTCTACTTGACTAGCTCGTTGATCAAAGATGGTTATGTTTCCTAGCCATTGACATGAGTTGTCATTTGATTAATGGGATCACATCATTAGGAGAATGATGTGATTGACTTGACCCATTTTGTTAGCTTAGCACACGATCGTTTAGTATTTTGCTATTGCTTTCTTCATGACCTATACATGTTCCTATGACTATGAGATTATGCAACTCCGTTCTGGGAGGAACACTTTGTGTGCTACCAAACGTCACAACGAATCGGGTGATTATAAAGGTGCTCTCTGTGTGTCTCGAAGGTACTTGTTGGGTTGGCGTATTTCGAGATTAGGATTTGTCACTCGATTGTCGGAGAGGTATCTCTGGGCCCACTCGGTAATGCACATCACTATAAGCCTTGCAAGCATTGCAACTAATGAGTTAGTTGCGGGATGATGTATTATAGAACGAGTAAAGAGACTTGTTGGTAACGAGATTGAACTAGGTATTGAAATACCGACGATCGAATCTCGGGCAAGTAACATACCGATGACAAAGGGAACAACGTATGTTGTTATGCGGTCTGACCGATAAAGATCTTCGTAGAATATGTGGGAGCCAATATGAGCATCCAGGTTCCGCTATTGGTTATTGACCGGAGAAATGTCCCGGTCATGTCTACATAGTTCTCGAACCCGTAGGGTCTGCACGCTTAAAGTTTGATGACGATTATATTATGAGTTTATGTGTTTTGATGTAACGAAGATAGTTCGGAGTCCCGGATGTGATCACGGACATCACGAGGAGTCTCGAAATGGTTGAGACATAAAGATTGATATATTGGAAGCCTATATTTGGATATCGGAAGTGTTCCGGGTGAAATCAGGATTTTACCGGAGTACCGGGGGTTACCGGAACCCCCCGGGGGTTTAATGGGCCTACATGGGCCTTAGTGGAGAAGAGGAGGGGCGGCCAGGGCAGGCCGCGCGCCCCCTCCCCCTCTAGTCCGAATTGGACAAGGAGGGGGCGGCGCCCCCCTTTCCTTCCTCTCTCCCTCCTCCTTCCCCTTCTCCTACTCCAACTAGGAAAGGAGGGAGTCCTACTCCCGGTGGGAGTGGGACTCCTCCTGGCGCGCCTCCTCCTGGCCGGTCGCCTCTCCTCCTTGCTCCTTTATATACGGGGGCAAGGGGCACCCCATAGACACAACAATTGATCTCTTGATCTCTTAGCCGTGTGCGGTGCCCCCCTCCACCATAATCCACCTCGATAATATCGTAGCGGTGCTTAGGAGAAGCCCTGCGTCGGTAGAACATCATCATCGTCACCACGTCGTCGTGCTGACGGAACTCTCCCTCAAAGCTCGGCTGGATCGGAGTTCGAGGATGTCATCGAGCTGAACATGTGCTGAACTCGGAGGTGCCGTGCGTTCGGTACTTGATCGGCCGGATCGTGAAGACGTACGACTACATCAACCGCGTTGTGCGAACGCTTCGCTTTCGACCACGAGGCACGTGGACAACACTCTCCCTCTCGTTGCTATGCATCACCATGATCCTGCAGCGAGGGAAATTTTTGAAATTACTACGTACCCCAACAGTATGAGGCCGCCGCAGCCACCTGCCACCAATCCATCTTTAGAGATGTACTGCTGCATCTACCTTGCCCGGTCTAGCTGCCGCCGACGCCAGACAGCGTCACGCTCCTGCTCGAGTCCATCTCCGCGCTTGCGCGCCGAGTCTCCACTGCGCCACGCCGCTGAGATTCGCCGTCATCAATGGGCAAGATAAATCACCACTCCTCCTCTTGTCCCCTCCAACCAGCACTTGCTCCAAAACGATGCCCCTAAGAGGGAGAACGACACAAAGGCGCCGTCATCGTCCGATCCGGTAGACCCAGATCTAGGGTTTCCCCCCGAACTTCCCGATCAGGTTGACGTGACCTGCAATGACGATGCCTCAAGAAGGGAACGACGTCCGAGACGCCGCCATCGTTCGCCAAGACCGCAGTCAGGCGCGATTTTCACCGGAAGCCACGTCGACCCGATCTCGCGGCTGGCTAGAACCGAGCGGATGTTGGAAATATGCCCTAGAGGCAATAATAAAAGCATTATTATTATATTTCCTTGTTCATGATGATTGTCTTTTATTCATGCTATAACTGTATTATCCGGAAATCGTAATACACGTGTGAATACATAGACTACAATACGTCCCTAGTAAGCCTCTAGTTGACTAGCTCGTTGGTCAACAGATAGTCATGGTTTCGACTATGGACATCGGATGTCATTGATAACGGGATCACGCCATTAGGAGAATGACGTGATGGACAAGACCCAATCCTAAGCATAGCACAAGATCGTGTAGTTCGCTTTGCTAGAGCTTTTCCAATGTCAAGTATCTCTTCCTTAGACCATGAGATCGTGCAATTCCGGATACCGTAGGAGTGCTTTGGGTGTATCAAACGTCACAACGAATCGGGTGACTATAAAGGTGCACTACAGGTATCTCCGAAAGTGACCATTGGGTTGACACGGATCGAGATGGGATTTGTCACTCCGTATTACGGAGAGGTATCCTTGGGCCCACTCGGTAATGCATCATCATAATGAGCTCAAAGTGATCAAGTGTCCGGTCACGGATCATGCATTGCGATACGAGTAAAGTGACTTACCGTAACGAGACTAAACGAGGTATTGGGATACCGACGATCGAGTCTCGGGCAAGTAACATACCGTCGACGGAGGGAATAGAATACGGGTTGCTTGAACCCTTGACATCGTGGTTCATCCGATGACAACATCGAGGAGCATGTAGGAGCCAACATGGGTATCCAGATCCGCTGTTGGTTATTGACTTGAGGTAGTCTCGGTCATGTCGCGATGTCTCCGAACCCGTAGGGTCTACACACTTAAGGTTCGGTGGACGCTAGGGTTAATAGGAAGACAAGTATGTGATTACCGAATGTTGTTCGAGTCCGGATGAGATCCCGGACGTCACGAGGAGTTCGGAATGGTCCGAGGTAAAGATTTATATATGGAAAGTGGTTAAACGGACTCAGGAAAGTTTGGGGTATCTGGGTAATGTACGGGGCCACGGGAGAGTTCCGGAGGTCCACCGGGAGGGGCCACCTCCCGGGGGCCACATGGGCTAAGTGGGAGGGAGCCAGCCCTGGTGGCTGGGCGCACCTCCCACCTAGGCCCATGCGGCTAGGGCATGGGGAGGAAACCTAAAGGGGCGCCCAGCTTGGGGGCAAGCCACCCTCCCTCCTCCCTTGGCCGCCGCCCCCATCTAGGGTTTCCCTAGATGGCCGGCCCCTGCCCTCTCCTCCTATAAATAGAGGGGTGGGGGAGGCTGCATACACCATTGAAGGCGCAGCCCTCCCTCCCCAACACCTCTCTTTCTCCACGCAAGCTTGGCGAAGCCCCTGGGAGAACTGCCAGACCAACCGCACCACGCCGTCGTGCTGCCATTGGAGTTGTCTTCCTCAACCTCTCCTTCATCCTTGCTGGATCAAGACGGAGGAGACGCCATCGTCCCGTACGTGTGTTGAACACGGAGGTGCTGTCCTTTCAGCACTTTGGTCATCGGTGATCGGAATCACGTTGGGAACGTCTTCATCATCACCACTCCCTCGAACGCTTCCGTACTCGATCTACAAGTGGTATGTAGATGCAAACTCTCTCTCGTGACTCGTTGCTTAGATGAACTCATAGATAGATCTTGGTGAAACCGTAGGAAAATTTTAATTTTCTGCAACGTTCCCCAACAGTGGTATCAGAGCTAGGTCTATGCGTAGTTCTCTTTGCACGAGTAGAACACAATTTTGTTGTGGGTGTGGATCTTGTCAACTTACTTGCCGTTACTAGTCGTTTCTTGCTTCCGCGGTATTGTGGGATGAAGCGGCCCGGACCAACCTTACACGTACTCTTACGTGAGACCGGTTCCACCGACTAACATGCACTAGTTGCATAAGGTGGCTGGCGGGTGTCTGTCTCTCCTACTTTAGTTGGAGCGGATTCGATGAACAGGGTCCTTATGAAGGGTAAATAGAAGTTGACAAGATCATGCTGTGGTTATTCGTAGGTAAGAAAATGTTCTTGCTAGAACCCAATTGCAGCCACGTAAAAGATGCAACAACAATTAGAGGACGTCTAACTTGTTTTTGCAGCAATTGTCATGTGACGTGATATGGCCAAGTTGTGATGAATGATGATATATTGTGATGTATGAGATCATGTTCTTGTAATAGGAATCACGACTTGCATGTCGATGAGTATGACAACCGGCAGGAGCCATAGGAGTTGTCTTTATTTTGTATGACCTGCGTGTCATTGAAGTACGCCATGTAACTCACTTTACTTTATTGCTAAACGCATTAGCCATAGAAGTAGAAGTGGTCGTTGGCGTGACAACTTCATGAAGACACGATGATGGAGATCATGATGATGGAGATCATGGTGTCATGCCGGTGACAGGATGATCATGGAGCCCCGAAGATGAAGATCAAGGAGCTATATGATATTGGCCATATCATGTCACTACTTTATAATTGCATGTGATGTTTATTATGATTATACATCTTGTTTACTTAGAACGATGGTAGTAAATAAGATGATCCTTAGAACAATTTCAAGAAGTGTTCTCCCTAAGCGTGCACCGTTGCTACAGTTCGTCGCTTCTAAGCACCACGTGTTGATCGGTGTGATGGATTCTTACGTTCACATACAACGGGTGTAAGACAGATTTACACACGCAGAAACACTTAGGGTTAACTTGACGAGCCTAGCATGTACAGACATGGCCTCGGAACACGGAGACCGAAAGGTCGAACACGAGTCGTATGGAAGATACGATCAACATGAGAATGTTCACCGACGCAGACTAGTCCGTCTCACGTGTTGATCGGACACGGTCTAGTCGACTCGGATCGTGTAACACTTAGATGACTAGAGGGATGTCTAATCTAAGTGGGAGTTCATTAATAATTTGATTAGATGAACTTTATTATCATGAACAATAGTCTAAAATCTTTTACATGATATGTCTTGTAGATCAAATGGCCAACGCCATGTCAACTTGAACTTCAACGTTCCTAGAGAAAACCAAGCTGAAAGATGACGGCAAGAACTATACGGACTGGGTCGGAACCCGAGGATCATCCTCATAGCTGCCAGAAACAATCGTCCTAGAAGGAGCGTTAGGTGACGCTCCGTCTGAAGAACCAAGACATTATGAATGCTTGGCAGTCTCGTCTTGATGATTACTCCCTCGTTCAAAGGCGGCATGCTTTACAGCTTAGAACCGGGCTCCAAAAGCGTTTTGAGCATCACGGAGCATATGAGATGTTCAAGAGCTGAAACTGGTTTTTCAAGCTCATGCCCGGTCGAGAGATATGACATCTCCGACAAGTTCTATAGTTGTAAGATGGAGGAAAACAGTTGTCGGTGAGCACATTCTCAAGATGTCCAGGTTACACAACCGTATGACCCAACTGAATATTAACCTCCACGATGAGGCGGTCATTGACAGAATCCTCGATCGCCCCACCAAGCTACAAGAGCTTTGTGATGAACTACAACATGCAAGGGATGGTAAAGACCATTCTGAAGTGTTCTCTATCTCAAGTCACCGAGGTTGAAATCAAGAAAGAACATCAAGTGTTGATGGTCAATAAGACCACTAAGTTCAAGAAGGGCAAGGGTAAGAAGAACTTCAAGAAGGACGGCAAGGAGATTGCCGCCCGTAAGCAAGTTGCGGGAAGAAGTCAAAGAATGGACCCAAACCCGAGACTCGAGTGCTTTTATTGCAAGGGAGGGTCACTAGAAGCGGAACTGCCCCAAGTACTTAGCGGATAAGAAGGCCGGCAACACCAAAGGTATATTTGATATACATGTAATTGATGTGTACCTTACCAAGAATCGTAGTAACTCCCGGTATTTGATACCGTGCCGTTGCTCATATTTGTAACTCACAGCAGAGCTGCGGAATAAGCGGAGGCTGGCGAAGGACGAGGTAACGATGCGCGTCGGGAATGGTTCCGAGTCGATGTGATCGCCGTCGGCACGCTACCTCTTCATTTACCCACGGGATTAGTTATAAACCTTAATAATTGTTATTTGGTGCCAAGTTTGAGCATGAATATTGTATCCGGATCTCGTTTAATGCGAGATGGCTACTCATTTAAATCCGAGAATAATGGTTGTTCTATTTATATGAGAGATATGTTTTATGGTCATGCTCCGATGGTCAATGGTTTATTCTTAATGAATCTCGGCGTAGTATTACACATGTTCATAGCGTGAATACCAAAAGATGTAAAGTTGATAACGATAGTCCCACATACTTGTGGTAATCGCCGCCTTGGTCACATTGGTGTCAAGCGCATGAAGAAGCTCCATCTTGATGGACTTTTGGAGTCTCTTGATTATGAATCATTCGACACATGCGAACCATGCCTCATGGGCAAGATGACCAAGACTCCATTCTCTGGAACAATGGAGCGAGCAACCAACTTGTTGGAAATCATACATACCGATGTGTGCGGTCCAATGAGCGTTGAGGCTCATGGAGGATATCGTTATGTTCTCACTCTCACAGATGACTTGAGTAGATATGGGTATGTCTACTTGATGAAACACAAGTCTGAGACCTTTGAAACGTTCAAGGAATTTCAGAATGAAGTAGAGAATCAACGTGACCGAAAGATAAAATTCTTACGATCGGATCATGGAGGAGAATATTTAAGTCACTAATTTGGTAACACTTAAGAAAATGTGGAATCGTTTCACAACTAACGCCGCTGGAACACCTCGGAACGGTGTGTCCGAACGTCGAATCGCACTCTATTGGATATGGTGCGGTCTATGATGTCTCTTCTTGATTTACGCTATCATTTTGGGGATACGTTCTAGAGACAGCTACATTCACTTTAAATAGGGCACCGTCTAAATCCGTTGAGACGACACCGTATGAATTATGGTTTGGGAAGAAACCTAAGTATCGTTTCTAAAAGTTTGGGGATGCGATGCCTATGTCAAGAAACTTCAACCTGAAAAGCTCGAACCCAAGTCGGAAAAATGCGTCTTCATAGGATACCCTAAGGAAACCTTTGGGTATACCTTCTACCTTAGATCCGAAGGCAAGATCTTTGTTGCCAGAACGGAACCTTTCGAAAAGAGTTTCTCTCGAAAGGAGTAAGTGGGAGGAAAGTAGAACTCGATGAAGTACTACCTCTTGAACAGGATAGTAGTGCAGCTCGGAAAATGTTCTGTGATGCCTACACCAACCAAGAGGAAATTCATGATGATGATCAAGGTACTTGGATCAAGTTGCTCTTGAATCAGAGGTCCACTAGGACACGCCCGCACTGCAGTGGTACGGCAACCCTGTCACGGAAATCATGTTGTTGGACAACGGTGAACCTTGAACTATGAAGAAGCGATGGCGGCCCAGATTCCAACAAATGGCTAGAAGCCATGAAGTCCGAGATAAAATCCATGTATGAAAACAAAGTGTGGACTTTGACTGACTTGCCCGATGATCGGCGAGCGATAGAAAACAAATGGATCTTTAAGAGGAAGACGGACGCGGATGGTAATGTCACCATTTATAAAGCTCGACTTGTCGCTAAGGGTTATCGGCAAGTTCAAGGGATTGACTACGATGAGACTTTCTCTCCCGTAGCGAAGCTTAAGTCCGTCCGAATCATGTTAGCAATTGCCACATACTATGATTATGAAATATGGCAGATGGACGTCAAAACAGCGTTCCTTAACGGCTATCTTAAGGAAGAGCTGTATATGATGCAGCCGGAAGGTTTTGTCGATCCTAAGAATGCTGACAAAGTATGCAAGCTCCAGCGATCCATTTATGGGCTGGTGCAAGCATCTCGGAGTTGGAACATTCGCTTTGATGAGATGATCAAAGCGTTTGGGTTTATGAGACTTATGGAGAAGCCTGCGTTTACAAGAAAGTGAGTGGGAGCTCAGAGCATTTCTCATATTATATGTAGATGACATACTTGATGGGAAATGATATAGAATTCTTGGACAACATTAAGGCCTACTTGAATAAGTGTTTTCAATGAAGGACCTTGGAGAAGCTGCTTATATATTAGGCATCAAGATCTATAGAGATAGATCGAGACGCCTCATAGGTCTTTCACAAAACACATACCTTGATAAGATTTTGAAGAAGTTCAAAATGGATCAGTCCAAGAAGGGGTTCTTGCCTGTTTTGCAAGGTGTGAGATTGAGCTCAGCTCAATGCCCGACCACGGCAAAAGATAAAGAAGAGATGAGTGTCATCCCCTATGCTTCAGCCATAGGATCTATTATGTATGCCATCTTTGTGTACTGGACTGATGTAAACCTTGCCGTAAGTTTGGTAGGAAGGTACCAAAGTAATCCCGCAAGGAACTTTGGACAGCGGTCAAGAATATCCTAAAGTACCGAAAAGGACAAAGGACATGTTTCGTTTATGGAGGTGACGAAGAGCTCGTCAGAAGGGTTACGCCGACGCTTAGCTTCGACACAGATCCGATGACTCTAAGTCACAAACCGGATCGTGTATATGTTGAATGGTGGAGCGAAGCTGGTGCAGCTGCAAGCGAGCGTCGTGGCGGGATCTACATGTGAAGCGGAGTACATGGCAGCCTCGGAGGCAGCACATGAAGCAATTTGGGTGAAGGAGTTCATCACCGACCTAGGAGTCATACCCAATGCGTCGGGGCCGATCAAACTCTTCCGTGACAATCTGGAGCTATTGCCCTTGCCAAGGAGCCCAGGTTTCACAAGAAGACCAGGCACATCAAGCGCCGCTCAACTCCATCCGTGAAAATGTTCAAGATGGAGACATAGAAATTTGTAAAGTGCATACGGATCGAATGTCGCAGATCCGCTGACTAAACCTCTCCCATGGGCAAAACATGATCAACACCGTAACTCTATGGGTGTTCGATTCATCACAATGTAACTAGATTATTGACTCTAGTGCAAGTGGGAGACTGTTGGAAATATGCCCTAGAGGCAATAATAAAAGCATTATTATTATATTTCCTTGTTCATGATGATTGTCTTTTATTCATGCTATAACTGTATTATCCGGAAATCGTAATACACGTGTGAATACATAGACTACAATACGTCCCTAGTAAGCCTCTAGTTGACTAGCTCGTTGTCAACAGATAGTCATGGTTTCTGACTATGGACATCGGATGTCATTGACAACGGGATCACGTCATTAGGAGAATGACGTGATGGACAAGACCCAATCCTAAGCATAGCACAAGATCGTGTAGTTCGTTTTGCTAGAGCTTTTCCAATGTCAAGTATCTCTTCCTTAGACCATGAGATCGTGCAATTCCCGGATACCGTAGGAGTGCTTTGGGTGTATCAAACGTCACAACGTGACTGGGTGACTATAAAGGTGCACTACAGGTATCTCCGAAAGTGACCATTGGGTTGACACGGATCGAGGCGGGATTTGTCACTCCGTATTATGGAGAGGTATCACTTGGGCCCACTCGGTAATGCATCATCATAATGAGCTCAAAGTGATCAAGTGTCGGTCACGGATCATGCATTCTTGATACGAGTAAAGTGACTTACCGTAACGAGACTAAACGAGGTATTGGGATACCGACGATCGAGTCTCGGGCAAGTAACATACCGTCGACGGAGGGAATAGAATACGGGTTGCTTGAACCCTTGACATCGTGGTTCATCCGATGACAACATCGAGGAGCATGTGGGAGCCAACATGGGTATCCAGATCCCGCTGTTGGTTATTGACTTGAGGTAGTCTCGGTCATGTTCAGATGTCTCCCGAACCCGTAGGGTCTACACTTAAGGTTCGGTGACGCTTAGGGTTAATAGGAAGACAAGTATGTGATTACGAATGTTGTTCGAGTCCGGATGAGATCCCGGACGTCACGAGGAGTTCGGAATGGTCCGGAGGTAAAGATTTATATATGGAAAGTGGTTAAACGGACTCGGAAAGTTTCTGGGTATACTGGTAATGTACTGGGGCCACCGGAGAGTTCAGGAGGTCCACGGGAGGGCCACCTCCGGGGGCCACATGGGCTAAGTGGGAGGGAGCCAGCCCTGGTGGCTGGGCGCACCTCCCACCTAGGCCCATGCGGCTAGGGCATGGGAGGGAAACCTAAAGGGGCGCCTCAGCTTGGGGGCAAGCCACCCTCCCTCCTCCCTTGTCGCCGCCCCATCTAGGGTTTCCCTAGATGGCCGGCCCCCTGCCCTCTCCTCCTATAAATAGAGGGGTGGGGGAGGGCTGCATACACCATTGAAGGCGCAGCCCTCCCTCCCAACACCTCTCTTTCTCCACGCAAGCTTGGCGAAGCCCTGCGGAGAACTGCCAGACCAACCGCACCACGCCGTCGTGCTGCCATTGGAGTTGTCTTCCTCAACCTCTCCTTCATCCTTGCTGGATCAAGACGGAGGAGACGCCATCGTCTCCGCACGTGTGTTGAACACGGAGGTGCTGTCCTTTCAGCACTTTGGTCATCGGTGATCGGAATCACGTTGGGAACGTCTTCATCATCACCACTCCCTCGAACGCCTGCATCGATCTACAAGTGGTATGTAGATGCAAACTCTCTCTCGTGACTCGTTGCTTAGATGAACTCATAGATAGATCTTGGTGAAACCGTAGGAAAATTTTAATTTTCTGCAACGTTCCCCAACAGCGGAACCTCGCCATGAAGATGTATGGTGCCGTCGGAAAGCCAGTTGAGGACCTCCGGCCGCCCCACCCCGGCCCCATCACGCGCCGCCGGCCGGCCATAGCCGAACCACGACGGATCTGGCCGGGACGCCAGATCCACGGCCACCGCCGCCGCCCATTGTTGGAAATATGCCCTAGAGGCAATAATAAATTGGTTATTATTATATTTCCTTGTTCATGATAATCGTTTATTATCCATGCTATAATTGTATTGATAGGAAACTCATATACATGTGTGGATACATAGACAACACCATGTCCCTAGTAAGCCTCTAGTTGACTAGCTCGTTGATCAATAGATGGTTACGGTTTCCTGACCATGGACATTGGATGTCATTGATAACGGGATCACATCATTAGTAGAATGATGTGATGGACAAGACCCAATACTAAGCCTAGCACAAAGATCGTAGTTCGTATGCTAAAGCTTTTCTAATGTCAAGTATCTTTTCCTTAGACCATGAGATTGTGCAACTCCGGATACCGCATTGAATGCTTTGGGTGTACCAAACATCACAACGTAATCGGGTGACTATAAAGGTGCACTCAGGTATCTCGAAAGTGTACATTGGGTTGGCACGAATCGAGACTGGATTTGTCACTCCGTAAACGAGAGATATCTCTGGGCCCACTCGGTAGGACATCATCATAATGTGCACAATGTGACCAAGGGGTTGATCACGGGATGATGTGTTACGGAACGAGTAAAGAGACTTGCGGAAACGAGATTGAACAAGGTATCGGGATACCACGATCGAATCTCGGGCAAGTACAATACCGCTAGACAAAGGGAATTGTATACGGATTGATTGAGTCCTTGACATCGTGGTTCATCCGATGAGATCATCGTGGAACATGTGGGAGCCAACATGGGTATCCAGATCCGCTGTTGTTTATTGACGGAGAACGCCTCGGTCATGTTCAGATGGTTCCCAAACCCGTAGGGTCTACACACTTAAGGTTCGATGACGCTAGGGTTATAAAGGAAGTTTGTATGTGGTTACCGAATGTTGTTCAGAGTCCGGATGAGATCCCGGACGTCACGAGGAGTTCAAATGGTCCGGAGGTAAAGATTTATATATGGGAAGTCCTGTTTTGGTCACCTAGGAAAAGTTTGGGTTTTATTTGTAGACGTCTGGGACCACCGGAGGGTCCTGGGTCCACCAAGTGGGGCCACTGCCCGGAGGGCTGCATGGGCCAAGTGTGGGAGGGACCAGCCCGGGTGGGCTGGTGCGCCCCACAAGGGCCCAAGGCACCTAGGGTTTGGGGAGGGGGTGCTTCCACCTAACTTGAGGGGCAAGTTTCCCCTCTCCCCCTGGCCGCCACCCTTAGATGGGATTGGGGCAGCCGCACCCTTTGGGGTGGAAACCCAGAGAGGCGCACCCCTCCTCTCCCTATATATACTTGAGGGTTTTGGGGCTGCCAACACATGAGTTTCTCCCTATATTGGCGCAGCCCCGCCTCCTCCTCCTCCTCTCCCGTGGTGCTTGGCGAAGCCTCGCTGGATTGCCACGCCTCCATCACCACCACGCAGTTGTGCTGCTGCTTGACGTAGTCTTCCTCAACCTCTCCTCTCTCCTTGCTGGATCAAGGCGTGGGAGACGCCACCGGGCTGTACGTGTGTTGAACGCGGAGGTGCCGTCCGTTCGGCACTAGGATCTCCGTGATTTGGATCACGGCAGCACGGCTCCTTCAACCCGTTATCTTGAACGCTTCGCTTAGCGATCTACAAGGGTATGTAGATGCACTCTCCTTCCCTCGTTGCTAGTTTCTCCATAGATAGATCTTGGTGACACGAGGAAAATTTTGAATTTCTCGCACGTTCCCCAACAAGTGGCATCATGAGCTAGGTCTATTGCGTAGATTCTTTGCACGAGTAGAACACAAAGTAGTTGTGGGCGTTGATTTTGTTCAATATGCTTACCGTTACTAGTCCAATCTTGTTTCGACGGTATTGTGGGATGAAGCGGCCGGACCGACCTTACGTACACTTACGTGAGACAGTTCCACCGATCGACATGCACTTGTTGCATAAGGTGGCTAGCGGTGCCGATCTCTCCCACTTTAGTCGGATCGGATTCGATGAAAAGGATCCTTATGAAGGGTAAATAGCAATTGACATATCACGTTGTGGTTTTGCGAGGTAAGAAACGTTTTGCTAGAAACCCATAGCAGCCACGTAAAACATGCAAACAACAATTAGAGGACGCCTAACTTGTTTTTGCGGGGTATGCTATGTGATGTGATATGGCCAAAAGAATGTGATGAATGATATGTGATGTATGAGATTGATCATGTTCTTGTAATAGGAATCACGACTTGCATGTCGATGAGTATGACAACCGGCAGGAGCCATAGGAGTTGTCTTTATTTATTGTATGACCTGCGTGTCACTGAATAACGCCATGTAATTACTTTACTTCATTGCTAAACCGTTAGCCATAGTAGTAGAAGTAATAGTTGGCGAGACAACTTCATGGAGACACGATGATGGAGATCATGGTGTCATGCCTGTGACGATGATGATCATGGAGCCCCGAAGACGGAGATCAAAAGGAGCAAAATGATATTGGCCATATCATGTCACTTTTTTATTGCATGTGATGTTTATCATGTTTTTGCATCTTATTTGCTTAGAACGACGGTAGTAAATAAGATGATCCCGCATTAAAATTTCAAGAAAGTGTTCCCCCTAACTGTGCACCGTTGCTAAGTAAAGTTCGTCGCTTCAAGCACCACGTGATGATCGGGTGTGATAGATTCTTACGTTCACATACAACGGTGTAAGCCAGATTTACACACGCGAAACACTTAGGTTAACTTGACGAGCCTAGCATGTACGCACATGGCCTCGAACACAAGAGACCGAAGGTCGAGCATGAGTCGTATAGTAGATACGATCAATATGAAGATGTTCACCGATGATGACTAGTCCATCTCACGTGATGATCGGACACGGCCTAGTTGACTCGGATCATGTAATCACTTAGATGACTAGAGGGATGTCTATCTGAGTGGGAGTTCATTAGATGAACTTAATTATCCTGAACATAGTCAAAAGCCCTTTGCAAATTATGTCATAGCTTGCGCTTTAGTTCTACTGTTTTAGATATGTTCCTAGAGAAAATATAATTGAAAGTTGATAGTAGTGATTATGCGATCAGTAGAAAGCTTATGTCCTGAATACACCGATCAGTGTACAGAACCCCAAAACGTCGTCTATGGATGTTGCAAACATCGGACATACACGTTTTGATAACTACGTGATAGTTCAGTTAAACGGTTTAGAGTTGAGGCACCAAAGATGTTTTCGAAACGTCGCGGAACATATGAGATGTTTTGAGGGCTGAAATTGGGATTTCAGGCTCGTGCCCACGTCAAGAGGTATAAGACCTCTGACGATTTTCTTAGCCTACAAACTAAGGGAGAAAAGCTCAATCGTTGAGCTTGTGCTCAGATTGTCTGAGTGCAACAATCACTTGAATCGAGTGGGAGTTGATCTTCCAGTTGAGATAGTGATGTTTCTCCAAAGTCATTGCCACCAAGCTGCTAGAGCTTCGTGATGAACTATAACAAATCAGGGATAGATATGATGATCCTTGAGATATTCACGATGTTTGACACCGCGAATGTAGAAATCAAGAAGGAGCATCAGTTGTTGATGGTTAGTGAAACCACTAGTTTCAAGAAGGGCAAGGGCAAGAAGGGGTACTTCATGAAATGGCAAATCAGTTGCTGCTCCAGTGAAGAAACCCAAGGTTGAACCCAAACCCGAGACTAAGTGCTTCTGTAATAAGGGGAACAACCATTGGAGCAGATTTACCCTAGATACTTGTTAGATGAGAAGGCTGGCAAGGTCGATAGAAGTATATTGGATATACATTATGTTAATGTGTACTTTACTAGTACTCGTAGTAGCACCAGGGTATTAGATACCGGTTCGGTTGCTAAGTGTTAGTAACTCGAAATAAAAGCTACGGAATAAACGGAGACTAGCTAAAGGTGAGCCGACGATATGTGTTGGAAGTTTTTCCAAGCTTGATGTGATCAAGCGTCGCACGCTCCCTCTACCAACGAGATTGGTGTTAAACCTAAATAATTGCATTTGGTGTTTGCGTTGAGCATAGACATGATTGGATTATGTCTATCGCAATACGGTTATTCATTTAAGGAGAATAATGGTTACTCTGTTTATTTGAATAATACCTTCAATGGTCTTGCACCTAAAGGAATGGTTTATTGAATCTCGATCGTAGTGATACACATTTTCATGCCAAAAGATATAAGATAGTAATGATAGTACCACTTACTTGTGGCAATCGCCATGTGAGTCATATTGGTATAAAACGCATGAAGAAGTTCCATGTTGATGGACCTTTGACTCACTCGTTTTTGAAAAGTTTGAGACATGCGAACCATGTCTATTGGTGTATACGCATGAAGAAACTCCATGCAGATGGACCGCTTGGACTCACTTGATTTTGAATCACTTGAGACATGCAAATCATACCACATGGGCAAGATGAGTGAAAGCCTCGTTTTCAAAGTAAAATGGAACAAGAAAGCAACTTGTAGGAAGTAACACATTTTGATGTGTGCAGTCCAATGAGTGCCGAGGCATGCGATGAATATCGTTATGTTCTTACTTCACGGATGATTCGAGTAGATGTTGAGTGCATTTACTTGATGAAACACAAGTCTGAATTATTGAATGGTTCAAGTAATTTCAGAGTGAAGTTGAAGATCATTGTGACAAGAGGATAAAATGTCTATGATATGATCATAGAGATGAGTATCTGAGTTACAAGCTTTGGCACGCAATTAAGACATTGTGGAAATTGTTTCACAATTAATACCGCCTGGAACACCATAGTGTGATGGTGTGTCCGAACATCATAGTTGCACCTTATCGGATATGGTGCGTACCATGATGTCTCTTATCGAATTACCACTATCGTTCATGGGTTAGGCATTAGAGACAACCGCACTCACTTTAATAGGGCACCACGTTACTCCGTTGAGACGACACCGTATGAACTATGGTTTAGAGAAACCTAAGCTGTCATTTCTTAAAAGTTTGGGGCTGCGACGCTTATGTGAAAAGTTTCAGGTTGATAAGCTCGAACCCAAAGCGGATAAAATGCATCTTCATAGGACACCCAAAACAGTTGGGTATACCTCCTAATTTAGATCCGAAAGCAATAAGGATTGTTTCTTGAATCGGATCCTTTCTCGAGGAAAGGTTTGTCTCGAGAATTGAGTGGGAGGATGGTGGAGACTTGATGAGGTTATTGAACCATCACCTCAACCAGTGTGTATCAGGGCACAGGAAGTTGTTCCTATGGCACCTACACCAATTTAAGTAGAAGCTTATGATAGTGATCATGAAACTTGGATCAAGTCACTACCGAACCTCGTGAGGGCGACAAGGACGCTGCATCGCTTGAGTGGTACGGTAATCCTGTCTTGAAGGTCATGTTGCTAGACAACAATGAACCCACGAGCTATGGAGAAGCGATGGTGGGCCCAAATTCGACAAATGGTTAGAAGCCATGAAACCGAGATAGGATCCATGTATCGTAACAAAGCATGGACTTTGGTGGACTTGCCCGATGATCGGCAAGCCATTGAGATAAATGGATCTTTAAGAAGAAGACGGACGTGGACGGTAATGTCACCGTCTATGAAGCTCGACTTGTGGCGAAGAGTTTTCACAAGTTCAAGGAGTTGACTACGATGAGATTTTCTCATCCGTAGCGATGCTTAAGTCCGTCGAGAATCATGTTAGCATTAGCTGCATTTATGAAATCTGGCAAGATGGATGTCAAAACGAGTTTCCTTACCGGCCAGTAAGGAAAGGTTGTATGTGATACAATCAGAAAGGTTTTGTCGATCCTAAGGATGCTAACAGGTATGCTAGCTCCAGCTATCCTTCCATGGACTGGAGTAAGCATCTCGGAGTTGGAATATGCACTTTGATAAGATGATCAAAGATTTTGGGTTTATACAAAGTTTATGAGAAACTTGTATTTCCAAAGAAGTGAGTGGGAGCACTATAGAATTTTTGATAAGTATATGTTGTTGACATATTGTTGATCGAAATGATGTAGAATTTCCGAAAGCATATAGGATTATTTGAAAAGTGTTTTTCAATGGAAAACCTGGTTTAAGCTACTTGAACATTGAGCATCAAGATCTATGAGGATAGATCAAAAATGCTTAATGGTACTTTCAAATGAGCATATACCTTGACATGATCTTGAAGGTGTTCAAGATGGATCACCAAAGAAGGAGTTCTTGCACGAGATGTAAGGTATGAAGTTAAGACTTAAAGCTCGACCACGGCAGAAAAGAAAGAAAGGACGAAGGTCGCCCCTATGCCTTAGACATAGGCTCTACAAGATGCTATGCTTGTGTACCGCACCGAAGTGTGCCTTGCCATGAGTCGGTCTAGGGGTACAAGAATGATCCAGAATGGATCATTGGACAATGGTCAAAATTGTCCTTGGAGTAAATAAGGACATGTTTCTCGATTATGGAGGTGATAAAGAGTTCGGCGTAAAGGGTTACGTCGGTGCAAGCCTTAACACCTATCCGAGTGACTCTGAGTAGCAAACCGGATACGTATAGTGGAGCAACCATTTGGAATAGCTTCAAGTGGAGCGTGGAAGCAACATTTACAATATGACATAGAGAATTGCGAAGTACATACGGATCTGAATGTTACAGACCCGTTGACTAAAACCTCTCTCACAAGCAAAACATGATCAAACCCCAGAACTCATTGAGTCTTAATCACATGATGATGTGAACTAGTTTAATGACACTAGTAAACTCTTTGGATGTTGGTCACATGGCGATGTGACCTGTGAGTGTTAATCACATGGCGATGTGAACTAGATTATTGACTCTAGTGCAAGTGGGAGACTGTTGGAAATATGCCCTAGAGGCAATAATAAATTGGTTATTATTATATTTCCTTGTTCATGATAATCGCTTATTATCCATGCTATAATTGTATTGATAGGAAACTCATATACATGTGTGGATACATAGACAACACCATGTCCCTAGTAAGCCTCTAGTTGACTAGCTCGTTGATCAATAGATGGTTACGGTTTCCGACCATGGACATTGGATGTCATTGATAACGGATCACATCATTAGTAGAATGATGTGATAGACAAGACCCAATACTAAGCCTAGCACAAAGATCGTAGTTAGTATGCTAAAGCTTTTCTAATGTCAAGTATCTTTTCCTTAGACCATGAGATTGTGCAACTCCGGATACGGTAGGAATGCTTCGGTGTACCAAACGTCACAACGTAATCGGGTGACTATAAAGGTGCACTACAGGTATCTCCGAAAGTGTATGTTGGGTTGGCACTAATCGAGCTGGATTTGTCACTCCGTAAACGGAGAGGTATCTCTGGGCCCACTCGGTAGGACATCATCATAATGTGCACAATGTGACCAAGGGGTTGATCACGGGATGATGTGTTACGGAACGAGTAAAGAGACTTGCCAGAAACGATATTGAACAAGGTATCGGGATACCGACGATCGAATCTCGGGCAAGTACAATACCGCTAGACAAAGGGAATTGTATACAGGATTGATTGAGTCCTTGACATCGTGGTTCATCCGATGAGATCATCGTGGAACATGTGGGAGCCAACATGGGTATCCAGATCCCGCTGTTGGTTATTGACCGGAGAACATCTCGGTCATGTCTGCATGGTTCCCGAACCCGTAGGGTCTACATATGTAACGCCCCCGATGCGGCTATATCTCCCACGTGTCGAGGCACGACTTAGAGGCATAACCGCATTGAAAGCAATGTCGCAAGTGAGGTAATCTTCACACAACCCATGTAATAAATAAGGAAAGAGATACATAGTTGGCTTACAATGCCACTTCACACAAAGACATAAATAAACATCCATCATTCAGAGTACACTCAAGGTCCGACTACGGAACCAAAATAAAGAAGATACCCCAAATGCTACAGATCCCGAATCGTCCCAACCGGGCACCACTATCGATCATCTGGAAAAGACACATAGTAACGACCACGTTCCTCGTCGAACTCCCACTTGAGCTCGGTTGAATCACCGCACCGCCTCATCGGAACTCGCAAATGTGTTTGAAGTATCGTGAGTCACGGGACTCAGCAATCTCACACCAGCGAGATCAAGACTATTTAAGCTAATAGGAAGGACAAAGTAGTAAAGTGGAGCTGCAGCAAGCGACTAGCATATATGGTGGCTACATCGCAAAAGAGAGCGAGAAGAGAAGCAAAGCACGGTCGTGAAGCTAGTAGTGATCAAGAAGTGATCCTGAACTACTTACGCCGACATAACTCCAACATCGTGTTCACTTCCCGGACCACGAGAAGAGACCATCACGGTTACACACGCTTGTTGATGTGTATTTTATTTGAGGTCAACTTTGGGTTTTCTACAACCGACATTAACAAATTCCCATCCGCCTCATAACCGGGCACGGCTTCGAAAGATATTACCCTGCAGGGTGTCCCAACTTAGCCCATTATAAGCTCTCACGGTCAACGAAGGATATTCCTTCTACTGGGAAGACCCGATCAATCTCGGAATCCCGGACTACAAGACATTTCGACAAAGAATAAAACAAGACCAGCAAGACCACCCGACTGTGCCGACAAATCCCGATAGGAGCTGCACATATCTCGTTCTCGTGGCACACGGATAAGCTAAGCGCACAGGAACCGACGTAATCCTGTTGCCAAGGAATGGTCCCAAGACGGTGCTCTAGTTTGGACCAACGTCAAGGAGCACCGCCCGGGTTTAAAATAAGATGACCCTCGGCTCGCGAAAACCGGGGAAAAGGCTTAGGTGGCAAATGGTAAAACCAAAGTTGGGCCTTTTTGGACGAGTCTTATTCAAAGCGAACTGTCAAGGGGTCCCATAAATCACCCAACCGTAAGGAACGCGAAATCAAGGAACATAACACCGTATGACGGAAACTAGGGTGGCAAGAGGAACAAAACACTGCATAAGGCCGAGCCTTCCACCCTTTACCAAATATATAGATGTGTTAAAATATAGCAGATGTATATATATTGTGATATTCCCAACAAGTAAACATGTTCCAAAAGGAACAACATCTCCATGTTCCGACAAGGAACAAACTTCAGCTTCACCGCAACTAGCAACGCTATAAGAGGGCTGAGCAAAGCGGTAACATAGCCAATCAACGGTTTGCTAGGAAAGGATGGTTAGGGCTGACATGGCAATATGGGTGGCATGATATAGCAAGTGGTAGGCATCGCAGCATAGGCATAGCAAAAGAGCGAGCAACTAGCATAGCAAAGATAGAAGTGATTTCGAGGGTATGGTCATCTTGCGCAATGTTCTCGAGTTGTCGAAAGCTTGATCCTCGAAAGCGTTCTCAACAGGCTCCTCGTTCACGTACTCGTCTCCCGACTCTACCCAAAGCAACAACACAAACAAAGGAACCACAATAAATCACGGTGCAATGCACAACCAACATGATGCAAAACATGACATGATATGCGGGATTTGATATGCAATGCGTATGTGCACTCCGGAAGGAAAATGATGAACCAGGCATCAACTTGGCAAACCAAGTATGCCACTGGAAAGATGAGATGATTTCGGTTGAAATCGATATAAAGATCACCGGAAACGGATGCACGATTTGCAAATGGCAAGCAAAACAAGAATGGCGCAAATCTGCCATTAACAGCATGATGCCACTTAGCAAGCAACAATTAATTAAGCTACTGCACCCAAACGTATCAACAAAGCACATGGCAGTGATCTACACATGATGCTCGACAAAAGATGAACACTGAGCCACGGCTAGTTCACATCATAGCAGGTTCAAACAAGCATGGCAAAAGTGCATTAATAATCAGGCTGGACATGGCAAAAACAGCATCAGGTTGCAATGTTCAGAGCAGCAAAACTACATGCTACAGGAACTAAAAATAGCAAAACATGGCATGGCATGAATCTACTCAAAGCATAGAACAAAAGTCCCTTACTGACCATAAGCCAAAAAGGACTAGAAAATATAGTAACACCCATGTCAAAATTGAAAGTCTCGTTAACAGATTCAGCAACATGGCATGTCAAAAACTGATAACGAGATGGCATGTTTACAAGCTCAATGCACTCACTACAGAGCCTCAAATGATAAACTAAGCATACATACATCAAGAAGACATGACATAGAAGACATACATGGCAAGAACACTAACATAGCATATATGGATCAACCACAACAAGCTAGGCAAAATTGAATAACATGTATACAATCTGCCAGGAATCATTTGATAGCAAAAGTAGAGCTCGATTGACTCAAGCTATGGCATCCCATAATTGCAAACAAAGGCATGAATGGATAGAGCAAGACATGCTTTACAAAACACCCTTACTGAAGTATACCAAAATATGCATAGATCTCTCGGTATCATCAAGTAAACATGGCATCAAAATCAGCTAAAACGGGGCTGAAATAAGCAACATTAGGACACCTACTTTGCATGCTTGTGCTAGTCACCACATAGATCACAAAAATACATGGCATACACCCCTGGAAATATGGTATGGCATTTTACAAAACACATGTAGGACTCAAATTCATAGGGTGCACACAATAATCATGGCAAAAATAACAAAAGTGCAAGTTCTGATAAAAATCAGCAACTAACATCACATAGCACTCTTCTAACAGCATTTCGGGCATCAAGATGAGCTCAAATGAAAATGATGCAATGAGATGAAATGATCTACTCTTCGAGACGAACATTTTGACATATTATACGCGCAAAATGGATCTACGGATGCGAAGATATAGCATGTTGAAAATTGCACAAAATAACAATGATCTAAGGACTTAGAAGAAAAGAGGGGGGAAGAGAAGTCAACGCTTGCACGGTTCCCGAGGACGGATCGGGCTCCCGATCGATCGGATCGGCGCCGGGCGGTGGAGCTCGCCGGAGAGGCGCCCGGCGAGGAGGAAGGCGGCGCCGAGGGGCGGCCCCGTGGCCGGGCGGAGGCGGCGGAGCCAGTGAGGCGGAAGCGGGCGCTGGCCGGGCTCGCCGGAGAGAGGCCGAGCGCGGCGGCACGACGGCGGAGGGAGGTTGCCGGACTCGGCGAGGCGGAGGAGGGCGGTGGGTGGCGGCGCCGGCGGCCCGGCGGAGAGCGGCGGAGGCGGCGGCGCGCAGGCGGCCATGGGAGGGGCGGGGCCGCCGAAGCGGGCGGCGGAGCGGGGCCGGGAGGCCTCGCTGGCCGGGCGGGCGGGCGGCGGTGGGCGGCGGCGGGGCCACGGTCGACGCGTGAGTGGGGCGGACGCGGGGGCGATTGTCCGCGCCGGCGGACACGTCCGCGCGTGCGCGAGGGAAACTAGGGTTTCGGAGAGGAAGATGATCCGGATTTGGGGAGGTTTGCTTAAATAGGCATAGAGGAGCTAGGAGAGTCCAAATGAGGTGTAGTTTTTACCACACGATCGTGATCGAACGACGGAGAGCATGGAAGTGACTTAGATGGGTTATTGGGCTGTTTTGGAAGGGTGTTGGGCTGCAACTTAAAAGAGGCCTTTGCGAGAGTGCGGTTAACCGCTGGAGTACCAAACGAGCTCCAAATGACCCGAAACTTGACCGGTGGTCTACGGGTGGTATACCAAGGCCACTAGACAAACCTCGGTCCATTTCGAGAAGGTTTAATACCCGCACACGGAAAAACGTAAAAGGGACCGCCGGGGGAGATAGGAGTGCCGGATTGCAAAACGGACAACGGGAAAAATGCTCGGAAACATGAGACGAACACGTATGCAAATGCGATGCACATGATGACATGATATAAAATGCATGACACGGACAAAATGCAAAAAGGAGAAAACCCAACCACGGAGGGAAATATCATATCACAATGCCGAAAATGGCAAGAGTTGGAGTTACAAATATGGAAAGTTACTTCCGGGGTGTTACAACATACTTAAGGTTCGATGACGCTAGGGTTATAAAGGAAGTTTGTATGTGGTTACCGGATGTTGTTCGGAGTCCCGGATGAGATCCCGGACGTCACGAGGAGTTCCGGAATGGTCCGGAGGTAAAGATTTATATATGGGAAGTCATGTTTTGGTCACCGGAAAAGTTTCGGGTTTTATCGGTAACGCTGGGACCACCGGAGGGTCCTGGGTCCACCAAGTGGGGCCACCGCCCCGGAGGGCTGCATGGGCCAAGTGTGGGAGGACCAGCCCGGGTGGGCTGGTGCGCCCCACAAGGGCCCAAGGCGCCTAGGGTTTGGGGAGGGTGCTTCCACCTAACTTGAGGGGCAAGTTTCCCCTCTCCCCTTGGCCGCCACCCTTAGATGGGATTGGGGCAGCCGCACCTTGGGGTGGAAACCCTAGAGGCGCACCCTCCCTCTCCCTATATATACTTGAGGGTTTTGGGGCTGCCAACACATGAGTTTCTCCCTTTATTGGCGCAGCCCCTCTCCTCCTCCTCCTCTCCCGTGGTGCTTGGCGAAGCCTCGCTGGATTGCCACGCCTCCATCACCACCACGCCCGTTGTGCTGCTGCTGACGGAGTCTTCCTCAACCTCTCCTCTCTCCTTGCTGGATCAAGGCGTGGGAGACGCCACCGGCTGTACATGTGTTGAACGCCGAGGTGCCGTCTGCTCGCACTAGGATCTCCGGTGATTTGGATCACGACGAGTATGACTCCTTCAACCCCGTTCTCTTGAACGCTTCCGCTTAGCGATCTACAAGGGTATGTAGATGCATTCTCCTTCCCCTCGTTGCTAGTTTCTCCATAGATAGATCTTGGTGACATGTAGGAAAATTTTGAATTTCTGCTACGTTCCCCAACACCCATCGCATAGCAGAATCCCACCGGAGAACCTCGCCAGCCCTGGTTTCGTCGACTGCCGCCGCACAACCAGCGCGCCGCCGTGGCTGCCGCGCGAAGACCCTGCACGAGGCGCCCCAGCCGCTTGATGGAAGATCCGTCGCTTCCCTCCTGCCCTAGCCCTTTAGGCGTCGGGCGCCGCCACCACCGTGGCCAGTGCCGGCGGCAGCGATTTGCCTCGCGGGAAGGCTAGCGGTGCGAGGAATTAGGTCCCCCTGGCGTCGCCCTGGTGGCGGCGCGAGGGGGTCGCGAGAGGAAGGGGGTGTTTGTAGGTGTCTCTTTCCTTTACTGTTAGCTCAGTCTGATTTTCAATCTCTGGCGAGCGGCAATCAATCGGCAGAAGAAGAAGACTAGTATGATTTTCATTGTAATTTTTTACTGATCATTCTGCGTCATGTTTCTTTTTGGATAGCTACTTTTGCATTGCTTATTTCTTTTAGAAAGGGGTAGTTCTCATGTAGGTTGTTTTTATAAAAAGTCCCTCTCTTTATTGAGCTTCAGTTAGAGTTACATCATCTAGCAAGTGAGGAATAAGCTCAACAGGAGGCTCATCAAGGAAGGAATTACAACAGGGGGCCTTGGCCATGTACGCTAGCTCATGGGCAACCTCATTTCATTCTCTAAAGCAAAGCACAAAACTAGTGTTTGGGAAGTTACAAGCTACTCCCTCCGTTCCTAAATATAAGTCTTTTAAGATATTTCACTATAGACTACATACAAAGCAAAATGAGTGAACTTATTTACTAAAAGGCGTCTATATACATCCGAATGTAGTCTCTAGTGGAATCTCTAAAAAGACTTATATTTAGGAACGGAGGGAGTAGATGGTAGCAATCATCAACAATCGCAGCTGCAGGTCCCATTGATCTTCCTCCATCATTCATTGAATTTCTCAGAAGCTAGTTACAACCGGCACCTGGGCAAGTATTAAGCCGTCTCGAAGAGTAATTGCTTAAGCTGATAGAACGTCATAGCACATCTCGATCTTCGTGTTGCCTGCACAGATAAATTCCACCAAACATTTGATGTTTTTGCAAAGTTTCAGCCACAAATAAAATTCGAGGAGCCCTCACAAAAAAATCGCAGTGCACTCTTGAGCAGCGATTTTTTTGTGAGGGCTCCTAGAATGTTTTTTGTGGTTGAAACTTTGCAAAAGCATCAAATGTTTGATCATGTTTCATCGCCTGAAATTTCAGATTTGTTTGACTTTGTTTTGTATTTTTTTTCGAATTTACTGTTCATAGGAGTAGAAAATCCACATTTGGTGCTTCAGAAGCAACAAAGTTCGCTGTTAATGCTACTTCTCATGTAGGTTAATTAAGAAACAGAATAGGATTTCTATGAAAAAATGGATGACATGTGAAAGTGTGCTACATATAAATTGATGGCACTTCATTTGCAACAAACGTTGTGCCAGCAGCAAAACTGAAGTTGGCACAGTACTACTTTTCCCTCCAACAGCACTTTTTCTTCGATAATGCCTCCAACAGCACTTAATTTAGTCAAGAAACCCCGACAGAAGAAATCCAGGAGTATGTCATGGTCTATTCACGCGTAGATGCAAGTACATGGCCAATAATCCTTAACTAAAGAAAGAATGATTAAGGACACACTAGTCAAAAGGCATGCATACACAATGTTTTTCCGAGGACAAGAAAATAGTCCATTGCTCATTTGCACTAAAGCTCTTCATGTTCAGTTAATTTGATGAGCCAACAGCACCACTCAAGCTTATCTTACCTCGCCGAATAATGTGGTCAACTCAACCTTATCCCAGAAGAAAGATTATTAAACAAGAGGGGCAGCATGCATAGCCTTAGTTAATCAGATTAGTTAATCAAGAGTATCTTGGTGGAGGCCTTAGATGCCCTTGTTTTTGCAGGTTGTTTAGGTGAGTCTACTCCATGGTCGTCAGACGAAGTGAGCTCCTTCTGCTTGGAGACTAATGGCAGAGTTGTGATGCTGCATCTTTTCCTACTAACTTAAGTTCCATCTGGGATCCGCCCAGTCTCAAGTTGGCCATGCGATATTTTTCTTTGTTGCTGTGCTGGCAATATACAGATCAGTATACTACTATGGCCACTGAAGCTGCAACAACTTCGTACACTTGGTCAAAAGCGTACCTCTCCCCCCGCTTAATGCCCGGACCTGCTTCTCTCTGACCAGATAGGTTCAGACAGGATGGCATGCAGAACAAGTGTACATACTTCCAAGTGACGAGGCTACTTGATCGAAAAAAAAGTGACGAGGCTACTTGATCAGACAGTGTGGCTCAGCTCTGGCAAGTGCAGCTAGTAGAACAGTTATTTGTTTTAATTCCCTTAAAAAAAAGAACAGTTATTTGTTTTTCACTTTATTTGCTGGCTGGATGAGGATTGGAGGTTTGATAACTTTTATTTGTATCTTGATCAGAACACAACAAGAACCCACTCTAAGACCACCCACCCCAAGATGCAATGACCATTTGTTTTGTCCGGCGAAAAGGGAGGAACATAAACCACACAAGGTCAATGACCTACTAACATAAGCACAAAGTTGCATGCTCCATGCACAATATTCTAACACTGCCTTCTCCATGATCTCACATAGGTGTGCAAAAGAGAAGGAGTTTGAAGTACAGCATGGTTGCTTGCACACGTAAGAATTGACATGACAGAAAGGGCCAGTTTCTTCTGTACTATTATTGTTCTTGAGGGTCAAAATGGATGACACCATCCACAAGGATGAGGCTGCATTGTCAGTTACAACTGCCCATGGACTTTTGGCAGGTCAGCCTAGTAGTATGTACCTGCTTTCCACCATGGTCCAGCCAGCCCAAGTTAGGGTTCTTGACCTGAGACGAGGGTGGTACAGAAATAACTGCATGGAGGACTTGGACTGGTCTAGAGTCACAGGCTTGTTATCTCTATACGCGGCGTAGAGGTTGTAGAGCACACTTGTCCTTCCCAAGTACTCCCATAGTCTATGGGAGTACTTGGTAGGTACATTATTGGTGACGCTATGCACTTCTCTCTCCCATGGTATTAATTGAGTGGCACTTGATCTGTATTTTCATGTAGGAGTAAGAGTGTTTCGTTCAAGAACACACTAATTTTATGAGGTCACAATATATTGAAAATCTTAGCTGATATAAATGTTTGGAATTTTAGCGTGTCTATAAGATGGGCCAAATTGAGAAAGAGAGTGAGAGCTAGGCTCCATTTTCTACCGAAAAAGGCTTTCACCCCGCTTTATATATAAAGCACCACCACACATTACAGCCAGAAACAAGAAAGGAAAAGAAAAGAAAAGAAAAGAAAAAGGAAACGGACAAGATACAAACACTACGGAACAGCGAACGCCGGCCTCAGATCATGCCAACAACGCGAACGCGACAAGGGAGCAATTCATCGCCGGAGGAAAGCCACGCTCCATCAACTCCCAAGGGCCCCTGTTGTCCCACCTTCCGCCGCTGCCTCCGAAGAGGGCACTCTTGCCCTCTCGTCCTCGATCGAAGGACGCCGTCCCTGTCAGGAGGCAGAATCGCTCACCCCTAAGCCCGGATGGACTAGACAACAAGAAGCCAGGGAGAGGATGACAGCCCTGGCCACCTCACCTCTCATAGGAACCCATACGTCGCCACCGTCTCCGGCCAAGACCAAGAAGCCTACCCCACTGCCGAGCAGGAACCCCACCGAAGAATAGGCAGAGCACCACCGCGCCAAGCCCCTGACCCCCTGGACTCCCAAGGTGGCGCCTTCATGAAGTAACCGACGCCGAAGCGCCGTCGCCACCCAATCAAGAGATTTTAGGCTTTTGCCCGGGACCAGGGGGCGGAGGGCAGGGAGGAGGTCTCGATGTCGCCCACCAGAGGGAGAAACGGCGCCGAGAGCATCGCCAACATCGTGACCGGCACCGCCGGTCAAGGGTTTCCCCCGACTCCGAGCCCGAAACTCCACTGCAGCGCCAATCATCCAAGCAAGATGCCCGGGGGAAGCCCACGACTGGCAGGCAGAGGGGAACATGCGCCTGTGCAGCCGCCATCTCCAGATCCATTTGGGACTGCCATGAGCTCTCTTCTTTACATATTAGTAGGTTTGAGCGCATATTTTCTACATGTTACAACAGTAAATTTACGGGCATTAGTAAATATCGTCTAAGATGAGATTTTACAACATAAGCTAACCCTTGCACTTTTTCGACAAGGAGGAAAACCATCAGCATGCCGATTAATGTACAAATCTATATGTTATTTATCATTGAAAATTAATACACCTTATATTTTTGAAACGGAGGGAGTGCCTTTCATTAGCCGTGGGTTGCATCAAGGATTGATCCAAAATGGATTGATTAGCAGTCATGCATATCCCCTTGCCAAGGGATTCTGAAGGTTGCTTGAAGACAAGCAGGAAATGAGGAGATTGCATTACATTCTTATCCCTGGGCGTGTTTCGTTGATGCGGTAAAGTGGTCACTCTCTAGACCCTACATCCTACTAGTAAATCTAATTTACGTTCACAGGAGCTGGTTTTCAACGTACATGTGGTGTTACACTCCTCGTCTGCTCAATGACTCAATGCCTTGATTCCAGTACCTCTTAGCGATTAACAGAAATCATAGCACACACTTTCTGCATGAGCAGCATAGGTGGCCGGCCAAGGTAACAATAAAAGGGCTTCCAAAGTACAGTACACGAGAAGCGCCGGCAGGTGTCATGTCATCAGCAGCGCATATCACCAAGTCAAACCATATCCGTATATTCTATCAGTCCCTCTCATCTGCTCCTATAAATCCCTCCCCCCGCGCATACCACATCACCCAAAGCAACTCAACCCAATCGACTCACAACACAAGGCAGCACAACACAACACAGGCTCACACACAAACACACACACACACACACACACACACACACACACACACACAAGTTCAATGGGGAGGGCGCCATGCTGCGACAAGGCGACGGTGAAGAGGGGGCCATGGTCACCGGAGGAGGACGCGATGCTCAAGGCCTACATCGAGGAGCGTGGCACCGGCAACAACTGGATTGCACTGCCACACAAGATTGGTAATTATCTTCCCATGTGGTCATCATGCATGTTTTCATGCATTTCTGAATTATCAATCGTTTGTGGGTAACTAACTAAGTTTATATATCTGCGTGGGAACTTAACAGGGCTGAAGAGGTGCGGCAAGAGCTGCAGGCTGAGGTGGCTCAACTACCTGAGGCCCAACATAAAGCACGGGGACTTCACCCCGGAGGAGGACAGCACCATCTGCAAGCTCTACATTAGCATCGGAAGCAGGTACACATACAAACACCAAACTAACCCACTAATGTTAGTCTCCCCAAACCACGACACAAGTGTTTGTGCTAATCCGGTGTGCCATGATGAACCAACCAGGTGGTCAATCATCGCCGCACAGCTGCCAGGAAGGACCGACAATGACGTCAAGAACTACTGGAACACCAAGCTCAAGAAGCGGCTCCTCGGCGGCCGCCGCAAGGACCGCGGCGCCGGCACGCAGCAGCACCGCCAGGGAGAGGTGGACAGCGCCAACGACGGCGAGCAGCAGCCGCTGAGCGCGTCGGCCATGGAGAGGATCCAGCTATGCATGCAGCTGCAGGAAATGCAGAACCCCCTCAGCATCGGCAACCACAGCAACCCCTTGCACCTGTGGCAGCCTAGCAGCCATCATCAGGTGGCCGTCACTCACAGTAACAACAGCAACAGCAACAGCAGCCGCAGCAGCAGCTTCGATGTAACAGTAGCTGCTGAGCATGGACAGTCCAGCCCTCTGAACGGTCAGAACCTCGGCGGACAGCAGCAGATGGAAACGACAGACACCGCGGACGGCCTGGCCTCGCCATCGAGCGCGGGCAACTCGAACATCGTCACCATCGAAGCTGAGCTTCAGGAGCTTCTCTACAGCGGTACGACGACGACGACCGACAGCGCCGTCACGCAGCAAGGGGGTGTGGACTGGTGGAGCTATGACCAGGGCAGGTCCCCAGTGAACTGCTGGGACTTCACCCCTGAAACCAGCTCGGTTCTCCAGGACTACACGTCCGTGGTGTATGACATGTGAACAAAGTGCGAAGAGGACCAAGTTAATTAGGGGTGGTAATAGGGATTTGTCTAGGCTTGGATCTTGTAAGAGACCAAAGAAATTGTAACGAACTTCTTGTAAGAAATATGTAGTAGTAAGCTGCTGTAAGGCATAAATAAATAAATAATCAACAAAGGTATGTAAGAACAGGTTCCAGCAAACAAATGTAACTTGGCACCATGTTGTCCAAAGAACAGATAAGAGGAACATGAGTCATTTGCAAGGCTTGTAGTACATATATCCTCTTTTGCTGTTAGAATTTTTTTTTTAAACAAGGCAAAAGATTTGCCATTTCATTAATTAAGAGAGAGTTGTAACAGAGTCTGAAGACAACAGCCATACAATGGCCAAAATAAATCAACTACTTACGGCATAAAATTACATCAAGCCCTTTGGCACCCGCCAAAACCCACAGGGCCGCCTCTTCCATTATTTTGTCCACGAGAATCATCAGAGGCGCGGAGACGTTCCGGAAGACCCTAGCATTCCTCTCCTTCCAAATTTCCCAAGAGATAAGCCCTTTAGCTGTTAGAAATTTAGAATCAGGAAACTCTGACATCATCGACTCGGGACTGAAAACAATGCTCCTTTCGACAATATTCTGCTGACTCACGGTCATTCCTATCCGTCGTCACTAGGATATGTGAACCTTCATACTGTCCCATGGATGGGAAATCATGGTGAACTGTATTCTTAAAACAGACACAAGCCCTAGACTCTGCATCCATCGATGCACACAGAAGTGGAGCATCATTCATCAACTCATGCTACATAAGAAAGCATGCAAATAGGAACCTAGATCCAAACCGGCCTACAGAACTAATTGACAACATCTGATCAAGAGTTATTTACCCAAAACCACCACATTATGGGCTAGGGTAACAGATCGGTGCCACATTTGAGGCAGGGCACAAAAAACCACCAAAATTGCGTCTAATACGTAACGCGGAGCACTGGTTTTCCGATTTACTTGCGAAGACAGCGAAACCGACAAGTTGGCCCCAACTGTCGGGCTGACATGGCGTGCCTATGTGGATAATTCGCTAAGGTGGCAAAAGGGTCCCACCTGTCAATGACTCTTTATCCTTTTTCACCTTTTCTTTTTATTTCTCATGGGCATTTCAGCAAACAGGCTATGGGCATGTCTTGAGCGGCGCAACGACCAGGCCAAGGCCGAGGCAGTTGCGGCGAGGAGAAGCTCAGGCGGCGCTGTAGAGGACGACAGTGGGCTCGGGCGGAGAGGACGCCACAGGCTCGCTGGCGGTCGGACGCAAGACCAAGAGTCAGTCGCCAAGACGGGTCGACCTCGCCGCCCGGACTCAAGGGCGGCGAAGTTCTCGAGGAGATGAGTCGGACCCCATCGGCCCCGCCTACCTGCCGCCAGCCAAGCACCACGCCAACGACGCGCGCTCGCCGTGATCGCCGTGATCTGTTGCGGCTGCCGCCGCCGCCTGTCGGAAGTGGGGGAGGCGACCGCGCGCTTTGAACCCGATCATCGTGCTCGGCGCTCGGCGCAACGCGGGGACAAGAACGACGGCGATTAACTGCCCCGCCGAGCTGCTCGGCGTGCACCGCTGTTTGCCGCATGGTCGCCGCCGACTCGCTCGCCGGTGATGGCTCCGACGGCGGCGCGAGTACTGCCTGGCCGTGGTTGCGGTCGTGGGGAAGAAGGCTTGGAGGGAGAGAGAGAGAGGAATAAGAGAGAGGCCGACAGGTGGGCCTTCGACCACCTCAGCAAATTATCCATGTAGGCATGCCACATCGGCCCGACAGGTGGGCCCAACCGGTCAGATCCGCTGTTTTCGCGGCCAAATTCGAGCATCAGTGCTCCGTGTTACGTATTAGGCGTAATTCTGGTGGTTTTTTTGTGTCCCGCCTCAAATGTGGTACCGATCTGTTACCCTAGCCCATAATGTGGTGGTTTTGGGTAAATAACTCTCTGATCAACAACAGCTAATACTACAAAAACTGGAATGCCATCACATGGTTCACTGTTCATCATGAACAGATATGTAGCACAGGCGATGCTGGTTAGATCACCGTTCACTAAAATGCAGTTTTTAGCGCGTACCTCAATAAAAGTTGCAAAATTCCTTGTCCGAAGAACTGTCTTATTCTAAGCATGCTTACATTGTTTCGGTGTTTCCCAATTATAAGAGCAGGACGAGTCAGAACATAAATATTTATCTGAGTTGGATGTCACTCTGGCCATTCACCTGCATTAACAATCGGGATTTCTACAATAACAGCTGATCTCTTGGCAGCTCTACTTTTTTTTGAGGAAACACAGTACAACACAGACCCTCATACAACATTCAACGATTCTTATGGCATCTGCACTGGCTACACATGGTTTTACATAATGTTTGATTGAAAAACAAGCATGGTTTAAAATCATATTAGTAGAAGTAAGAATTCAAATCTTTTTTTTCTAGGTATAATTTGGGAATGTTATTTAAAAAAATGGACAATAGTTTACTGTTGTCAGATTAATTCACATTGTGGTTCCTACATCAAACCAGCAGGAACTGCACATTCTTCATCGGGGGAAAATATACTGAAGATGATGGAAGTAAAACTATGTCTTAAAGGAGGTACTGTCTTTTAACATGGGAATTGAAGGGATGCAACGAGATGAACAAAGTAGCCAATCATACATGTAGGTTGCGTAGTCGCATAAATTTTGGTCAAGGAATATGACCTATTATGACCTGTGCACAAAAAGGTAACCTGTTTACTTCTTTGCATGGGCGGCTTTTGCCTGATTTCTTGCAATTATAATTCAAATGGTTCAAGCCGCTTTTGGCCACCATAGTTGCCCCCAAAAAACCCAAGTCACTTGAACCATAAATGTACCTTGAAGTAGCTGGACCTGGAACATTTGATACAGTAGGTACAATTTTTAGAATAAACACACACATATTAACAATATCTAACATTGCTGCATGGTTCCTAGTTAATAATGAATGTTGGCCTTCAGTTACATCTATTTAACATTCTGATGTCAAAATCGCATTTCTCCGTACTTCATGGGTATACACAAAACTTTAAAGGGCTATACAGACGCTATATCTTGAAATTTGATCAACCTGTGCCCTAGAAAGAAACCAGCAAAAAATTGCAGGTAGAATGCCCCTCAATCCGGATAATCTTCACTCAGACTTTTGCAGCCATCCAAGCTGCATAGAAAAAATCTGTTAGACATATACATGAAAGCTTGGGATAATCTTTTTTCCATCCACAGCAATGCACGGGTTATTTAGCTAGCATATACAAGAGTGAAATCCTGAAGAAGACAACATTAAACATGTACCTTCCATGCATACATCACGAAAAAGGCGACCGTATCTGCTGACCAGACAACCGCAAACGATTTCACGAAGAAGGGGATGATAACGTTGATCAAAGGGACCAGGATAAACAAATAGTTGAGAGCCTCTTTCTCCTTGTTTGAGCAGTCACGGGCTCGCAGAGAAGGTATAGCTACAGAAGTAGAGTATGATCAGTTACTATATTGCAGAAAAGGTTTTTGTGCATCAGCACTGAATCAAAGAACACATTCTCAATAATTTAGACATATCATTTCAAGTTGTTGCAACATCAGCTTGAGGCTGCTTGTCTATCTTCATTCTGCTGGTTGATAATCATTTATAAATTTGTGGTGAACTTTTTTTTTTTGGAACAAAGACGCTAGAAGCGTCCGGCTTTAAATTAATAAAGCTAAAAGGCACCATTCATACAAGGTTCTAAGACGGAATTTGTAGTGAACTAGAGATACAAGATACATCCTTCGCACACAAAAAAAAGATATACGAGATACATCATGTTCCTGCTTGCAAAGCCTGCCAAGAACAGATCCTAGGCCTAAACATACTAGTTCTTACAGGACTTTGCTGCTAACGGTAGCAAGAAAATTCTTAGCAATTGAACAGTAGTAAGCACCACATATTCACTTCATCAAGAGATAAGCACCAAAAATCATCCTCAACAAAGAATTAACTTGCTGGAAAACACATGTCTTACTTACTGAACATCCAGATGGACCACATCCCCATGAGCCTCCAAATGTCCGGCTCGCTGGAGGGGAAGACGAGGTTGAAGGAAAGGGCGCCGCCGGCAAGCATGGAGGCGTACGCCTGGACCTCAAAGATGGTGTACAGGGTGGATCCGGGCACGGCGGGGTTCTTGCTTTTGGTGGACGCCCTCGGCGCAAACGTCGCCGCGGTCTTCTGAACTGCCTGCTCACGGAGGACGCCAACTGCGTCAGATAAATCTTGATAATTTCTCTCTGCGCAACTGCAAATGGGTTCAGGGCTTTAGCAATTCCAACCTTCTTGAGCTCCTTCTCGATCTTCGGGTTGACGACGGGCTGCTGCCTCTCCGCCGCCGGCTCGGCCGAGGTACCGCGCTGGCCGCCGGCGCCTGCGCCTGCCTCCCCTTCCGTTACTGCGCCGGCCACAGCGCCGTCAGAGCCATCAGAGGCTGCGCGCGCTAAACCGGGCCGCCGCCTCCTGCTCCTGCTCCGGCCCGCGCTTGTACAGAGGGAGGCCGCCGGCAACCGCAGCGCGGTTGCCACCGACGGGAACGCGCAGCCGCCGCTGAGCGGATTGTTTAGCAGGGGATTCATCGTTTTTGAGGTTCTTTTTTTTTTCGGGGGGAAGAGGGCCGGGGTGGCGAAGGGATGGGGAACGGAAGGTCCTCCCGCCTTCACCTTCTGGCCGTGGTCGCCCCACGAACACCGTGGTATTTCCACCCGTTGGCTTCATGCTTTTCACAACGGTTTTTAGGCCAATTATTTTAATTTCATATCAATAAATAAAGCACTCCCTCCGATTCAAATTAATTGACGCAGCTATAGGACAATTTTGTACAAAAGTTGTGCTAGAGCTGCGTCATTTAATTTGGACTGCGGTGCTATCTCGCGGATAGACCTGCAGCGATGGAGCCACGGTCAATTTCGGCCTCGTATTTTTGTCATTTATAAAGTGAAATGCCGTGTCAAACTTCAATTCTTTGGGCAATATCGTATTTAGGAACTTTAAAACAATCTGTGTCTACATCTTTCAGAATTTGTTCACCGGCTATTAGAATTTCATAATTTCTTCATTTCCTCGTATGAATTTCACGACTTTTCAACTTCAGAAAAGAATGGAAGTTCCAAATTTTCAAAAAAAAAATGTATTCTTGAAAATTCAAACTTTTAGAATACTCAACTTTCAAGAACTTTCAATAAAGTAAATATTGCAAAACCACATTAGTTTTGATAATTGTATCAGGCGATGCTATCTTGCGGACAGCCATGCAGCACGTCAGGCATAGTCAATTTCCGCCAGGTAATTTTGTCGTTTATAAAGTCCTTTGTCATCTCAAACTTCAATATTTTTGGGGAAATTATCCTTTTCAGCAACTTTCAAAATGTGTGTCGACATATTTCAAAAAATGTGTGCCGCAAAATTTAGAATTTCATACTTTATTAATTTTGTCGTATGAATTTCGGGATTCTTTACTAAAAAAATAAAGTTCAAAATTTTCAAAAAATGTACTCTCAAAAACCCAAAATTTAAGAATACTCCACTTTCAAGTCGTTCAGATATTTTGAATTCTAAAAAATTTGAACTTCCAAAATTTGGAAATTATACACAAAAAGAAACAAAGGATGAAAAGGAAAAAAGTGCCACATGGGTGGGCCCAGATTTGGGTATGTTGTTTTACTTGGTCCAAATCTTCAAATTATGTCTCCTATAAGTACCCCTAAAAAAACGTCTCCTCTGTGTGTGTGGTGCGGCTGTGGCCAGGGCTCGTATTCACTGTCTATGCATTGCATAATGTGGTTAGCACAAATGATGTGTCGTATTCGGCTAGAGATTCATTATCTTCACGAATTTGAGGTGGAGGGAACCAATAACACGGGGAAAACAAAGAACACGAAGTATAAAAAGATAACTCATGAAGCCTTTGCGCCAATACACAAATTTGGCAAGAAATGGCTTAGATATACATGATCCGGATCCCATAACAACAACACTCTTGCGACACTTGATCAGTCAAACGGTCCAAGGTTATCCCAAATCCAAAAGAAGAAAGAGCTAGTTGTTCCTCTCCAATCCTAGGACATGGAGGTCTTGTACCTCACCATCAATGGTGATCTTGGATACATGTGACGCCCCCGATTCAATCGTACACTAATCATGCACGCAAATGTGTACGATCAAGATCAGGGACTCACGGAAAGATATCACAACACAACTCTACAAATAAAATAAGTCATACAAGCCATCATAATACAAGCCGGGGCCTCAAGGGCTCGAATACAAGTGCTCGATCATAGACGAGTCGGAAGCAACAATATCTCGAGTACGGACATAAGTTAAACAAGTTGCCATAAGATGGCTAGCACAAACGGGATCTGATCGAAGAGGAGCAGCCTCCGCCAGGATCCTCCTAGCTACTCCCAGTCGTCGTCGGTGGGCTGCACGTAGTAGTAGGCACCTCCGCAGTAGTAGTCGCCGAGGCGGTGACGTCTCGCTCCGGCTCCATCGCTTGGTTGCAGCAATCGAGTAGAGATAGGGGAAAAGGGGAACAAGGCAACCGTGAGTACTCATCCAAAGTACTCGCAAGCAAGGAGCTACACTACATATGCATGGATATATGTGTAAAGGCCATATCGATGGACTGAATCAGAAAGCCGAATAAGAGGGAGATAGCTGGTCTTAACGAAGACTACGCTCGACACCGTCTTACAAATGTAGGAGAGGGCAAACCAAGTCCTCCAAGTAACATCATATAGCAATAATCCTACCCGGCAATCCCCGCTCATATCCCCGAGCGAGAGCGACCACCGGTTGTATCCGCACTTGGAAGGGTGTGTTTTATCAAGTATCCGGTTCTAGTTGTCATAAGCTCAAGGTACAACTCCAAGTCTTCCTCACATCAAGATCACGGCTATCCGAATAGATTAACTTCCTGCAGGGTGCACCATCTTACCCAAAGACGCTTGATCCCATTTGGCCGGACACACTTTCTGGGTCATGCCCGCCGCTGAAGATCAACACGCCGCAGCCCCACCTAGGCACAACAGAGAGGCCAACACACCGGTCTAAACCTAAGCGCCGCAGGGTCCGGGCCTATCGCCTCGAAAGCACACCAAGACGCTATGACTGTGCCGAAGCGCACTCTAGCCCATCAGCGTTCCAGTCCAATCCGGCTAGCGCCGCTCCGTCACGACGTCAAGTACTTCGCCGATACACACGCCGAGATACCCATAACTACTCCCACGTAGATGGTTAGTGCGATAAGCTCAGAGCCAACCCGGATCAAATACCAAGACCTCGTTAAGCGTGTTAAGTATCCATGAACGCCGAACAGGCAGGCCCACCTCTCTCCTAGGCGGTCTCAACACCGCCTGCCGCTCGCCTCAAGCTCCACTCATGGTGCTCCATCACCGACCCGACTTTAGTCTCCACATGTATCATGTATAAGTATATAGTATATACCCGTGATCACCTCCCGAGTGATCACGGCCCGATAGTATAGCACGCAGACGGACAAGAATGTAGGGCCACAGATGAAAGTACTAGCATCCTATACTAAGCATATAGGATTGCGGTAAGGTAACAATGAAGTAACAAGGACAAAGCTATGCAAAGAAGATAGGAGTATCTCAAAACAAGAATATGCTATACTACTCTAATGCAAGCAGATAGAGAAGAGTAGGCGATATCCGTGATCAAGGGGGGGCTTGCTGGTTGCTCTGGCAAGAGAGAGGGTCGTCAACACCGTAGTCGAACCGCCACCGCAGCGTCGGTCTCGTAGTCTAACGGAGAGAAGAGGGGAAGAAACAATGAATACCAAGTAAACAGATGCATATCGATGCATGACATGCCGAGAAGCGATGCTAGGCGTGCCCTAACGTGGTATGAGGGGGTACTGGTCAAGGGGGAAACATCCGGGAAAGTAATCCCGGTGTTTTGGGTTTTCGGGCAGAGGAGCCGGAGGGGAAAAGTTGCAGGTTCGATAGGTTAGGGGTGTGTGGCGGACGAACGGACTACGTATCCGGATTCGTCACGTCGTTCTGAGCAACTTTCATGTTGAAAATATTTTAATCCGGGTTACGGATTAAAAGATATGATTTTTAAATTTTTTTAATAATTTCTGAAATTTAATTAATTATTTAATTAATTCGAAATGTATTTATGACGTCAAGATGATGTCATGTCGACGCCGATCAACAGGTTGATCGAGTCAACCCCGACAGTGGGTCCCGCATGTCATCGACTCATAGTAATCAAACAGGTTAATTAGCTTTAACTAAATGATTAGGTTAATCTAATCTGGTTTAATTAAGTTAATTAATTCTCTAATTAATTAATTAATTAATTAATTAATATTTTAAATAATTATTTTTATTATTTATTTTTCCTTCTTCTTTTTTTAATTAACGTTCAGGGCCGGGCCCTCTGCTCGAGGGCATAGGGGCCATAATGGGTGCGGCGTGTGCGTGTTCGAGGCCGAACGGGCTGGCTTGACGCAGCCATGGCGTGGGCGCCGACGGCGCGCGTCGCCTCAACAGCGCGCCAAGCATGGTGAAGGGGTCGGCCGAGGCCGCGGGCGAGGCGAGGCGAGGCACGGAGTGGCGCAAGGCGGCGGTGGGAGTGGAGCTAGCTAGGGAGTAGAACTCCGGCGTGGCACGCTGAGGTCGCGGGCGCGACGAGCGATCCCCGAGCGAGGCAGGCGCGCCCGGGCAAGGCGTCGCGGCGAGGACCCGGCCTGGGCGGCAGAGGTCAGGGAGGGCGCGGTCGACAGTGGAGTCCGGTCACGGAAAGGCGTCGCCGACGGGAGAGAGAGGGGCGAGGCCAAGGCGGAGGCCGAGGCGGTAGGCACTGGCGAGGGGAGGCCCGCAGGAGGAGGAGAAGGAAGGGGGGGGGGCGGGTCATGGACGGCCTGAGCCGAGACGGGCCGGGCGACGGGCTCGGCCACTGATGGCGTCGGGAGGGGAGAGGGAGCGAGGGCCCGAGGCGAAGCTCACCTGGGGGGTTCATGGGTCTAGGAGGCGGGCGCGGTGGAGTTCGGTGGCGACCGGCGAGGAGGAGTCGAGGCGGTCGCCGGCGTCGGGAGGGATCCGGTGAGGCGGGAGGTCGGGACGATCCATGGCGCGAAGGCAGGGTGGGCGACGGCGGGGGAGAGGGGGTCCAGGCGGCGGAGAGGGCGAGGCGGAGGAGGCGACGGTTGGGCGGCGGGGGCCGGCGATGAGGGAGGGCGAGAGGACCGGCCCGATCCAGATCAGGCGGGGAAGAGAGAAGGGATCGGGGTGGGGAGAGTGAGGGCGTGGGGGGGGGCTAGGGTTTCACCAGGGAGGGGGTTAAGTGGGGTGGGGGGCGGTTGGGCGGGCCTTGGGGTTGGCCGATTGGGCAGTGGGGAGGGCTGGCCCAGTTGGGCGATGGGGATTCCTTTCTCTTTTCGTTTTTTTTCTTTTCTTATTTTCTTCTTTTCTGCTTTTTAGCTTATTTAAAATGTCAAAGCATTTTACAAAATTTTGTGCACCCCACCAAAATTAGGTTTGTTATTTTAGACAACCCCTAACATTTTAGTTTTAGTTTTTGAAACTTTTCATCGCTTGCTTTTGTTTTGAAATTTGTTTGAGACCGGGTTCAATCAACGTGAGGTTAGTCACGAAGAATCGGGTGATTATCTGTAGCTTAATTATCCGGTGTTACAAATCTCCTCCATTACAAGAAATCTCGCCCCGAGATTTAGGAGGTAGAAGGAAAGAGTGCGGGTATTCATCTCAAGACGATCCTCGCTCCCGTGTGGCTTCGTCTTGAGTGATTCGACCATCGGACTTTGAGGAACTTGATCGCCTTCCGACGTGTGCGGCGTTCACTTGGTCGAGAATGCGGACCGGATGCTCTTTATAGGAGAGGTCTGTTGCAATTCGAGCACTTCATGGTCCATCGCTCGGATTGGGTCCTTGAAACAAAGATCGGAGTTGTGACACGTGGAACACATCGTGAACTCGAGAAAGGTTCGACGGAAGCTCCAGCTTGATATGCCACTTTTCCACGCCTTTCCGTAATAGTGAATGGGCCAATATAGCGAGGAGCTAACTTGCCTTGATCCCGGCGGTGAGCACCTTCATTGGTGTAACGCGAAGATAGGCCTTTTCGCCAAAGTTGATAGACCATGTCTTTGTGATGACGGTCATAATTACTCTTTTGACGTGATCGAGCAGTCTTGAGATTCTCGCGAATAATGCGGACTTATTCTTCGCATGTTGGATAATATCCGGACCAAGAGTGGACGTTCCCGATTTCGACCAGATTCAGAGGGTTCGCACTTTCGTCCATATAACACTTGAAGGGGCCATCTTCGACTAGCTTGATAGCTATTATTATAAGAGAACTCAGCATACGGAGAGATTCCTCCCATTTCTTGCGAATGAACGACACAAGCTCAAGCATGTCTTGAGAATTTGGTTGACACGCTCAACTTGCCCTTGAGATCATGGATGAAACGCAGATCGAAAGATAAATGAGTACCCATAGCTTCTTGAAAACTTGCCCGAATCTTGAAGTGAATAAGCTGCCACGGTCCGAACCGATAACCGGTGGAATACCGTGAAGTGAAACAATTTCGACATATAGAGAGTTGCAAGCTGGCTAGCGTGATCGTTTCTTCGACCGCCGAAAATGAGCAACTTTAGAAAGCCGGTCAATGACGACAAGAATAGCATCATTACCTTCTCGCGATTTGGGAAATCCGGTGGCGAAGTCCATCTCAACATGGTCCCATTTCCATTCTTGCGAGTTCCAGCAGGCCTTTGATGTTACGCTTTGATACGACGGCAAACGTCACACTCGTAAACATAGCGAGCAATGTCCCGCTTCATATTAGACCACGGAATCTCGATTTAATGTCTTGATACATCTTTGTCTGCCGGGATGGATACATAGAGGCGTATCATGAGCTTCTTTCATAACCTTCGAGTCATATTCAGATTTTCCTTCTTACATGGCACCACTAGGCGGCCTTTGAAGTACAAGGCGCCATCATCAATAATAGTGAAGGACGAGGATTTCCTTTTTGATGTCTTGCTTAATCTTGTAGACTTGAGTCAAATCCTGCATTGTCTTTATGGTGCCCACGAGATCGGGTTCAATAGCCAGGTATAGAGGAACCACGGGGAACAACACGGAGATTCATCTTATGGAACTCCGGAGGAGGGGAGCGAGTGCACCGGAGGAACAATATGGAGGTTCAGCTTTCAATTCTTCAACAAGTGGGGCTGAACTTGGTGAACTCAAGGTGGTTGCAGAAGACTTGCGGCTCAAGGCGCCACCATTACATTAGCCTTGCTCGGCGATAGGAAATACCCAAATCAAAGTCTGCAGCAGTCTCCATCCATCTCTGCGACGGAGGTTCAGGTCTGGCTGAGTAAGCAGATACTTCAGACTTTGGTGGTCGGTGAAGATCTCGCAACGACACGAGAAGGTAATGTCGCCATCGCTTCAAATGCATGTATGACATGCAAAGAAGTTCGAGGTCGTGAACTGGATAGTTCTCTTCGTGAGGGCGAATCGTCGAGAGGCATAAGCAACCACTTTGCGCTCTTGCATTAGGACACCGCCTAATCCTTGACGAGAAGCATCGCGATAAATGACGAAGTCCTTCTTAGTATCGGGAGGAGCTAGTTGGGCGTAAGTCAACTTGTCTTTGAGTGCCGAAAACTTTCCCGGCACTTATCATCCATTGGAATTTGACGCCTTATGTAACAAAGTTAGTTAGGGGCACGGCAATCTTGGAGAAGTTCTCGACGAATCGACGGCAATAGTGGCGAGACCGAGAAAACTTCTGACTTGCTTAACGTTCTTCGGAGGAGTCCAATCGAGAATAGCCTGAACTCTTTCAGGGTTGACGGCAATACCATCCTTAGAGATGACATGCCCAAGATAGGTTACTTCGGAAAGCCAAAATTCACACTTGGAGAACTTGGCATAGAGCTGATGCTCTCGTAGCTTTTCCAGCACAAGACGAAGATGTTCAGCATGTTCTTCTTCATTCTTGGAGAATATCAGGATATCATCCAGATAAACCACGACGAACTTGTCGAGGTAATCCATGAATATATAGTTCATCAGGCGGGAGAAGGTAGCTGGAGCATTGGTTAAGCCGAAAGACATGACGGTGTACTCGTATGAACCATAACGAGTCACAAATGCGGTCTTGGGGATATCCTCCTCACGAACACGGATCTGGTGGTAACCCAACCTCAAGTCGAGTTTCGAGAACACTGACGAACCAGCCAATTGATCATAAAGATCATTGATCCGAGGAAGAGGATACTTATTCTGAATGGTAGCTTGATTTATAGGACGGTAGTCTTGGACCAATCGGTTTGTCCCATCCTTCTTCTTGACAAAGAGAGAAGGTGCTCCCAAGGTGAGCAACTTGGGCGAATGAAGCCGCTTTGAAGAGATTTGTCGATTTCCTCCTTTAGTTCAAGGAGTTCATGCGGCGGCATCTTGTATGGTCGCTGGCTATAGGAGCGGTGCACGGTTTCAAGTCGATGACGAATTCGACGACTCTAGCGAGGGGAATCCTGGAAGTTCTTCAGAAAACGCCTTGAAAATCGCAAACGACAGAATGTTTTCAATGCCCTCGAGTGGTGCGGCGCTCAATGCATTGATGCATAGAGCCTTGCCTCGGCATTTTGAACCAGACGAGCATTGTAGCTTACTATTTCATCAGAAGGGTGTAGCAGATGGACGGTCTTAGTGGCGCAAACGATTGACGCCGTATGCGCTTTCAACCAATCCATCCCCAAAATGAGGTCGATGTTAGACGTCTTCAGGATAATGGGGGAGGCATAGAATTCCAGCCCTTCGATTTCCACGGGGACGTCGACGCCAACCATGGAGGTTTGACATTGTCCCAATGGGGTTTTTACCACTACCGAAGAGTTCATCTCCTCACACTTAACGTCGTGCTTGTATGCAAAGTCTTTTGACATGAATGAATGCGATGCTCTGAATCGAATAAAACAGATGCGTGTACTGAATTTCGAGGAGTGTACCCATCACGAAGAGCAGGCTGGTCTTGAGCTTCGTTCGGATCAACGTGGTTGGCCTGAGCTTGCCCATAAGACTTGGCGGTGTTGTTGCGGTTCGGTGTTTCCACGGCCACCGCTTGAAGGCCGGTGATTCGGTTCGGTTGCATTCTCTAGCACGGTGCCTGGTTGTCCACTTTGAAGCACAAGCCATTATTGGGAGTGGGAGCAGGAGCTTGGGGTGGTGGAGCTGGAAGCTTGGCCGCTTAGTTGTAGGCGACGAGGTGTAGCATAGTTCGCCTTGAAGCGGGTGCATTAATTTGGTACATCTTGTTGGGAATCCATATCTTGCGCTTCTGCGAGGACGGGCCCAAGATGAGCCCGTGTCACAGTTGCGCTGTTAGAGCTCGTATTCCTGCAGACCAGTTTCGACATTGATAGCTTTGTTCACCAAGGTGGCGAAATCAGCAAAGTCGTGCACTAGAAGTGCGAGCTTGATGTCGACTTGAAGACCGTCCGGAACTTCTCTGTCTGCGTGCATCGGTTGCTATATCCTCTTCACAGATAGCGAGACAAGTCCAAGAACTCTCCGATAAGCTTCGACATCTTGTTGCCTTGGGTGAGGTTGCGGAACTCACGCTTCTTCCGTCCATGACCCTTGAGGGATGAAGCGGGCACGGAAGGCAGCACTGGAAGTCCGGCGGTGATGAGCGTTCAAGCGGCAAAGTACGCTGTGGCTGTCCCACCATTGAGCTACGGGTCCTTCAGAAGAAGGAAGCAAAAGTGACATAGTGGCGGGGGCTACATCAGCAGACTCCATCTCATAGGTGATGTCACGGAGCGACCATCAACATCCAATGGCTGGGTTGAGCTGCGGTATCTGTTGGGGTTCAGCGTATGAAATCCAGCAGAGTTGTTCCGTTTGGGTCTTGGTTCATATTGGGGCGAGGAAGCTGAGCCATCATGTTCTCCATGAACTGGCGATTCATCTCGAAATGTTGGATCATACCAGCCATGTACTCAAAGCGGTGGTGGGAAGTTGGCACCACGACCACGACCGGTGGCCTAACCATCCCGCTATTATATAACAGGTAGTTCAGCATTTGAGAAGTTATGCAACGGATAAGAATCATTCATGATGAAACATGCATAAAAACAAGACGATAGAAACTACATAGTAGTTGGCATATCTTACAAAAGGAATCATGCATAGAGTTTGATACATAGAGTTGATTACATAGACTAAGACATCATAGGCGGCACGAGCTCATGGCGAATGCATCTAACACTAACAAGCAAGTCTACATCAGTCCCACGCATGATGCTGCGGAGGTAGTCAGAGTAACTGAAAGTAGTAGTGCGGCAACGGATAGTCCTCCACGTCGGTGACACAGGGGCATGGATACTCGGTGCTGAATCCGGCGTCCGTGTGGCGAAGAGGGCCAAGCGCGGAGAGTAGCCTCCACGCCCGCCAACCGACACCACGGGGCATCACGGTCTGGCTGGGTAGATCGCAGAGCGGCAGCTCTCCGGATCGGACAAAGGGTGCATCGGCGTCGAGCACAGTAAAGGTGCCGACGGGTGATGTACAACTCGTGGCGAAGAGCTCGGTTAGCTCGATCCAGCCCATCGCATGCGAACAAGGTTCGATGGTAGAAGGGCTCTCGGTGGTGACGATGGAGTAGCGGCAGTGTAGTAACCTCCTCACCAACATCGACGCGATAGCAATGTGCCCGAAGGGGAGGTGTCCAACTCGATACTCGCACGAAGGCGTGTCGAGCAAAGCATAAGCGACATCGTGGATCGCCATATCGATAGTCACTCCAACACCATGTGCGGTGTAAAAGACGATGAGTGGACTCGTACTCGAGAGTAGAGGTGGACGATGGCGCGGTATTGCTCCTCGGTTATAGTCTGGTACTCCTCATAGGCGGTGTACTCGGGGTGCAGCGATAACCCGATAGGTCATCATCTCGGCTAGCACCGCAGTGATCCCGAGCACCAATGGCCGTCGTGTGGCGCACGACCCGCCTCGTGGGTTCCATCCGAAAACAAAGACGTTTCAAAGGAGTCAAATGACGGTGTGGAAATTGCTTAAATACAATTCCAAGAACAACTAAGGCTATATCCAACTTTGGGGTGAATGCGGTCACGGGATCCTAGTGATAGTTAGTAAAATCGTTTAACCCGAGTAGAAGAGAGTTTGAGCCCCGAGTAAAGGTCGAGGAGTAAAAGATCCTAGTACCACCCGATGGCGACGTGTGCCCATAAGACACACAGCCATGTTAGTAAAAGTTTTGCAATGTCTAGACTCGATTTCGGCCAAGGAGTTGGAAGGGGGATTCCTACAGCAATGGCTCGATACCAACTTGTGGCGCCCCGATTCAATCGTACACTAATCATGCACGCAAATGTGTACGATCAAGATCAGGGACTCACGGGAAGATATCACAACACAACTCTACAAATAAAATAAGTCATACAAGCCATCATAATACAAGTCAGGGGCCTCAAGGGCTCGAATACAAGTGCTCGATCATAGACGAGTCAGCGGAAGCAACAATATCTCGATCTGGACATAAGTTAAACAAGTTGCCATAAGATGGCTAGCACAAACCGGGATCAGATCGAAGAGGAGCAGGCCTCTGCACTGGGATCCTCCTAGCTACTCTCAGTGGTAAATCGCCGCCGTGGCCTGCACGTAGTAGTAGGCACCTCCGGAGTAGTAGTCGCCGAGGCGGTGACGTCGCTCTCGGCTCCATCGTGCAGTTGCAGCAATCGAGTAGAGATAGGGGGAAAAGGGGGGAACAAGGCAACCGTGAGTACTCATCCAAAGTACTCGCAAGCAAGGAGCTACACTACATATGCATGGATATATGTGTAAAGGCCATATCAGTGGACTGAACTGCAGAAAGCCAGAATAAGAGGGAGATAGCTGGTCTTAACGAAGACTACGCTTCTGGACACCTGTCTTACAACAGGTAGGAGAGGGCAAACTGAAGTCCTCCAAGTAACATCATATAGCAATAATCCTACCCGGCAATCCCCTGCTCATATCCCTGAGCGAGAGCGACCACCGGTTGTATCTGGCACTTGGAAGGGTGTGTTTTATCAAGTATCCGGTTCTAGTTGTCATAAGCTCAAGGTACAACTCCAAGTCGCCCCTGTTATCGAAGATCACGGCTATCCGAATAGATTAACTTCCAGGGTGCACCATCTTACCCAAAGACGCTTGATCCCATTTGGCGGACACACTTTCTCGGTCATGCCCGCCGCGGAAGATCAACACGTCGCAGCCCCACCTAGGCACAACAGAGAGGCCAACACGCGGTCTAAACCTAAGCGCGCAGGGCGGGCCCATCGCCTCGAGCACACTCAAGACGTATGCGTCTGTGGCCGGAAGCAGACCTAGCCCATCAGCGTTCGGTCCAATCCGTAGCGCGCGCTCCGTCGTGACGTCTGAAGTATGCCGGTGATACCACGACGCCGGATACCCATAACTACTCCCGCGTAGATGGTTAGTGCGTATAAGCTCGTAGCCAACCCGGATCAAATACCAAGACCTCGTTAAGCGTGTTAAGTATCCGCGAACGCCGAACAGGCCAGGCCCACCTCTCCTAGGCGGTCTCAACCTGCCTGCCGCTCCGCCTCAAGTTCCACTCATGGGTGCTCCATCACCGACCCGACTTTAGTCTCCACATGTATCATGTATAAGTATATAGTATATACCGTGATCACCTCCCGAGTGATCACGGCCCGATAGTATAGCACTGCAGACGGACAAGAATGTAGGGCCACAAATGAAAGTACTAGCATCCTATACTAAGCATATAGGATTGCGTAAGGTAACAAATGAAGTAACAAAGACAAAGCTATGCAAAGAAGATAGGAGTATCTCGAAAGCAGAATATGCTATACTACTCTAATGCAAGCGATATAGAGAAGAGTAGGCGATATCTGGTGATCAAGGGGGGCTTGCTGGTTGCTCTGGCAAGAGAGAGGAGTCGTCAACACCGTAGTCGAACCGGCAGTGCAGCGTCGGTCTCGTAGTCTACGGAGAGAAGAGGGGGAAGAAACAATGAATACCAAGTAAACAGATGCAAATCGATGCATGACATGCCGAGAAGCGATGCTAGGCGTGCCCTAACGTGGTATGAGGGGGTACTGGTCAAGGGGGAAACATCCGGGAAAGTAATCCCGGTGTTTTGGGTTTTCAGGCGGAGGAGCCGGAGGAAAAGTTGCAGGTTCGATAGGTTAGGGGTGTGTGGCGGACGAGCGGATGCGTATCCGGATTAAATCACGTCTGCTCGAGCAACTTTCATGTTGAAAATATTTTAATCCGGTTACGGATTAAAAGATATGATTTTAAAAGATTTTAATAATTTCGAAATTAATTAATTATTTAATTAATTGAAATGTATTTATAGCGTCGACATGATGTCATCTCGACGTCGGCGATCAACAGGTTGGTGAGTCAACCCCGACTGTGTGGGTCCCGCATGTCATTGACTCATAGTAATTAAACAGGTTAATTAGCTTTAACTAAATGATTAGGTTAATCTAATCTGGTTTAATTAAGTTAATTAATTCTCTAATTAATTAATTAATTAATTAATATTTTAATAATTATTTTTATTATTTATTTTTCCTTCTTCTTTTTTTTAATTAACGTTCAGGGTGGGCCCTCATTCGAGGGCATAGGGGCCATAGTGGGTGCGGCGCGGTGCCGTGCGTTCGAGGCCGAACTGGCAGGCCTTGACGCAGCCATGGCGTGGGCGCCCGACGGGCGTGGCGTCGCCCAACAGTAGCCGGCGTGGTGAAGGGGTCGGCCGAGGCCGTGGCCGAGGCGAGGCCGGCGGAGTGGCGCAAGGCGGCGGAGGAGTGGAGCTAAGCGAGGGAGTAGAACTCGGGTGTACGCCGAGGTCGCGGGCGACGAGCGCATCCCCGAGCGAGGCGAGGCGGGCAGGCGGCAGCGTGCGAGGACCCTACTGGGTGGCGAGAGGTGGGGTGAGGCGCGGTCGACAGTGGAGTCCGGGTCACGGGGCGTCGTCGACGGGAGAGAGGGGTGAGGCCAAGGCGGAGGCAGGCAGAGGCACGGGCGAGGGGGCGCCGCTTCAGCGAGGGGAGGAGAGGGAAGCGGGGGCGGCGTGGGCATGGACGGTCGGAGCCGGAGGCAGGGCAGCGACAGGGCTCGAACTCTGATGGCTGTCGGGAGGGGAGAGGAGCGAGGGCCGAGGCGAAGCTCACAGGGGGTTCATGAGGTCTAGGAGGCGGGCGCGGTGGAGTTCGGTGGCGACCGCGAGGAGGAGTCGAGGAGGCGGTCGGCGTCGGGAGGGATCCGGTGAGGCGGGAGGTCGGGACGATCCAGCTGGCGAAGGCCAAGCGTGGGGGCGACAGCGGGAGGAGGGGGTCGAGGCAAGGAGAGGGGCGCAGGGGGCGGAGGCGATCGGTTGGGGCGGCGGGGGCAGCCATGATGAGGAGACGAGAGGACCGGCCCGATCCAGATCAGGCGGGAAGAGAAGGGATCGGGGTGGGGGAGAGTGAGGCGTGGTGGGCGGCTAGGGTTTCGGCCAGGGGGGGGGTTAAGTGGGGTGGGGGGCGGTTGGGCGGGCCTTGGGGTTGGCCGATTGGGCGGTGGGGAGGGCTGGCCAGTTGGGCGATGGGGATTCCTTTCTCTTTTCGTTTTCTTTTTCTTTTCTTATTTTCTTCTTTTTTGTTTTTAGCTTATATAAAATGTCAAAGCATTTTACAAAATTTTGTGCACCCCACCATAATTAGGTTTGTTATTTTAGACAACCCCCGAACATTTTAGTTTTAGTTTTTGAAACTTTTCATCGTTTGCTTTTGTTTTGAAATTTGTTTGAGACCGGGTTCGAATCAACGTGAGGTTAGTCACAGTAACCGGGGTGATTACTGTAGCTTAATTATCCGGGTGTTACAATACATGTCTGTAAGGAGGCCTTGGACGCCTCACCATCAATGATAAGATGAGCGCTAGCTTTTTAGTATAAATGCTTTGCTAACCCTAAATATAAATAGATGTATGACTTAAATAGGTTCTCACACAAAGGGGGAGATGGAAGGAAAAAATTATATAGGCTCAACCCATTTTCATTCTCGTAAACACGGTCCAAAGTGTGTGGATGGATTCGGAGTCTCTGAGCACCTGAAGCTGCATGCCTTTGCTTCCTTGGAAACCATTTCCCCTAGAGTTTTGGCTTTGTGTTACATGCCTTGTAGCGATCTGACCTAAATGGATCGGAGTCTCTGTGCATAAGTGCTATCCCTGGATCGGTTTCACCCAACCCAAATTGAGTGAAGTCAAAGGGAACAATGAGTAGATGAGGTGCATGAGCATGTGCCAGATTGAGTGTATTGATGAGTCACTAAAGGCAAAGAAAGATGGCCATAATTTTGGTTCTACAGTGTCGAGCGTGAAACAGTGCCCTTGGTTTACTTATGTCGAAGGCGACTGTCAGGTCTGACTTTGATGCCATCGTGTGCACCGATGAAGTTATTCCCAATAACACCCTACAGCCAGCGGAGTTATTCCTAGAAGCCCCCTACAACCAGCATAACATGGCGCTTGCCAACTCTGTCACCTTCCACAACATGTCATATGTACTTGCCTCTAATTCTCTGACAACTTAACACTATTTGGGACTATTTGTTGGAATTATGATGATGTTTAGATCAAATTATATTATCTATAGTGTAATTTTTCACAATTTTTAACCGAATCTCTCCTCTCATAATTAAAAAGAACAAAGTGTTTTGTCGTCCACCTTATCCTTGGTCCAACCTTAAGTATGTTCTCCTAGCCCTCTCTCCGTTTTGATTTTCTCCACTAGTTTTTCCTGAAAACCCGCCTTAGTTGTCCGGCCTTTTATTGACTTAAAGGAAATAAAATTATGTATTCTTTGTTAAGTCTACATCTTCTCTCATGCTTTAAAAAATGTGGTATTATGTAGTCCACCTCGTCCTTCGTCCAACCTCCGTTGAGGTGTTTTCTTTTGCAAGGATGAAGAATTTTGAGGTGTGTCAACATCAAAAGGGTAAAGTCTATTTTAAACCTTCAATTCATACGGTCAGTCTAAAATGAACCTCAACCTCTCAATCCCTGAAATCGGTACCCTGTATTTATGGATCCCGATCAATCTTAACCCTACACCTGTTTGGCGCACCGGGAAAGGAACAGTCCTGGCTGGGTTCATCACTGATCTCATTGACTAGTCGGGTCCACATGTCATCTTTGTCTTCTTCCCCCATCTCACCCTTTCTCTCTCCCTGCCTGTGTTGAATCAATCCATGTTCTGCTCGTGCCCGCATCCACCCAGACGGGGCTCACGCAGTCAAGAAGAGATCGATCTAATCGATCAAGCTAGGCTTGTGTCCGCATCCGCCGCAGGCCGCAGCTCGTGTGTCAGTCATCTCGCGTGCGTGTGTCCAGAAGAGATCGATCTAATCGATCAAGCTAGGCTCATGTAGTAGTGCCTGCTTGTAGAGAGAATCCATCAAGGCATCAAGCCAGCCCTGTACATATGTGTCTTCAGGCGGAACTTCAGTACTAATGCGAGCGGCCGGATAATAAACGGCCGAAGCTCAAGGAGTCCATGGTGGTGCGTAGTATCCTGCGATAGGTCATGGCGGACTGCCAAATGACCAAACTGCGTTCATCAACTCCACGGTGCTTCTTTGAGCGATTCGTCTCGTCAGTACGACTGCGTCGATGAGCCGAAGACAACCACACGGATGTCTCCCGCTCTCGATGTCCACACTGCCAACCCTACCACCATCTTCCTCCACTCTAGTGATGACTTCACCATGCCCGGTCTCCTCCAATGGTGGGTTAACCATCGATTCCCAGCATCCACGTGCTCTTCTCGTCGAGCTCTTGATCTCCCCTGGTCAATTTTCCGTTCCTGCAGCCGCATCACCCTCACCACGCATACCTCTCATCGTCAAACAGTGCTGAGCGCTGGCAAGTTTGCGGTCACCTCCGGTCCCAGTACTCCGCCATCGTGTTTCCTCATCTCCCTCATCCCCAGGCGGGTGGGACAGTGGTTGTGCGCGAGCAAAAGAGGCAGAGAGGACGAAGGGGATCTGGGCAGAGAAGATACCAGGAAAGAAGACAGATATGACATGTGGGGCCACCTAGTCAGTGAGAGTGGAGACTTGTTTCGGGGGAATTATTTATTTTTCAGGTGTATCAAATTGATCAGAACCGGTACAGGGTTGAGATCAGACTGGGATCCAGGAGTACAGGGTATGAATTTCAGGGATTGAGAGGTTGAGGTTCATTTCCGACGTGTCGTATGAATTCGAGGTTTAAAACAGACTTCACCCACATCAAAATGAAATGAGGGCATGCGCTAAGTGAACCGTGTGTGGTCCTGCCCATAGTTTGTTCAGCTTACAATAAACACAGCTGAGCTGAACATATAGGCGGAACCAATCTTTGGCAAAGGCACGAAATAAAAGGTAATGGAAAGATGAAACGATTTGTTTCTCAAAAAGGGGGAAATGACAACACGCTCAATCCCGTGACACAAGGAAATAATCGTACAGAGGATTAATTGGCTGCCCAAACCGTTCGAATCCTATCCTACCCTTAAATAAAAATGAACCCTTTCGGTAATTCTCCAGAAGCCCCGATCATCGTTCGTCTTCCGGCGGCCTAAAGTGAAGTCCCGAGCTCTCCACCCGGTGACGGCAGACACTCCATGCCCATCCCCAAGTTCTTCAAACTACCTTTGCCGCGTGCACCTGCAGAATCTGCTTCGGCACAAACCGCGCGCGACGGTCCAGATCATACCTCAAGGTGAGCCGCGGCGACGAGGAGCCATTCAGTGGTATACATCATCTTCAAGTGCATACGGTGTCTCACATGATGTATGTGCGTATTAGCATAGCGCCGAGGGGTGCATCCCTCACCGGATAGATTTCCATCAAGGTAACCTTCCGCTACACTAATCTTCTTTCTCATCACTAGATGACCAGCTGCGCCAAATGGCGCAGAGACCCGTTTAAAATCATGTTCGTGTTAAAAATATTTGCATTTTCTCAATAACCATATATTTTAGTACATTTGATAAGAACTTATACACCTATATATAAAGGAAATTAAATGCAAATATTTTCTTAAGGTAATAATGCCAGAAATTAGATCATCAGTAGGTCAAGATAGTTGAGTCTGCAATTAGAAAGAGCTAAATACTCCCTCCGTCCCAAAATACTTGTCGGAGAAATGGATAAAATTGGATGTATAACTAAAATACGTCTAGATTCATTCATTTCCCCGACAAGTATTTTCGGACGGAGGGAGTACATTAGAAGTCCTACAACCTGCGCGCGACGGTCAGTTTCATGCACAAACTTGCAAAATACGTGTTTCTGGTCATGAAACTTGCGCGAGGGTGTAAATATGGTCACATTTCCCGTACGTGGGTGTATTTGCTGCCTACATGGCATACCAGTGTGGCCAGGGGCCATTGTCAGTGGCTAGTGCACATAATGTTTTTTCTGCAAAAACACCCTTGATTATTTTACTTTGTACAAAAGCACTCTGACAATAGTTGCCCACTGGGTCCCACCCATCAGTATTCGCTGTAAATATATTGGGCTGGAAAAAATGGGTCGGATCAAAAAGGCGAACTGTTGTAATAGCGCTAGCGGCCTAACCACCGCAACTGATCGTGCTTGCTGTTTCATTTGGACTACTAAGGTGTATCACCTCTTGGATAAAAGTACACATTCTGAATATATTTTCTTTTCTCTAGATTTTCAAATTTTAAATTATTCAGATTCAAAAGAAAAAATCTGATGATTTGTTCGAAAGAAAGTTACGTACATTCCTTCAGCACGACATCTTCTTTTATCTAGATTTTTAATTTAAAATTATGCTAATTGAATGAAATTTATTTGATTTTTCCAGAATAAATTACGTAAATTCATTCAGATTTATATTTTTCTTGTATCTAGATTTTTCAATTTAAAATTATTCCAATTCAAACAAAATTTCCACTGATTTGTTCAAAAGAAATTTACATACATTCATTATGAACTATATATAGATTATTCAAATTCAAACAAAAATTAGATGATTTGTCCGAAAAAATATTTACATTCATTCTGACCCACATTTCCTTTTCTCTAGATTTTCAGACTTCAAATTATTCAAATTCAAACAAAATTATGTTGATTTGTCCCAAGAAAATGTGTGTATTCATTGTGCACTATATTAACTTTTAACCATATTTTAAAATTTTAAATTATTTGAATTCAAACAAATATTTAGTTGATTTCTCCGAAAAGTTTAGTTGATTCAAACAAATACCTCAATTAGGAACTCCGAGTAGCTGCAAACTTGCATTAAAAAAGAGTAAACACAAGTGACGCAATAAATAATTCTGCTGACCTTGGACAGTTGGGGGTGCTGTTCCGTGAAGCAAAATACCTACTACAGCTGGGATTTATTGAGCATAAAATCTTGTATTGTTCCCGTGCTTGTAACAGCCCGGCGCATGTGCTGTGGCTTCTGTTGGTTCGAGTGGTGCTCCTGGGTACCAGCAAGTCTGGCATGAGGATTTCCCTGTGAATGTAAATTGTGCCGTGACCACTGATTTGGTTGGTCCCCAGTAATTGGAATGCAAGGTGTTCCACGTCAAAAAAAAATGTACTTAATATATGAACTCGTGAACATTGTGTACAGGAGAAGTTAATAGAAATAGTGGTCAATTACATCATATAATTTGGTTCTATACTCTTTTGTGTATATATCCTGAATGCTACCCCTTTTGTGATAAACTCTTTGTCCTTCGAATCCAATGGCACAGCTACTGCCCCTTGTGAAAAAGAAAGGACTCTATAGTACCCTTAAATGTAAAAGGGAAACATCATGTGATGCATCTCAACCTGTGCAAACAATGTAAAAACCATACATGCTATCTACATACCTTCATTGTCTAGCAAAGCATAAGTAGCCGAGGGACCCTGTACAAAAGAATTGACAATTAGCAAGAAAGAAGCATGCCATCAGCTCTCTAGACAAACCATAAAACAATAAGTGGCAAAAGCCCCATCAGAATTAGCATTTGCCATCCAATTTATGAGCTTAAGTTGTGCATTCACTAATCAATAAAACATATTAAGATGCAGTAATGGAAATAAAATTGTATCGCTTCACATACAGTAAGTGAAAAAGAAATGAGTGTGGGGACAAAATTTAGTTGCCTGATCAGATGTAGCAGAGATAGAACCTAGTTTTTTTTTTACCTTGCCTACTTCTGGACAATACCCCCACAGATGCCCCTCTTCCCGTGCAGGAAATGCCCCTGACCCTCCTCTGAGCATTAAGGCCCAGAATGAAAACAACATCCGACAAAGGACCCGCAAAAGGCAACGAAAGTGAGCCAAGTAGCTTGGCCAGTTACCTGCACTAATCCAACCAAATAAATGTAGCCAATGGATCAAGGCAGAACGCATGATAGTGAGTATATTTTATTGATAAGCCAGATTGAACACAGTTGAGAAACAATGTTAAAAGATCATATCAAGACAATAAACGGAGGTGGTTCAGTATTGCCTTCTATCTAAACTCTCTAAATAGAGGAACACCCTAGCTTTATGTGAAAACTTAAAAGAAGGCACATAATGTAAGGTTTTGACACTACATAAACTATAGAATGATCTGCTGCTTAGGACACACATCAATATATGATGCATATCTATTTCACGAAAGCCTAAAGGTACATCCACAATTAAGAATATCTAAAAACCTGATGTGCATACCAAGAATAAACGATGGCCAATACTCCTATGATGAAAAATATTGTACAAATAATTAAAAGATTCAGACTTGGAGGTAATACTAAGAAACAACATATCCTAGCCAAGGTGTGCAGGCGATAAATAGGTGAATCCAAGGAGTAGGAACTCACCCATTATAAACCAACAACAAACAATGTTGTTATTGCATTCACTCTATATTACTGGGAGTGGCATACATGTCCAGTCCCTACAGATATTACTTCCAACAGATGGCTTTGGTTCCGATTCAAAACCATTTTACATGGCGCTTGCATGGCTTCTACTACAGGGATGATTTGAACAGAGAATTGAAACTCATCTTAGACAACCATCAAGACAAAAATTGGGTAGCTGAAACAAAAATCGTTGAAATAAGAAAAACACTGATCCAATGCCTATCGATGATGTACCACTTGCACAGAGTGCCAAAAACAACTAACTATCGTAGGAAGATAAAAGGCAAAGCAAATACAAATATAAAATAATCTAATTAGTATGTTACTGCTTTTTACCACTTAACATAAAGCCTTTACTGGCATACAAACTAAATATAAGCAACATCTTCTTAACTAATGATTTACAAAAAAAAACAGCTAGACAGTAAGCATCACAGAATTTTCAATAGCACAGCGAAATACCAAATGAGTGGACTCATTCAAGAAACAAATATTTAAGAAGTCACAAAAAGAGAAATTTTGTTACCTGCTATTTTTCTTGGTACTCAAGAGGAAAAGGCCATCAATAGCACTTTCAGACCAGCCTACCAGGTAGATAGTAAGAGCAGCAGCACACAGGAACTTGTTAATCCCGAGGATGTTATCCATTGGCATATTTGCACATGAAGTAGTTACCTAAAGCTCACGATGGCAAAATGGACAACAAATGCAGCAGTGTCTATAACAAGAAAACAACACATTAGATTAGTAATGAGCATAAATCACTGTGTTAGTAATATATGGTTCATTATGTACACAGTTCCTTCAATACAAAAAAAAACATATAGCATCAGCATTAGTAATATATGGTTCATTACGTGGATAAAAGAACCTAATCCTGGTGAAAATGAAATATATTTTTTAAAGTTCGTAGTTTGAGAAAGCATCAAAGATGAGAATAGTAGTGAAAACCTCAAACTCTAGCCTAGCATTACAGAGTTAGCAGAAATCTTTAGTCATCGATTATATGAAGGACATTTTATTTAGCTCCAGTTATCGGTTACGACAAAGAACCTGCTCGAGAAATAGAAGCCGAACTTTTAATTTTAGTATATATCTTAGAAAATTATGGAGGCACAACTCTGCAATATATCAAGTTTTAATATGAATCATACATTGATAAGTGCGCATCAGTTTTTCTCCACACTGAATAATGACTATAACCAAGGAAAATATATAACTTCTTATCATTGCTTTATGTTTATAAACTGCTAGGTGTGTGCTTCAAAACTATAAGCATTATGGACAGATCAGATCATTCCAAGATGGCATGTATTAAGAGAAAGCATTAACTTTGATAAAGTGCAAGATCAAACTGAAACTGCAAGTCCGTTTCATTCTAGTACCAGCACATAAAAACTGACCGTTTCATAGGTGAAAAGAATAAAAAAATAACACTGTAGATGATCATAGAAAGCTCAATATTATGATACTAAGCAAGCCCGCAAAAATCACCACATGAAACTAAAATAAAACAGTTGCATGCCTTATACAGAAGTGGCCGGGACGGGCAGTTCGTTCATTGAAATTCCTGAATAGTCCATTCCACATTCACAGGAAAGAGGGGAATAAGTTGGGCTGTCATCAAGCAAACTGAACCAAACTTAATACGGGCTTCCTTCAGAGATGAAATTCCTATTAATGTAAGGGAAAAAATAGCACACATTAAGTCCACTTCACATTCGCCAGGGAAGAGAGGAATAAATTGGGTATGCTGTCCAAGTTTGCTCCCAACTGGATATGCAACTCAACATAAACTGCAATTCTGTTTGAAACTTCAAATGCAACCCGAAACATCTGATAGTTTTTACTAATATTCTGTTACCATAAACATAGTTGGAGAGTTCAAGATGAAAACTCAAGTCTGTTCCGGCTAACATGGATGTTAATCTTTGCCACAGTGAACAAATTGCAAAACCAATCATGCACACTGGCTAAACTTAACATCTGCATCGAAAATGAGGTTTGCTCAGTACAGTTGCCACAAGTGATTAACAACATACTGAATCTTGTAAAGTAAAATTCCTAGTACATGAGATGAATAACAGGGTTTAGACACATCAAAGATTGACATATTGGGGAAAAACCACTGGAAATGGAGTATCATAAATCCGTAAAATTAAAACTTGTCACTGTGCTCCAAATGTTCTGAACCAACAAACTGTTAATAGACAATACTGTGCAAATTTACCTATGACCACACGGAATGGTGCTTGGTTCAAAGCATATATCCAAACAAATCTGTGCAAAATTGAACACTAATCAGACTTGGAGATAATGATATATGCAATGACAGTACATCAAATCAAGAAAATCGATCTGTGAGACACCCTTACAGGTTACAGCACAAGATGTCTCCTCCCTCGACCAATCCATACACGGCAGCTCGCCTGCTTCCTTGACTGGTCCGGGCTTCTCCTTTCCCTTCACTAAAGAAACCTTCTAATTCCCTCCTCCTTATCTACTTGCCATCTTGAAATTTTCAAATTAACAACAAATCAATTATTTCCAAACAAACAATTGGAAAACATCCCAAGGTCTGCAACCACATGCTCCTACGTTTGGGTTAGTCACTTAAAATAAATTTTATGTATTTTATTACAGCTTGAGAGAGAGAGAGAGAGAGAGAGAGAGAGAGAGAGAGAGAGAGATTGCCTGAAAATTTTAGTTTGCGCAATAAGAAGGTCGCAAATGGCAGTCAACAAGTATGCCCTCAGAGAGAGAGAGAGAGAGAGAGAGAGAGAGAGAGAGATTATTTCAGTTTTAGTTTGCGCAATAAGAAGGTCGCAAATGGCAGTCAACAAGTATGCCCTCATACAGAGAGAGAGAGAGATATTATTTCAGTTTTAGTTTGCGCAATAAGAAGGTCGCAAATGGCAGTCAACAAGTATGCCCTCATACAGAGAGAGAGAGAGATATTATTTCAGTTTTAGTTTGCGCAATAAGAAGGTCGCAAATGGCAGTCAACAAGTATGCCCTCATACAGAGAGAGAGAGAGATATTATTTCAGTTTTAGTTTGCGCAATAAGAAGGTCGCAAATGGCAGTCAACAAGTATGCCCTCATACATTGCCTGAAAGACAATAATCAAGCACATCAAGCACACCAGATAAGTATAAAATCAGATTGACCCAGAAGCATACAAGACAAAGGAGTTGTGATATACTCCCTCCGTTCCAAAATAGACGACCCAATTTTGTATTAACTTTAGTACAAAATTGAGTCATCTATTTTGGAACGGAGGGAGTACATCTCACTGAAAATTTTAATTCCTTGCTCCATCATCGATTCCCTCAAAAATTCCATATTTGCCAGTCTCCCTTTGCAGCAGTATGAAAGAAGAGAAGATGAGGAGCTAGCATACCTACAGAGACGCCGCTGTGCAGCGCGCCGCAGCAAGCGGCCCCCATGCGGCGGCTGCTGCTCCCCTCCTACCGTTGACGAGGATGAGGACGCATCACTTGCACAACCTGTGGCTGGCCATGTCTCTCCCGCCTGCTCCATATCGGAAACCTGGGAGGAGGTGAAGAGAGGTGGCGGCCTCATCGTCCCTGACCGGAGCTCTTCGTCGGCCACATCGAACGACCTCCTCCCTCTCACTCCAAACCACCGCGACGGGACCGCTGACCCCGATGCTTCTAGTCCTCGACGCTGGCCTCTCCCTGGCTCCCGGCTCGCTTCTCCTCACACACGCTGCCGGCCTCCCCTGCTCCTCCACAAACCTTGAAGATTCCGTCTCCCCTCCTCACTCACGGGGACGACCTGCGCTAGATCTGGAACCACCGCGACCACGAGGGACGACGCTGGATCTGGAACGTGGGCAAGGCGAGCCATGGGGGAAGCGGCATGGAAGAGAAGAGGAGGAGGCGAGCGGGGAAAGTGGGTCGGCGGCTCTGTGTGCGGCGGAGAGGACAAACCAACAAGCGAGGGGAGAGGGACCAGAGCGCGAACAGACGAATCTGAGAAGCCCAGTTAAATTTGAGTGTGTTTCCACAATAGACAAGTTTAGGAAGCATTGCATTTATTTTTAATACCTAATTAGTACTTCAATTTTTAATACTATTTTTATATACATGTGTAGTGTGAATGTTATTTTTTTAACCAATTTCACAATCAATAGAATGACTATCTAGGTTTTAGAGAATTTCCAAGCGCGCCTTTTAAACCATGACAGAGGAAGTACTAAATCAGCCACAATTAATACGGATCGGAGGGAGTACTAAATATAACCTCATAGCGACATATCAGGATAACTTAGACAGCAACAATGCAATTGAACAGCTGCAACATGATTTCGACTTGGAGGCGCTGCCGGGACAACGCGGGCGTCAGAAGGCGGTGGCTGAACCATCTACGTCGCGTACACAACATGGGTTGGTACCAGGTATTGGAGGTGCACTCGTCTTCATATACGTACAATTTGCTACTGAATGTTGCTCATCTGGCATTAGCTTCTCCTATTTATATGCATGGCCTTGCTAGACCCTCTTTGGATTGTTGAATTTTTAATTAAAACATAGGAATATGAAAAACACTTAATTAAAGCAACTCCAACGTGCTGATCAAAACTGTTCGCGCGTGTCCGTTTGGATCCAAACGGACACAAAAGTCGGCTCAACGCGGCGGTCCAAACGGACTAGTGTCCGCTTTTGGTCCGTGCGTGACCCTTTTCAGACCCAAATTTGGGCCGGGTTGGCGTCAGCGCGGATGCCCGCGACGCCCGCCCTTGTCCTCCCCCTGGGCCGCCAGTTGATGGCACATTGGCCATTCCCCTTTCTCCATCGACAGCCAGCACACCCTACCGCCCAGCCATCGCTGCCACCGCCCAGTTCAGGTGCCCGGGCCAAACGCCCGCACCCATACCTCCCCCAACAGCACGCCACCCCTGACGACCCCCTACTTGGGCGTTTGGTGGACCGTTTTCACCGTCGTCGTAGCACCCCCGACATTGGCGCCACCACGCCCTCGCCCCCCTTCCGTCAGCACGCAAGCGCGGCTACCTCGCTCGCCGGACGCCGCTACGTTCGCCTCCACGCCTCCAGGCCTGATACCTGGTATCGCGGAGGCATGAGGCTCTTCATCGGCCAACTTCTTCCACGACGCCTGCAAGGTGTTCAACGGGTACAAATGGACTCAGGCGACGAGTACTTTTTCCACAATTTCTTTTTGTGATTCGGATGACTCTTCATCCGATGATGAGGAGATTGTGGTTGCTGCTTTGGTCGTCCATGACGACATTAGTAGGCAGCGGCCGATATTCAGGGGCTCGATCCTGGGGCACCTCTGGTGTTGAATCGCAACCGAGAGAGCGGCCATTGCCTACTCTGGTAGGACTACTTCGAGTCCCCTAACCCGCTCTTCAAACACCGCTTATTCCGGCGCCGTTTCCATATGGCTAGACATGTGTTCAATCGTATCCAGGAGGGGGAGGGGTGGCATACGACAACTATTCCGAGTGCAAGGTGGATGCCCTTGTAAAGATTGGTTTCTCCTCTTATTAGAAATGCACTGCAGCTATTCAGATGCTTGCATACGGAGTTCCCGATGATCTCATTATGAGTATGTTCGAATGATCGAGCCCACGTGCCTAGACTCCATGTAAAAGTTCTGCACGGTTGTGGGAGCAATGTTTCGCCCGGAGTACTTGAGAGAGCCAATTGCTGCAGATACAACCCGGTTGGCGATCAATGCAGTAGGGGCTTTCCGGGGATGCTTGGTAGAATAGATTGTATGCACGGGGAGTGGAAGAACTACCCTTCTGCTTGGCAGGAGCAGTATAGGGGCCATGTCAAAGGTTGCACTGTCATACTTGAGGTCGTGGCTTCACAAGATCTCCGGATTTGGCACTCTTTTTTCAGCATGGTCGGATCTCATAATGACCTCAACGTGCTTCAGCATTCTCCAGTGTTTGGAAGGCTTGCAGAAGGCAACTGTCCGGAGGTCAATGTTGAGATCAATGGCCACCACTACAACAAAAGATACTACCTAGCTGACGGTATCTATTCTCAGTGGACTACTCTTGTGAAGACAATTGCCAACCCTGTAGGAGAGGAGAGGAAGAGATTTGCCCAAGCACAAGAAAGTGCTAGGAAGGATGTGGAGCGCGCCTTCGATGTTCTTCAATCTCGATGGGGCATCATTCAGTATCCTACTAGAACTTGAAGCACCAAGAAGTTGTGAAAAGTGATGACTGCTTGTGTGATCATGCACAACATGATCGTAGAGGATGAGCGTCCGGATGAAATTTACGATCAAGGGTTTTACTTTCAAGGTGACAATGTTGTGTTGTGCATGAGCATGGAGGAGAGGCAACATTTACACAGTTCATCAAATTTCATCATCAAAGGAAGCTCACATTCAAATGCAAGATGATTTAGTTGAGCATGTGGGCTCATGTTGGCAACCAATAGATGTATCGGCTATTTTTTCTTTCAAATGTATTTGAGATAATTTTATTTTTATTTGGCTTGTAAACAATGAGATATTTTTTTGGTTGTGAGACTATGAGATATTTGTATTTTTATTTGAATTATGTAGACTTGGGCCAAAATGTATTGATATGTCGCAAAAAGAGCTAAAAAGTGGCTGCAAACCAGCCGTGAGGACGAAAATGCGTCCGCGCGTTGCCGACCCAAACAAATAAGGGGGCGGATAAGCCGAACCAAATGGACAAAAAACAAAACAAACACGCATCCGTTTGGGTCGGCGTGTTGGAGTTGCTCTGAGGATTTCAAAACAAAGAATCTTGCAATATGTGAGCCTTCATCTGGCGTTAGTTTCTGCTACCTATGTGGCCTAGCCAGAATTTGTGGTTGATGACTGATGGATAGCAATTGTCATATATAGGTTTCGCAGTGCAGAATGTAAATCAAATCAAACAATGGCAGAATTAACACCCTAGCTTAGGACAGTATTGACCAATTCGGCTGCTTTCTAATGAGATCTCTACGCATATGGTCATCTGGTAAAACAATGTATCACGGCGGATGGTAAACTCAAGGACATCTGTAACTAGATCTTTTTATTAGAAGAGAAAAAGCCACAGCCCTTCTCGAGCATCTCAGAATTTTACCAGAAACTCATGCATAAAAAGGAAGAGATTCAGTGCATTGGAGTGCTCAGAGTAACATCGCAGAGAGAGAGAACCGACTTGATGACTAACTTCAAGGTAGATGAGGCGGGATCATCCAAGCAGGCAGGCGACAGTTTTGCATTTGCTGCCATGGCTAGTTCTCGCTGCTTGAAGCATTTGCCTTGTCCTTCTTGCTGCTTGAAGCATTTATCTTGTCCTGCTTTTTAGCCTTTTTAGTCTTCCACAAAGAGCTCTGTGAAACGGTCTCCTCAACAATCTTGGGCACCGTAAAACTGAAGCTTTCAGCTGATATGCGGTCTTTGTACTCTGGGTTTGTGTCGAGGAACTTCTGCACGTCCCCGATGCCCCTTGCACGCTTCCCGTTTGGCAGGACGTAGTAGATGTCCATTTTAGACAGATCACCTCTCATGATCACAAGTCTCTCGGTCTTGGGCGGGGGCTTTGGTATGTTGGGCTTGTCGATGACCCAGATGCGGCTGCTGTCGTACTCAATGTCTGGAGGGTCTTCACACGAGCACTCAGGTCTTTTACTGCAGAACCATGGGTCTTCAGTGAAGTTCTCACGAATTGTCTCAAATTCATCTTTCGTTGAAACTGTACGCCATTTATGACATTCACAACACTGGACAGCATACAGGCCAATTGATTCCGTTGCACCTCGTTTTTTCTGCCAACATCAGAAGGTTTATTTTTAGTATTTTATTATATCAGGCAAGGCAAGCAAGTTATCTGAAGTAAGCACTTCAATTTGAAAACATGAAATTAAACTCTTATCAGGAAAACACAAATGTAAGTCAAACAACCTTTTCCACTCTCCCTACTACCTGTAGGATGATTAGTGGATAGTGCAAAAGGTGGTGTTTGTAAGCTGCGCAAGCCTGAACAGATCTAACACAACCATTCCTACAATCTAAAGAAAAATGCACAGCCATTCCAGATTATAAACATGAATACAAAAGAAATATCTAATGGTTTTCACAATATATTTGCTTTCCATGCTGGCAGTTGTCTTTGGTTAAACAATGTCACAACAACACAGCTATTTCTTATACTGTTGTCCTCAACAGAGCCTAAAGAGGAGATTGGCCGCCAAGACAATTGTTTTGCTGGATCGAGTTACCATAATTGTGTTCCATTATATTACTGGGATATACAGCAAAAACAAAAACAACTTTTATTTTGGACCCATTAATCACTATTGTTAGTTATGTAACAGTGTAGATTGGGAACACATTGTCTGAAATCTTAAGAACCGCAAATAGGTTAACACTGCTGCATTGCCAATTGCCATGGAAATATCGATCAATAACAAGCTTACACTGATCTGAATTCTATATCAATTAGCTTACTTGACAGGAGATGGGAACTGTGTAACCCCTTTAATAATTGCACAAATTTCACATTTTTCTTCATTCTCTACTACATATTCTCTTGATTCCAAGTTCCCAACTATGACTTTAGAGAATAACCCACAGTTATTTGTTGTTGTTTGAAGCTCCTAACTTCCCTGCAACTGGTTAAACAGTCTTCACATACCTGCGCTCGCCGTATATAGACAATAGTTCAAGTGGACATGTCTATAACTTTGGTACTAACAGTAATGCACATAAATCCAGCCTAACAGATGAATAAAGGAACAAAATTTCTCATGTATCCGGTCCCGAACCAAAGGCATGTCAGGATCGATCACCAAATCCTATTCTGAGGCTATCCAAACAAATATGCAGCCAACATTGATGTTCTTCTAGAACAAGGCTCAACCTTTTTGTTCAGTGATCCGGCATGTAGATACTAATCGCAATCCACCCATCCCTACCAAACAGAGCAGCCAGATGCAACCAAACCTACCCCCGCAATAGCAACGAAATCAACCTCTGAGCATTACACCAGCGCCAACCACGCCGAAATCGACCTCATAGCATTACATAACCAGCAGTCTATCACCAAGGAGATTGCATAGGGGACGAAACTAAAGCTGCGGAAACATTAATCAGCCAAGGCGGGGAAGAAGGGTAAACGGACCTGAGAGGAGGACCCCGGCGAGGCCGGAACCGGCGCCGGCGATGCCATGTTCGACAGTGAGGTGGCCTGAGTCGGGAAATCGGAGGCGCCCCGCTGGAGAGGCCACCGGCGACGGCGACGGCGACGGTAGTAGGCAGGCGGATGCGAGAGGACGGAACCAAGGTCGGCCGTCCGGATGGGGACGGAAGTGGGGAGAGTGGATCTCGGGCAAGTGGTTACGGGGATATACGGACAGGATCGTCCACGGTATGCTCACCGAAAGTGATCCACCCTCAATGTCAAAAATAAAGGACGCCGATAATTGCCGCACGTCAGGTCTGAAAACCACCCGCCAAATAATTTGTTTGTTAGGAAGGATGGATCAGCCTGAATAAAGGTGAAAAAAACAAACAACCCGAACGCAACTTGTCCATCACCGTCTTATATGCCTTGTCAAAAGCTAAAAAGTCCCAGTACCAAAAAAAAGTCATCATCTATAAAAAGCAGAAAAATGACATAGGTAAAACCTAATATCCACTGAACATTCGATCTGGAAAACCCCCGTCCGAAAATGTTATGACAAATAAAAACCAAGTATTTAAAAAGAAAAAATTACATGGCAAAATAAATGAAAAAATGCCATGTGAATAAAAGCATTCTTGCCATGGCAAAAATGGAGTAGATTTTGCCATGGCAAAAAAACTCAAATTTGCCATGTGAATAAAAGCATTGTTGCCATGGTAAAAATGGAGTAGATTTTGCCATGGCAAAAAATGGATTAAATTTTTCCATCGCAGACATGGATTAAGTTTTCCATGGAAAATAAATTAAAATTTTCCATGTGAACACAAGTATATTCCATGCTACATAGTAAAAAGTCGCCGTGTTCCTGAAAATTGTAAATTTGGCATCATATTTAAATTAAAATTGCCTTTACAATAAATTTGCCATGGCAAAAATAAAGTAAAATTTGCCATGTCATTAAAAGTATGCGATGGAAAAAAATGGATTAAAATTTTCCATGGCAAAAATAGAGTAATTTTGCCATGGAAATAAAGTAAAAATTGCCATGGCTACTCAAGTATATTTTCCATGCTACATATTAAAAATTGTCATGTTCTCGAAAATGTAAAATTGCCATGCTCTAAACAATGCTTTTGCCATGTAAAAAAATTGCCATGTCAATAAAAGTAAAAGTTGCCATGGCAAAGAAAATGTAGAAAATCCCGAAGAAAAGTATTTTTGCCATGCTCCGTGAACTACAATTGCCATGGCCCTTTAATACATTTGACAAAAAACATCATAAGTTTGCCATGGTTTTGAACATATTAAGTTGCCATGTTTTTGAACACCCCATAACTTTGTCATGTTTTGAAACATGACAAAGTTGCCATGGCAAGTTTGCCATGTTGTTGAACATATTAAGTTGCCATGTTTTAAAACATTTATAACTTTGACATGTGTTTGAGCATGGCAAAGTTGCCATGGCAAGTTTTCCATGTTTTTAAATAAAAAATTGCCATGGCAAATCACATAAAATGTCATATAGAGCAATTGCAGTTGTTTATGTACACGGACGAAGATGAAAATTGCCGGGTATGTGAAACAATACAAAAAGATCAAAATTGCCATGTCAAACACATATTCTTATTGGCCGTGGATTTTTTTATCAATTTTGCCATGCTAATATTTTTTTGCCATGAATGTGAAATAATACAAAAATGATCAATAGTTGCCATGGCAAAAGCATGTTCAAATTTCCCATCGTATTTTACCTAAAGTAGGCATATTTTGTGTGATTAATTTATCGTGTATGTGAAATAACACCAAATCAAATTTGTCGTGGCTCCAACCAAATCCACCCATCTCGTCTCCGTCCATCACCCCTGTTCGTGTTGGTGGTCTATGGCGTTGAGCACTGGGCATGCAACTCCTAGTCCTAGCTCATCCGTTGTGGCAAATGCTGCTCCTCTGCCAGCTACCACCATGGAGGCCGCCCGCCAGCGATGCTTCCTGCCACCGTGCACCCCCAGCAGCCCCCCTCCATCTGCCTCATCTACTTCGCCGCGAAGCTGGGCAGTAGGTGCCAGCGGGATAGAATTGGGGGTGGGGAGGGGGCGGCGCTTATCTCCCCCGAAACTATAGGAGGCTGCCACAATGTTGAGATTTCCCTTAGGATCGACTAGCTCCGTCCCCCGCCGGCGTCCACTATGGAGGTGTAACATCTCAAAATTCTAAATTTTGGAATGTTATATTAAATAAATAGTTTTGATTGATTATTTGATTGTGGTATGGTTGCTTGAGTGAAATTGAGTGAAATCTAAAACTTTTTGAAAGTTAAATGAGAGGGAATAAAAGGACTTTCCCAAACTTTCACATTGCATTTATGATCTTCATGAATTCAAATTCTTTTACAAAACCCTGGAGATAAGATAACATGACTTCTTACATTTAAAACGAAAATGGTTTTCGAAAATATTTGAATTTCATTTGGAAATATTTCAACTTCAGAAACTTCATGAACTCAATGATTTTCATGAGAGAAGATAAAAGGACTTCTTCAAATCATACGAAATATGAGTTGGGAGTTTAAAAGAATCAAATTTGAAAGTCCCTTTGAAATTACTTCCAATTTCGAGTTATTTGGTTTTTATTCAAATTATTCTTCTCCAAAAATAAAATAAATGGAAATAAGGGTAAAATGATTCCTTATGTAAAAATGGAGGAAATAAATTTGAAATCATTTTGGTATTTTTAAAATGATTTTTATGCGGTTTTATTGCAGAAGTAGCACTGTTTGCTTTATTTAAATTTTTGTGGATTTATTTGACGCTAAAAAATGTTCATGTTTTAGAAAATCTTTTTTTGAAAATTTTGATATATAATATGCCTATATATCATTTTTATTGTCTATGGTTTTTATTTATTTTTCTGTTGTCTGTTTTAAAAAAATGTTAGGACCGACCGGACGGCCAATTTACTGCCTTGAGCATGCTGCCCTGCCGCTGCTCGTCTCCTTCGAGCCGTTGCCGCTGCAGACGCTAACGCGTCAGAGGCAAGCCGGACTTCCCCGCCGCCACGCCCTTGCCCCTCCTCCAAGCTGCCTCCCCGCCCTTGGCCTTTAAAAGCCAGACCCCGACCCCCTCCTCCCCTCAGCCGCCGTCGCCTCGCATCTCGCCACACTGCCGCAACCACCGCCGCCAAGACTTCCAAGACCGTCGTCGCCGCCTTAGCCAGCGCCGCCGACCGCCGCCGTCGAACGTCGCGCCACGAGTCCCGCCGCCTCCCAAAGCCGGCCTTGCCGTCGCCGCCGTCGCCGGAGCCCCGCCGCCAACTCGCCGCCCTCCCCTGAAGCCGTCGCCGCCGTCGAGTTTGCCGCCGGTAGCCCCTTGGATCTAATCCCGACCGTCAGATCAAAATCCGACGGCTTAAATCCTCACTTCTGTTTTTTTTTCGAACGTTCTAATTTGTAAGCGTTCGCTCGTTAGTTTCTGTAGCGAACGGTTTTCGTAGGGTTAGGTTCTATAGCGAACTTTCGTTCGTTAGATTTATTCTTTTATTTTTAATTTCAGCTAGGGACCTATCCGTGATTACTTTTCTTATAGATTAGTCCTTGAATTTCAAACCCTCACAACTTTTACACCAACTTTTACACCGTTTATCCAAATCCAACGAAACCAACGCCCACTCCTTCGTTATGATCCCCTCTGTTCAGATAACCAACTTAAACATATTTTTGAAAGTTTAAAATTTGATTTCAAATAGATTTGAATTCAAACTTCTTTTGTTCATAACTCGAGTTTATAACTCAGATTTAATTGATTCTTTTTTGCTAATTGAAGCTCTTGACTTAAACTTTCTGATAAGACCAAATCCACCCAATTTTGGTACTGTCAGAAATTGTTTTATGTTGCAAGAGTTATTGCTTGTTTTTGAAGTTTACCGAGATCTTTTCTTCGATTCTTTTGCATGAGTGCTTATGTATATAATTGCTTGCTTACGATAGATTGATCGGAGTGTGACGAGTAGAACTATCAGGAGTTATGAGTGCAACCAATCTTCATCAACAGTACAAGGCACGTTCACACTTTAATCATATTTTTCTTCATACCCAGTTTTTATGCATTAGTTTCACCCTCAAAGATTTGCATGAGTATGATTGGGAATTGGGGCATTGCTATGTAGTTGATGAGGTAGGAACCTATTGTATTTTATCAACCCTGGGATTATACGTTATGCTCATACTGCTTTGCTATGCTCGTAGACATGGATTGGTATGTGAGATTCGTGAAAGATGTGAGAGTTATATTTAACTAAGGGAAACTTAAGGTGGCAACATTAACACACATCAGGTTGGAATGGTTGGGGCACCCTGGGGATATACCAGTGGCTTTCCCAGGCACCTGGGGAATCCAGTGTTGTCCTAGGAGATCCCGGGGGACCCATGTGATCATACTATTGGAATGCCACCCAGGCTCAAAGGGATCATAAGATTATTCATGCTAGAAACTTCCATGTGCAGCCACATGCCATTATGGGCTCTGGCATAGTTGAGTAAGTTGTGGGAATCCTTTCCATGATGGGCTAGCAGATGTAGGGGATTGTAGGTGTACCGGCCTATCTATCGGTTAAGGGACCTCTTCAGAAAGACTGTGTCTCGATCATTCGGTTCTCAAACATCAGGCAGTGCGAGAAATTCAACGGAGGAGATCGGGTCTTGTGGGGAAAAGTGCGCAAACCTCTGTAGAGTGTACAAACTAATCATGATTAGCCGTGTCCCCGGTTATGGACAATTTGAGTATCTGGTATTTGAATTATTTGATTGATCTCATCACTCTATTTAATGAATTTGTTGGGTTACTCATGATTTGGTGATTTTGGGATTGAGTTGGGGTTACCTTCTCAATATGGGTAATTTAAACTTGGTAGTAAATAAAATCTATTCCTCTGTTGTAGGAAAAAATTAGCTTTATGCAAAATTAAACTTAGAGCCTCCACCAACCAAATATGCATGTAGTGATAGATACTATTCATCATTATCCTATGGTGTGAATTTGCCAGTACATTCAATGTACTGACCTACATGGCTGCAACGTCTCATGTTGCAGGAATCTTACGACGAGTAAGTGATACGTTAGGGTTACGATGTCTACACTCAACTTTGCCGTTGGTGTTGTTGGGAACTCCACAACCTTGTTGTTACTTCCGCTATATGGATTGAGGTAATAGTATTTATGTTACTTTATACATGTGATTTACCTCTGTTATAAATCCTTGAGTACTGTGTGTGTCAGCATACCGATCCAGGGATGACACTTAAGCACAGAGAATTGATCCATTCGAGTCGGGTCGCTACGGGAGGCTGAGTCACGGCAGGGACCCCGACCTCACGCACCCCGGTCATTCCCAAAGTAGGAGCTTGCGACCTAACACCGCGGAGAATCTACTGGAGGCAGAGATCAAACCCTAGCAGTAGCTGCACACGTGCCTTCCTCCTCCACTGTGCCTTCCATCGCTGTCGGCTGGATCCACCTTCTGTTCACGACCGTCGTAGCCTCCGCCCACCTCCCCAATCATCTACTGCCGCCCCGGGTCTGCTGGGATCCGCGGGCCTCGCCCGAATCCGCGGACCCATTTCTGAATACCCACTCGGATGGTGGTAGCTCACTCGAACGCTTCATCGCCAGTTGGCCTCACTCACCAGCATTCGAACATGGAAGGCAAAGGGGCCGCACGGGACCCAAACATTTGAGGAGCGTAACGCGAGGCTTCAAGTGAAGTTATAGTGGCAGTTGCTAGTAACGCTTGTATTAACCCTCCTCTTTACCTCCCTTGTAACGTAGCCTTAATGGGGACGACGCACTCTATATAAGCCGCTCCCTAGCACTGTGATAAGGGTTTGCAACCCTTCTGCAATCAATCACCCCAGAGAAAACATAGCCTCGGGGCTCGAGACGTAGGGCTTTTACCTCTCCATGAGGGGCATTAACTCATAAAATCCGAGTGTCACACATGTGTCGTAGCTAGGTTTCGCCCCTATTCGTACCCCTAGTGCTCACTGTCAGATTCGTTGCCTTGACACTACCATCATATAACATTACGATTAGATACATGTTTTCATTTGCCTTGCATGATCAACATGGCTAGCTCGATATTTGCACAGTTGTACGTCTTTTTATGTATATGCTATGCCAGATCATTGCACATACTGGTAGTTTGCTAGAGGCATTCATCATATAGAGTTTATCTCATGTTTTGAGTTATGATTAATTACTTAAGTTGAAGTGTGTCAGTAGAAAATGTGTCATTCATCATTGTAAGGTGTTACTTGCAAAAAGGAGAGAGAGAGAGAGAGAGATGCACCACAGAGGTGGCATAAAAAGAGAAAAAGGAAAAAAAGAAGAAATAAAAAGAAACAGAAAGGTGTTTTTAGTATACAATTGTGCTTCAAAGTAGCACCACTTCATGCATTGTAACGTAGAAAGTTTCATGAGCTTCATGTTTTATACTAGTGGGGAAAATACACTATAGAACTTGGCTTCTATATTCTGATGACCAGCATTCTCAAAAGCTCGAGGTCTTCATGAGCAAGCAAGTTGGATACACCCCCACTTAGTCCATAGGAGAGCTTTCACATATTCATAGTTCTATGTGCATCCTAGCTGCATGGCGATCCCTACTCCTTGCGTTGACATTGATCATAAGACCTTCTCGATAGTCTAATGGTCAGTTGTGTTGATGCAAGACTTTTTATTTGTTTTTGTCTTCTCAAACCCCCAATCATTATTATAATTTTCGCTTAAGTGCGGGGCATAGGCTTGCGCTCAGTGCAACATAGGTAGTTGAGTGGTTGATTAACACACACATAAGATCTTCCTACTGTACCTAGTAAGCCTTGGGTTGGTGCTTCTGATGCGATCACTAATGTATGATTTATTTTGTCTATGACTGTCATTATTATGTTCCCAACGTAATATTGAAACCTTCGGCAATGGTTGTTTGGGATCCACAACAATATTTCCTCTTTCTTGACCTCCATGGAAATGGAACTATGAGGATTGCATGTATTATTCCCATGCTAGCTAACTTTTGCAAACTTGCACGATGAATATCACTTTTGGACTTTGGTTTTCAAGTATGCTTAGAGTTAGTGATACGTCTCCAACGTATCTATAATTTATGAACTATTCATGCTATTATATTATCCATCTACGATGTTTCATATGCATTTATATGCTATTTTAAATGATTTTTGGGACTAACCTATTAACCTAGAGCCCAGTGCCAGTTTCTGTTTTTCCTTGTTTTTGAGTATCGCAGAAAAGGAAAACCAAACGGAGTCCAATTGTGCTGAAATTTGACGGAGATCATTTTTGGACCAGAAGAAGCCTACAGAGTAACGGAAGTGGGCCAGAAGAGTCCCGAGGCCACCACGAGGGTGGGGGTGTTGGGGAACATAGTAATTTCAAAAAAATTCCTACGCACACGCAAGATCATGGTGATGCATAGCAACGAGAGGGGAGAGTGTCGTCCACGTACCCTCGTAGACCGTAAGCGGAAGCATTATGACAACGCGGTTGATGTAGTCGTACGTCTTCACGATCGACCGATCTTAGTACCGAACGTACGGCACCTCCGTGATCTGCACACGTTCAGCTCGGTGACGTTCCACGAACTCACGATCCAGTAGAGCTTCGAGGGAGAGTTCCGTCAGCACGACGGTGTGATGACGGTGTTGATGAAGCTACCGACACAGGGCTTCGCCTAAGCACCGCTACAATATGACCGAGGTGGATTATGGTGAAAGGGGGCACCGCACATGGCTAAGAGAGATCAATGATCAACTTGTCTGTTCTAGGCCCCCCCTGCCCCCGTATATAAAGGAGCAAGGGGGGAGGCTGGCCGGCCCCTGTAGGGCGCGCCAGGAGGAGGAGGAGTCCTCCTAGTAGGAGTAGGACTCCCCTTTCCTACTCCTACTAGGAGGAGGAAAGGAAGGAGGAGAGGGAGAAAGGAAGGAGAGGGGGGAAAGGAGGAAAGGGGGGCCAGCCCCCTAGTCCAATTCGGTTTGGGCTAGGGGGGCGCGCGCCCTGCCTCCTCTCTTCCACCACTTGGCCCATGAGGCCCATTACTTCTTCCTCGTATTCCCAGAACTCCCAGTACCCGAAAAATACCCGAATCACTCGGAACCTTTCCGATGTCCGAATATAGTCGTCCAATATATCGATCTTTACATCTTGACCATTTCGAGACTCCTCGTCATGTACCCAATCTCATCCGTGACTCCGAACTACCTTCGGTACATCAAATCACATAAACTCATAATACCGATCGTCACAGAACTTTAAGCGTGCGGACCCTACGGGTTTAAGAACTATGTAGACATGACCGAGACATGTCTTCGGACAATAACCAATAGCGGAACCTGGATGCTCATATTAGTTCCTACATATTCTACGAAGATCTTTATCGGTCAAACCGCATAACAACATATGTTGTTCCCTTTGTCATTGGTATGTTACTTGCCCGAGATTTGATCGTCGGTATCTCAATACCTAGCTCAATATCGTTACCGGCAAGTCTCTTTACTCGTTCCGTAATGCATCATCCCGCAACTAACTCATTAGTCACATTGCTTGCAAGGCTTATAGTGATGTGCATTACCGAGAGGGCCCAGAGATGCCTCTACGACAATCAGAGTGACAAATCCTAATCTTGATCTATGCCAACTCAACAGTACCATCGGAGACACCTGTAGAGCACCTTTATAATCACACAGTTACGTTGTGACTTTTGGTAGCACACAAAGTGTTCCTCCGGTATTCGGGAGTTGCATAATCTCATAGTCATAGGAACATGTATAAGTCATAAAGAAAGCAATATACTAAACGATCAAGTGTTAAGCTAACGGAATGGGTCATGTCAATCACATCATTCTCTAATGATGTGACCCAGTTAATCAAGTGACAACTCATGTCTATGGCTAGGAAACTCAACCATCTTTGATCAACGAGCTAGTCAAGTAGAGGCATACTAGTGACACTATGTTTGTCTGTGTATTCACACATGTATTATGTTTCCGGTTAATACAATTCTAGCATGAATAAGAAACATTTATCATGAAATAAGGAAATAAATAATAACTTTATTATTGCCTCTAGGGCATATTTCCTTCAGTCTCCCACTTGCACTAGAGTCAGTAATCTAGTTCACATCGCCATGTGATTTAACACCAATAGTTCACATCATCATGTGACCAACACTCAAAGGATTTACTAGAGTCAGCAATCTAGTTCACATCGCCATGTGATTAACACCCAAAGAGTACAAAGGTGTGATCATGTTTTGCTTTTGAGAGAAGTTTAGTCAACGGGTCTGCCAAATTCAGATCCGTATGTATTTTGCAAATTTCTATGTCAACAATGCTCTGCACGGAGCTACTCTAGCTAATTGCTCCCACTTTCAATATGTACCCAGATTGAGATTTAGACTCATCCGGATCAGTGCCAAAACTTGCATCGACGTAACCCTTTACGATGAACTTTTTGTCACCTACATAACCAAGAAACATATCCTTATTCCATTAAGGATAATTTTGACCAATGTCCAGTGATCTACTCCTAGATCACTATTGTACTCCCTTGCCAAACTCAGGGCAGGGTATACAATAGGTCTGGTACACAGCATGGCATACTTTATAGAACCTATGGCTGAGCATAGGGAATGACTTTCATTCTCTCTATATCTTCTGCTGTCGTCGGGTTTTGAGTCTTACTCAACTTCACACCTTGCAACACAGGCAGGAACTCTTTCTTTGACTATTCCATTTTGAACTACTTCAAAAACTTGTCAAGGTATGTACTCACTGAAAATACTTATCAAGCGTTCTTGATCTATATCTATAGATCTTGATTCTCAATGCGTAAGCAGCTTCACCAAGGTCTTTCGTTGAAAAACTCCTTTCAAACACTCCTTTATGCTTTCCAGAAAATTCTACATCATTTCCGATCAACCATATGTCATTCACATATACTTACCAGAAAGGCTATAGTGCTCCTACTCACTTTCTTGTAAATACAGGCTTCACCGCAAGTCTGTATAAAACTATATGCTTTGATCAACTTATCAAAGCGTATATTCCAACTCCGAGATGCTTGCACCAGTCCATAGATGGATCGTTGGAGCTTGCATATTTTGTTAGCACCTTTAGGATTGACAAAACCTTCTGGTTGCATCATATACAACTCTTCTTTAATAAATCCATTAAGGAATGCTGTTTTGTTTATCCATTTGCCAGATTTCATAAAATGCGGCAATTTCTAACATGATTCGGACAGACTTAAGCATCTCTATGAGTGAGAAAATCTCATCGTAGTCAACACCTTGAACTTGTCAACATTTTTGCGACATTCGAGCTTTGTAGATAGTAACACTACTATCAGCATCCGTCTTCCTCTTGAAGATCCATTTATTCTTTATTGCTTGCCGATCAACGGGCAAGTCAACCAAAGTCCATACTTTGTTCTCATACATGGATCCTATCTCAGATTTCATGGCCTCAAGCCATTTCGCGGAATCTGGGCTCATCATCGCTTCCTCATAGTTCGTAGATTCGTCATGGTCAAGTAACATGACCTCCAGAACAGGATTACCGTACCACTCTGGTGCGAATCTCACTCTGGTTGACCTACGAGGTTCGGTAGTAACTTGATCTGAAGTTACATGATCATCATCATTAGCTTCCTCACTAATTGGTATTGGAGTCACAGGAACAGATTTCTATGATGAACTACTTTCCAATAAGGGAGCAGGTACAGTTACCTCATCAAGTTCTACTTTCCTCCCACTCACTTCTTTCGAGAGAAACTCCTTCCCTATAAAGGATCCATTTTTAGCAACGAATTTCTTGCCTTCGGATCTGTGATAGAAGGTGTACCCAACAGTCTCCTTTGGGTATCCTATGAAGATGCACTTTTCCGATTTGGGTTTGAGCTTATCAGGCTGAAACTTTTTCTCATAAGCATCACAACCCCAAACTTTAAGAAACGACAACTTAGGTTTCTTGCTAAACCACAGTTCATACGGTGTCATCTCAACGGATTTAGATGGTGCCCTATTTAACGTGAATGCAACTGTCTCTAATGCATAACCCCCAAACGATAGTGGTAAATCGGTAAGAGACATCATAGATCGCACCATATCTAATAAAGTGCGGTTTCGACGTTCGGACACACCATTATGCTGTGGTGTTCCAGGTGGCATGAGTTTGTGAAACTATTCCACATTGTTTTAATTGAAGACCAAGCTCGTAACTGAAATATTCATCTCTGCGATCAAATCGTAGAAACTTTATTTTCTTGTTACGATGATTTTCCACTTCACTCTGAAATTCTTTGAACTTTTCAAATATTTCAGACTTATGTTTCATTAAGTAGATATAACCATATCTGCTCAAATCATCTGTGAAGGTCAGAAAATAACGATACCCGCCGCAAGCCTCAACACTCATTGGACTGCATACATCAGTATGTATTATTTCCAACAAGTCTGTTGCTCGCTCCATTGTTCCGGAGAACGGAGTCTTAGTCATCTTGCCCATGAGGCATGGTTCACAAGCATTAAGTGATTCATAATCAAGTGATTCCAAAAGTCCATCAACATGGGGTTTCTTCATGCGCTTTACACCAATATGACCTAAACCACAGTGCCACAAATAAGTTGCACTATCATTATTAACTTTGCATCTTTTGGCTTCAACATTATGAATATGTGTATCACTATGATCGAGATTCAGTAAACCATTTATATTGAGTGTATGACCATAGAAGGTTTTATTAATGTAAACAGAACAACAATTATTCTCTAACTTTAAATGAATAACCGTATTGCAATAAACATGATCAAATCATATTTATGCTCAACGCAAACACCAAATAACATTTATTTAGGTTCAACACTAATACCGAAAGTATAGGGAGTGTGCGATGATGATCATATCAATCTTCGAACCATTTCCAACACACATTGTCACTTCACCCTTAACTAGTCTTTGTTCATTCTGCAACTCCCGTTTCGAGTTACTAATCTTAGCAACTGAACTAGTATCAAATACTGTGGGGTTGCTATAAACACTAGTAAAGTACACGTCAATAACATGTATATCAAATATACCTTTGTTCACTTTGCCATCCTTCTTATCCGCCAAATACTTGGGGTAGTTCCGCTTCCAGTAGCCAGTCCCTTTGCAGTAGAAGCACTTAGTCTCAGGCTTAGGTCCAGACTTGGGTTTCTTCACTTGAGCAGCAAGTTGCTTGCCGTTCTTCTTGAAGTTCCCCGTCTTCCCTTTGCCCCTTTACTTGAAACTAGTGGTCTTGTTAACCATCAACACTTGATGCTCTTTCTTGATTTCTACCTTCGTTGATTTCAGCATCGCGAAGAGCTCGGGAATTACTTTTGTCATCCCTTGCATATTATAGTTCATCACGAAGTTCTAGTAACTTGGAGATAGTGACTAGAGAACTTTGTCAATTACTATCTTATCTGGAAGATTAACTCCCACTTGATTCAAGAAATTGCGTACCTGGACAATCTGAGCACATGCTCCTTTGGTTGAGCTATTCTCCTCCATCTTGTAGGCAAAAATCGTGGAGGTCTCATACCTCTCGACACGGGCATGAGTCTGAAATACTAATTTCAACTCTTGGAACATCTTATATGCTCCATGACGTTCAAAACGTTTTTGAAGTCCCACTTCTAAGCCATAAAGTGTGGTGCACTAAATTATCAAGTATTCATCATATCAAGCTTTTGTCAAAAACGTTCATAACGTTTGCATCTACTCCTGCAATAGGTCTGTCACCTAGCGGTGCATCAATGACATAATTCTTATGTGCAGCAATGAGGATAATCCTCAAATCACGGAGCTAGCCCCATCTTTGGTACTAACATCTTTCAACTTATATTTCTCTAGGAACATATAAAAATAAACGGGGAGCTACATCGCGAGCTATTGATCTACAACATAGATATGCTAATACTACCAGGACTAAGTTCATGATAAATTAAAGTTCAGTTAATCATATTACTTAAGAACTCCCACTTAGATAGACATCCCTCTAATAATCTAAGTGATCACGTGATCCAAATCAACTAAACCATAACCGATCATCACGTGAGATGGAGTAGTTTTCAATGGTGAACATCACTATGTTGATCATATCTACTATATGATTCACGCTCGACCTTTCGGTCTCAGTTTTGCGAGGCCATATCTGCATATGCTAGGCTCGTCAAGTTTAACCCGAGTATTTCTGCGTGTGCAAAAACTGGCTTGCACCCGTTGTAGGTGAACGTTGAGCTTATCACGACTGATCATCACATGGTGTCTCGGCACGACGAACTTTGGCAACGGTGCATACTCAGGGAGAACACTTGTACCTTGAAATTTAGTGAGAGATCATCTTATAATGCTACCGTCAACCAAAGCAGAATAAGATGCATAAAGGATAAACATCACATGCAATCAAAATATGTGACATGATATGGCCATCATGATCTTGTGCTTTTGATCTCCATCTCCAAAGTACTGTCATGATCTTCATTTTTACAGGCATGACACCATGATCTCCATCATCTTGATCTTATATCAACGTGTCGTCATATGGTCGTCTCACCAGCTATTGCTTTTGCAACTATTGCTATCGCATAGCGATAAAGTAAAGCAATTACATGGCACTTGCATCTTATGCAATAAAGAGACAACCATAAGGCTTTTGCCAGTTGTCGGTAACTTTAACAAAACATGATCATCTCATACAATAATTTATATCTCATCACGTCTTGACCATATCACATCAGAACATGCCTTGCAAAAACAAGTTAGACGTCCTCTACTTTGTTGTTGCAAGTTTTACGTCGCTGCTACGGGCTGAGCAAGAACCGTTCTTACCTACACATCAAAACCACAACGATATTTCGTCAAGTTAGTGTTGTTTTAACCTTCACAAGGACCAGGCGTAGCTACACTTGATTCAACTAAAGTTGGAGAAACTGACACCCGCCAGCCACCTGTGTGCGAAGCACGTCGGTAGGACCAGTCTCGCATAAGCGTACGCGTAATGTCGGTCCGGGCCGCTTCATCCAACAATACCGCCGAACCAAAGTATGGCATGCTGGTAAGCAGTATGACTTGTATCACCCACAACTCACTTGTGTTCTACTCGTGCATATAACATCTACGCATAAACCTGGCTCGGATGCCACTGTTGGGGAACGTAGTAATTTCAACAGTTTTCCTACGCACACGCAAGATCATGGTGATGCATAGCAGCGAGAGGGGAGAGTGTCATCCACGTACCCTCGTAGACCGTAAGCAGAAGCATTATGACAATGCGGTTGATGTAGTAGTACGTCTTCACGATCGATCGATCCTAGTACCGAATGTACGGCACCTCCGTAATCTGCACACGTTCAGCTCGATGACGTCCCACGAACTCACGATCCAGTAGAGCTTCGAGGGAGAGTTCAGTCAGCACGATGGCGTGATTGATGAAGCTACCGACGCAGGGCTTCGCCTAAGCACCACTACGATATGACCGAGGTGGATTATGGTGGAGGGGGGCACCGCACACGGCTAAGAGAGATCAATGATCAACTTGTGTGTTCTAGGGTCCCCCCTGCCCCCGTATATAAAGGAGCAAGGGGAGAGGCTGGCCGGCCCCTGTAGGGTGCGCCAGGAGGAGGAGTCCTAGGAGTAGGACTCCCCTTTCCTACTCCTACTTGGAGGAGGAAAGGAAGGAGGAGAGGGAGAAGGAAGGAGAGGGGGGGGGGGAGGAGGAAAGGGGGGCCGGCCCCCTAGTCCAATTTGGTTTGGGCTAGGGGGTCGCGCGCCCTGCCTCCTCTCTTCCACCACTTGGCCCATGAGGCCCATTACTTCTTCCTCGTATTCCCGTAACTCCCCGGTACCCCGAAAAATACCCGAATCACTCGGAACCTTTCCGATGTCCGAATATAGTCGTCCAATATATCGATCTTTACGTCTCAACCATTTCGAGACTCCTCGTCATGTCCCCAATCTCATCCGGGACTCCGAACTACCTTCGGTACATCAAATCACATAAACTCATAATACCGATCGTCACAGAACTTTAAGCGTGCAGATCCTACGGGTTCGAGAACTATGTAGACATGACTGAGACACGTCTCCGGACAATAACCAATAACGGAACCTGGATGCTCATATTGGTTCCTACATATTCTACGAAGATCTTTATCGGTCAAACCGCATAACAACATACGTTGTTCCCTTTGTCATTGGTATGTTACTTGTCCGAGATTCGATCATCGGCATCTCAATACCTAGCTCAATCTCGTTACCGGCAAGTCTCTTTACTCGTTCCGTAATGCATCATCCCACAACTAACTCATTAGTCACATTTCTTGCAAGGCTTATAGGGATGTGCATTACCGAGAGGGCCCAGAGATACCTCTCCGACAAGCAGAGTGACAAATCCCAATCTTGATCTATGCCAACTCAACAAGTACCATCGGAGACACCTGTAGAGCACCTTTATAATCACCCGGTTATGTTGTGACGTTTGGTAGCACGCAAAGTGTTCCTCCGGTATTCGGAAGTTGCATAATTTCATAGTCATAGGAACATGTATAAGTCATGAAAAAAGCAATAGCAACATACTAAATGATCAAGTGCTAAGCTAGCGGAATGGGTCAAGTCAATCACATCATTCTCTAATGATGTGCTCCCGTTAATCAAATGACAACTCATGTCTATGGCTAGGAAACTCAACAATCTTTGATCAACGAGCTAGTCAAGTAGAGGCATACTAGTGACACTATGTTTGTTTATGTATTCACACATGTATTATGTTTCCGGTTAATACAATTCTAGCATGAATAATAAACATTTATCATGAAATAAGGAAATAAATAATAACTTTATTATTGCCTCTAGGGCATATTTCCTTCAGTGGGGCGCGCCCTACCCCCTGGACGCGCCCCCTGCCTCGTGGCCACCTCGGGGACCCCCCCCTAACTTGTTCCCGACTCCAACACCTCTTATATAACCCCAAACTTCCGGAAAGAAACCTAGATCGGGAGTTCCGCCGCCGCAAGCCTCTTTAGCCACCGAAAACCAATCTAGACCCATTCCGGCACCCTGCCGGAGGGGGGGGGGGATCCCTCACCGGTGGCCATCTTCATCATCCCGGCGCTCTCCATGACGAGGAGGGAGTAGTTCACCCTCGGGGCTGAGGGTATGTACCAGTAGCTATGTGTTGGATCTCTCTCTCTCTCTCTCTCTCTCTCTCTCTCTCGTGTTCTTGAGGTGGTATGATCTTGATGTATCGCGAGCTTTGCTATTATAGTTGGATCTTATGATGTTTCTCCCCCTCTACTCTCTTGTAATGGATTGAGTTTTCCCTTCGAAGTTATCTTATCGGATTGAGTCTTTAAGGATTTGAGAACACTTGATGTATGTCTTGCATGTGCTTATCCGTGGTGACAATGGGATATTGAAGGAAATATGCCCTAGAGGCAATAATAAAGTTATTATTTATTTCCTTATATCATGATAAATGTTTATTATTCATGCTAGAATTGTATTAACCGGGAACATAATACATGTGTGAATACATAGACAAACAGATAGTCACTAGTATGCCTCTACAAAACTAGCTCATTGATCGAAGATGGTTATGTTTCCTAACCATAGACATGTGTTGTCATTTGATTAATGGGATCACATCATTAGGAGAATGATGTGATTGACATGACCCATTTCGTTAGCTTAGCACTTGATCGTTTAGTATGTTGCTTATGCTTTCTTCATGACCTATACATGTTCCTGTAACTATGAGATTATGCAACTCCCGTTTACCGGAGGAACACTTTGGGTACTACCAAATGTCACAACGAATCGGGTGATTATAAAGGAGTACTACAGGTGTCTCCAAAGGTACTTGTTGGGTTGGCGTATTTGAGATTAGGTTTTGTCACTCCGATTGTCGGAGAGGTATCTCTGGGCCTTCTCGGTAATACACATCACATAAGCCTTGCAAGCATTGCAACTAATGAGTTAGTTGTGAGATGATGTATTACGGAACGAGTAAAGGACTTACTGTAACGAGATTGAACTAGGTATTGGATACCGACGATCGAATCTCGGGTAAGTAACATACCGATGACAAAAGGAACAACGATATCGTTATGCGGTTTGACCGATAAAGATCTTCGTAGAATATGTAGGAACCAATATGGGCATCCAGGTTCCGCTATTGGTTATTGACCGAGAATGGTTCTAGGTCATGTCTACATAGTTCTCGAACCCGTAGGGTCCGCACGCTTAACGCTTCGATGACAGTTCATTATGAGTTTATAAGTATTGATGTACCGAAGGTTGTTCGAGTCCGGATGTGATCACGGACATGACGAGGAGTCTCGAAATGGTCGAGACATAAAGATTTATATATTGGAAGCCTATGTTTGGACTTGGAAGGTTCGGATGAAAGCAGAAGTTATCGGAACACCGGGGTTACGGAACCCCCGGGAGTATATGGGCCTTGATGGGCCATAAGAGAGAAGAGGAAGGGCGGCCGGGCAGGCGCGCGCCCCCTCCCCTCTAGTCCGAATAGGACAGGAGAGGGGGCGCGCCTTCCCTCTTCCCTCCTCCAATCCTAATCCAACTAGGAGAGGGGGAGTCCTACTCGGTGGAAGTAGGACTCCTCCAGCGCCGCCCCTAGGGCTGGCCGCACCCCTTGGCTCCTTTATATCTGAGGCGGGGGCACCCCATGACACACAAGTTGATCTACGGATCGTTCCTTAGCCGCGTGCGGTGCCCCTTCCACCATATTCCACTTCGGTCATATCGTCATGAGCTTAGGCGAAGCCTGCGCCGGAGAAGTCATATCGTCGCGAGCTTAAGCGGCTTCTGCGTCGGTGGAGCATCATCATCGCCACCACGCCATCGTCTTGTGGAACTCATCCCGACACTTTCTTTGGATCGAGTCCGGGATCGTCATCGAGCTGAACGTGTGCGAGAACTCGGAGGTGTCGTCGTTCGGTGCTTGGATCGGTCGGATCGTGAAGACGTCGACTACATCAACCGCGTTGTTAAAACGCTTCCGCTTTCGGTCACGAGGGTACGTGGACGGACCTCTCTCCTCTCGTTGCTATGCCATCACCATGGTCTTGCGTGTGCGAGGGAAATTTTTGAAATTACTACGTTCCCCAACAAATGGCATCCGAGCCTGGTTTTATGCGTTGATGTCATATGCACGAGTAGAACACAAGTGAGTTGTGGGCGATATAAGTCATCTTGCTTACCAGCATGTCATACTTTGGTTCGGCGGTATTGTGAGATGAAGCGGCCGGACCGACATTACGCAGACGCTTACGCGAGACTGGTTTCACCGCCGCGAGCACTCGTTGCTTAAAGGTGGTGGCGGGTGTCTGTCTCTCTCACTTTAGTTGAACTGAGTGTGGCTACGCCGGTCCTTGCGAAGGTTAAAACAGCACCAACTTGACAAACTATCGTTGTGGTTTTGATGCGAGGTAAGAACGGTTCTTGCTCAGCCCGTAGCAGCCACGTAAAACTTGCAACAACAAAGTAGAGGACGTCTAACTTGTTTTTGCAGGGCATGTTGTGATATGATGTGGTCAAGACGTGATGCTATATTTTATTGTATGAGATGATCATGTTTTGTAACCGAAGTTATCGCAATCGGCAGGAGCCATATGGTTGTCGCTTATTGTATGAAATGCAAAAGCCATGTAATTGCTTTACTTTATCACTAAGCGAGAGCGATAGTCGTAGAAGCAATAGTTGGCGAGGCGACAACGATGCTACGATGGAGATCAAGGTGTCGCTACCGGTGACGATGGTGATCATGACGATGCGTTGGCGATGGAGATCACAAGCACAAGATGATGATGACCATATCATATCACTTATATTGATTGCATGTGATGTTTATCCTTTATGCATCTTATCTTGCTTTGATTGACGGTAGCATTATAAGATGATCTCTCACTAAAATTATCAAGAAGTGTTCTCCCGAGTATGCACCGTTGCGAAAGTTCTTCGTTTGAGACACCACGTGATGATCGGGTGTGATAGGCTCTACGTTCAAATACAACGGGTGCAAAACAGTTGCGCACGCGAATACTCGAGTTAAACTTGACGAGCCTAGCATATAACAGATATGGCCTCGGAACACGGAGACCGAAAGGTCGGCGTGAATCATATAGTAGATATGATCAACATAGTGATGTTCACCATTGAAATTACTCCATCTCACGTGATGATCGGACATGGTTTAGTTGATTTGGATCACGTAATCACTTAGATGACTAGAGAGATGTCTGTCTAAGTGGGAGGTTTTTAATATGATTAATTAAAACTTAAATTTATCATGAACTTAGTACCGATAGTATTTTTGCTTGTCTATGTTTTATGTAGATAGATGGCTCGTCTTTGTTGTTCCGTTGAATTTTAATGTGTTCCTTGAGAAAGCAAAGTTGAAAGATGATGGTAGCAATTACGGACTGGGTCCGAATTTGAGGATTATCCTCATTGCTGCATGAAGAATTACGCCTGGAAGCACCTTGGGTGCCGAGCCTGCTGCAGAGAGCAACGCCGAAGTTGTGAACGTCCGCGAGCAAAGTCGATGACTACTCGATAGTTCGATGTGCCATGCTTTACGGCTTAGAACCGGGTCTTCAACGACGTTTTGAGCGTCATGGAGCATATGAGATGTTCCAGGAGTTGAAGTTAATATTTCAAGCAAATGCCCGGATTGAGAGATATGAAGTCTCCAATAAGTTCTATAGCTGCAAGATGGAGGAGAATAGTTCATCGGTGAACATATACTCAAAATGTCCGGGTATAATAATCACTTGATTCAAGCGGGAGTTACACTTCCGGATGATAGTGTCATTGATGAATTCTCAATCATCGCCACCAAGCTACAAGAGCTTCGTGATGAACTATAATATGCAAGGGATGACCAAAACAATTCCCGAGCTCTTCGCAATGCTAAAAGCAGCGGAGGTAGAAATCAAGAAAGAGCATCAAGTGTTGATGGTCAACAAGACCACTAGTTTCAAGAAAAGGGCAAAGGAAAGAAGAAGGAACTTCAAAAGAACAGCAAGCAAGTTGCTGCTCAAGAGAAGAAACCCAAGTCCGGACCTAAGCCTAAATCGAGTGTTTTTTTTGCAAGCAAACTGGACATTGGAAGCGGAACTGCCCCAAGTATTTGGCGGATAAGAAGGATGGCAAGGTGATCAAAGGTATATGTGATATACATGTTATTGATGTGTACCTTACTAATACTCGCAGAGTACAGGTATTTGATCTGGTTCATTGCTAATATTTGCAACTCGAAACAGGAACTACGGATTGCGAAGATTGGCTAAGGACGAGGTGACGGCGCGCGTGGGAAATGGTTCCAAAGTCGATGTGATCGCGGTCGGCACGCTACCTCTACATCTACCATCGGGATTAGTTTTAGACCTAAATAATTGTTATTTGGTGCCGGCGTTAAGCATGAACATTATATCTGGATCTTGTTTGATGCGAGACGGTTATTCATTTAAGATAGAGAATAATGGTTGTTCTATTTATATGAATAATATCTTTTATGGTCATGCACCCTTGAAGAGTGGTCTATTTTATTGAATCTCGATAGTAGTAGTACACATATTCATAGTGTTGAAACCAAAAGATGCAGAGTTGATAATGATAATGCAACTTATTTGTGGCACTCGCCGTTTGGGTCATATCGGTGTAAAACGCATGAAGAAACTCCATCTTGATGGGCTTCGAATCACTTGATTATGAATCACTTGGTACTTGCGAACCGTGCCTCATGGGCAAGATGACTAAAACGCCGTTCTCCGGAACTATGGAGCGAGCAACTGATTTGTTGGAAATCATACATACCGATGTTTGTGGTCCAATGAATGTTGAGGCACTTGTGGCGGGTATCGTTATTTTCTCACCTTCACAGATGATTTGAGCAGATATGGGTATATCTACTTAATGAAACACAAATCTGAAACATTTGAAAAGTTCAAAGAATTTCAGAGTGAAGTGGAAAATCATCGTAACAAGAAAATAAAATTTCTACGATCGGATCATGGAGGAGAATATTTGAGTTACGAGTTTGGTTTACATTTGAAACAATGTGGAATAGTTTAGCAACTCACGCCACCCGAACACCACGGAGAAATGGTGTGTCCGAACGTCAGTGTCGTACTTTACTTGATATGGTGCGATCTATGATGTCTCTTACTGATTTACCGCTATCGTTTTGGGGATATGCTTTAGAGACGGCCGCATTCACGTTAAATAGGACACCATCTAAGTCCGTTGAGACGACACCGTATGAACTGTGGTTTGGCAAGAAACCAAAGTTGTCGTTTCTTAAAGTTTGGGGCTGCGATGCTTATGTGAAGAAACTTCAACCAGATAAGCTCGAACCCAAATCGGAGAAATGTGTCTTCATAGGATACCCAAAGGAGATGTTGGGTACACCTTCTATCACAGATCTGAAGGCAAAGTTTTCGTTGCTAAATTCGGATCCTTTCTAGAGAAGGAGTTTCTCTCGAAAGAAGTGAGTGGGAGGAAAGTAGAACTTGATGAGATAATCAGATCTGCTCCCTTATTGGAAGGTAGTTCATCACAAGAAACGGTTCTGTGACAACTACACCAATTAGTGAGGAAACTAATGATGATGATCATGAAGCTTGAGATCAAGTTACTACTGAACTTCGAGGTCAACCAGAGTAAAATACGCACTGAGTGGTACGGTAATCCTATTCTCGGAAGTCATGTTACTTGACCATGGCGAACCTACAAACTATGAAGAAGCGATGGTGAGCCCAGATTCCGCGAAATGGCTGGAAGCCATGAAATCTGAGATGGGATCCATGTATAAGAACAAAGTATGGACTTTGGTAGACTTGCCCAATGATCGGCAAGCTATTGAGAATAAATGGATCTTTAAGAAGAAGACCGACGCCGATGGTAATATAAGCATCTACAAAGCTCGACTTGTTGCAAAAGGTTTTCGACAAGTTCAAGGGGTTGACTACGATGAGACTTTCTCACCGAAGCGATGCTTAAGTCTGTCCGAATCATGTTAGCAATTGCCGCATTTTATGATTATGAAATTTGGCAAATGGATGTAAAAACTGCATTCTTGAATGGATTTCTAGAAGAAGAGTTGTATATGATGCAACCAGAAGGTTTTGTTGATCCAAAGGGTGCTAACAAAGTGTGCAAGCTCCAATGATCAATTTATGGTCAGTGCAAGCCTCTCGGAGTTGGAATAAACGCTTTGATAGTGTGATCAAAGCATATGGTTTTATATGACTTTTGGAGAAGCTTTGTATTTACAAGAAAGTGAGTGGGAGCTCAGAGCATTTTCGATATTATATGTGGACGACATATTGTTGATTGGAAATGATATAGAATTTCTGGATAGCGTAAAAGGATACTTGAATAAAAGTTTTTCAATGAAAGACCTCGGTGAAGCTGCTTACATATTGGGCATCAAGATCTATAGAGATAGATCAAGACGCTTAATTGGACTTTCACAAAGCACATACCTTGATAAAGTTTTGAAGAAGTTCAAAATGGATCGAGCAAAGAAAGGTTTTTACCAGATTATAAGGTGTAAGATTGAGTCGACTCAATGCCCGACCACAGCAGAAGATAGAGAGAAAATGAAAGATATTCCTATGCTGCAGCCATAGGCTCTATCATGTATGCAATGCTGTGTACCAAACTCGACGATGCTTAGCTGTAAGCTTGGCAAGAAGGTACCAAAGTAATCCAGAGTGGATCATGGACAGCGGTCAAGAACATCCTGAAATACCGAAAAGGACTAAGGATATGTTTCTCGATATGGAGGTGACAAAGAGCTAGTCGTAAATGGTTACGCCGATGCAAGCTTTAACACCGATCCGGACGATTCTAAATCGCAAACCGGATCGTATTTTTATTAAACGGTGGAGCTGTCGGTTGGTGCAGTTCTAAGCAAAGCGTCGTGGCGGGATCTACATGTGAAGCGGAGTACATTGCTGCTTCGAAGCAGCAAATGAAGGAGTCTCGATGAAAGAGTTCATTTCCGATCTAGGTGTCATACCTAGTGCATCGGGACCAATGAAGATCTTCGTGATAATCTTGGTGCAATTGCATTGGCAAAGGAATCCAGATTTCACAAGAGGACCAAGCATATCAAAAGACGCTTCAATTCCATTGGGACCAAGTCCAAGTGGGAGACATAGAGATTTGCAAAATACATACGGATCTGAATGTTGCGAGACCCGTTGACTAAGCCTCTTCCACGAGCAAAACATGATCAGCACCAAGACTCCATGGGTGTTAGAATCATTCTTGTGTAATCTAGATTATTGACTCTAGTGCAAGTGGGAGATCAAGGAAATATGCCCTAGAGGCAATAATAAAGTTATTATTTATTTCCTTATATCATGATAAATGTTTATTATTCATGCTAGAATTGTATTAACCGGAACATAATACATGTGTGAATACATAGACAAGCAGATAGTCACTAGTATGCCTCTACAAAACTAGCTCATTGATCAAGATGGTTATGTTTCCTAACCATAGACATGTGTTGTCATTTGATTAATGGGATCACATCATTAGGAGAATGATGTGATTGACATGACCCATTTCGTTAGCTTAGCACTTGATCGCTTAGTATGTTGCTTATGCTTTCTTCATGACCTATACATGTTCCTGTAACTATGAGATTATGCAACTCCTGTTTACGGAGGAACACTTTGGTACTACCAAACGTCACAACGAATCGGGTGATTATAAAGGAGTACTACAGGTGTCTCCAAAGGTACTTGTTGGGTTGGCGATTTGAGATTAGGTTTTGTCACTCCGATTGTCGGAGAGGTATCTCTGGGCCTTCTCGGTAATACACATCACATAAGCCTTGCAAGCATTGCAACTAATGAGTTAGTTGTGAGATGATGTATTACGGAACGAGTAAAGAGACTTACGTAACGAGATTGAACTAGGTATTGGATACCGACGATCGAATCTCGGGTAAGTAACATACCGATGACAAAAGGAACAACGATATCGTTATGCGGTTTGACCGATAAAGATCTTCGAGAATATGTAGGAACCAATATGGGCATCCAGGTTCCGCTATTGGTTATTGACCGAGAATGGTTCTAGGTCATGTCTACATAGTTCTCGAACCCGTAGGGTCCGCACGCTTAACGTTTCGATGACATTTCATTATGAGTTTATAAGTATTGATGTACCGAAGGTTGTTCGAGTCCGGATGTGATCACGGACATGTCGAGGAGTCTCAAAATGGTCGAGACATAAAGATTGATATATTGGAAGCCTATGTTTGACTTGGAAAGGTTCCGGATGAAAACAGAAGTTCTGGAACACCGGGGTTACGGAACCCCGGGAGTATATGGGCCTTGATGGGCCATAAGAGAGAAGAGGAAGGGCGGCCAGGCAGGCGCGCCCCCTCCCCTCTAGTCCGAATAGGACGGAGAGAGGGCGGGCGCCTTCCCTCTTCCCTCCTCCAATCCTAATCCAACTAGGAGAGGGGGGAGTCCTACTCGGTGGAAGTAGGACTCCTCCAGCGCCGCCCCTAGGGCTGGCCGCACCCCCTTGGCTCCTTTATATCTGAGGCAGGGGCACCCCATGACACACAAGTTGATCTACGGATCGTTCCTTAGCCGTGTGCGGTGCCCCTTCCACCATATTCCACTTCGGTCATATCGTCATGAGCTTAGGCGAAGCCTCGCGCGGAGAAGTCATATCGTCATGAGCTTAGCGCGGCTCTGCGTCGGTGGAGCATCATCATCGCCACCACGCCGTCAGGTCGACGGAACTCATCCCGACACTTTGCTGGATCGAGTCCGGGATCGCCATCGAGCTGAACGTGTGCGAACTCGGAGGTGCCGTGACGTTCGGTGCTTGGATCGGTCGGATCATGAAGACGCATTTACTACATCAACGCGTTGTTAAAACGCTTCGCTTTCGGTCTCACGAGGGTACGTGGACAGACACTCTCCCCTCTCGTTGCTATGCCATCACCATGGTCTTGCGTGTGCGTAGGAAATTTTTTGAAATTACTACGTTCCCCAACAGATATCACGTGATCTACTTGATGTATGTTTTGGTGATCAACTTGCGGGTTCCGTGACCTCGTGAATTTATGCATAGGGGTTGGCACACGTTTTCGTCTTGACTCTCTGGTAGAAACTTTGGGGCACTCTTTGAAGTTCTTTGTGTTGGTTGAATAGATGAATCTGAGATTGTGTGATGCATATCGTATAATCATACTGTGACGCCCAGATAATCAAGCTGCAGTAAACCTCTGCTAATGGTGCCACGTCACCTCGGTTACTGTTGATAAACTCGAGTTAGTTCAAAAACAATTCAAATTAAAATTTAAAATATAGGCAAACAGTAAAATTTTCAAATATCGAAACTAAAATGTTCAGGTTGTGTCAAATAAATCGTAAGTAATTATGGTGGAGAAACCAAACATTGATAAAATGTTTAAAGGCTCTAAAACAATTAAAACGATAGTGAAAACAATTAAACAAATGCCTATTGAATTTATAAAATGCTAAAACTGTTTTATTATGGGTTAAGAATTAATCTCATAGTAGTTTGTTGATAATACAAGTTTAGGCACTAGTGATAATTTTTGTAAAACTAAAAATAAAAGAAATAGAAAATTAAATTAAATAAAAAAACAAAACAAAGAAAAGAGAGCCCTCCTTTTTTTCCACTGGGCCTTGGCCCAACTAGCCGAAACAAGACAGGCCGGCCCACCCGGTGCCCCCTGTATAACCCCTCACCCCACAAACCCTAACCTAACTCCCCCACTCCCCACGATTCCCACTCCCCCCGCGCGATCTGGATCGGGGGCGCTCCAACGCACGCCCCCCGATCCCGTCGCCCTCGAGCTCACCGTCGGCGCCCAACCCGACGCCGCCCCGCCGTCACCGGACTGCCCCGCCCCACTGCTCCTTCGCCGCATGCCATCGGCCTCGCCTGCCGTCACCACGCTGCCACCCGAGGACCTCGTCACCGTCACCCTCCCGCCTCGCCGCCATGCCTGGACGCCAACACAGATCGCCGCGCCGCCACCTTGTCGGACCGCCACCCCGACGTCGTGCCGCCTCCCCGCCGTCCTGCCTCCTCAACGCACGTCGTCCCCATCCCCCACCTCGCGCCCCATTGCCATGTACCCTATGGCCCCGATGTGAGCGCCTCCCCCATGCTCCCTCTCCTCCTCCTCCCCTGCCTTGTTGGACATTGTGGCCCGGTCGCGCCCTGGACGTGCGCGCCGCTATGCGCACCACCCCGCCACGCCCGGCGCATCCCACAGGCGCCCGCCCGACGCTCCTCGGCCTCCACACCCGCCCTGGCGGCGCTCGCCGCCGCCGACGCGTCAACCACTGCCGCTGCTCCTCTGCGCATGGGCCTGCTTGTCGCCTGCCCCACACTCTGTCCCGCGCGCCCGCCACGCCAGCGGCCACCGGATCGCTGCTGCAGAGCCCGCAACGCGCAAGCGCTCCCCACTCCCCTTGTGTTGCTTCCACTGCGCGTCATGCCTTAGGCCGACCGCTCGCCGGCGCCTCCATCTCGCACCACGACCATGCCCACAGGCGCCCCTTTGCTGCTGCGCGCCGTCACCTCGCCCGGTGACCTCCGCGGCCGCCCTCGCATCACGCATGCCAAGCTCTCACGCGCCTCGCCGATCCGCCCCCAGCTTGGACGAGCGCTCTAACGGGCTGGCACCCATGCCCATAACCTCCACCCGCGCCTGTTAAGGCCCCAGGCCCAATGACAGTCGGGGCCCGGCCCCAGAACGTTTTTATAAAAAAAGAGAAGAGAAAAGAAAGTAAAAATGAATTAGTAAAATAATTAATTAATTAGTGAATTAATTAAGTTAATTAATCATGTTTAATTAATCTAATTAACTAGTTAGTTTAGTTAAACAGTAATTAGATTAGCTAAATCCTAATTAAACTAAACAGTCTATGACCAGTGGGACCCACACGCCAGCGACCCAGTCAACACCTCTGTTGACTGCTGACATCATGATGATGTCAGCATGCACTGTTCTGGATAAGGTTGAATTAAATTAATTAAATAAATCTAAAAATGATTTAAAACTTTAGAAAATCATATAAAATAAACCGTAGCTCGGATGAAAAATACTTTCTACATGAAAGTTGCTCAAAACGACGAGACGAATCTGGATAAGCAGCCCGTTCGTCCGCCACACATCCCTAACCTATCGAACTCGCAACTTTCCCCCTCCGGTTCATCTGTCCGAAAACACGAAACACCGGGAATACTTTCCCGGATGTTTCCCCCTCTTCACCGTATCGCCTACTACCGCGTTAGGTCACCTCTAGCACCGCGCATTGCCACATTATGTTTTGTGTTACTTTGATTGCTCTGTTATTTATTGTGTTCCCCCTCCGTTACTTCTTTCCGGTAGACCCCGAGACTGCCGGCGACCCCCAGTTCGACTACGATGTTGACAACATGTCCTTCTTGCCAGAGCAACCAGGCAAGCCCCCCCCCCCTGATCACCAGATATCGCCTATTCTTCTCTATACTGCTTGCATTAGAGTAGTGTAGCATGTTACTGCTTTCGGTTAATCCTATTCTGCTGCATAGCCTGTCATTGTTTCTACAGTTGTTACCCTTACCTGCTATCCTATTGCTTAGTATAAGATGCTAGTGTTCCATCAGTGGCCCTACTCTCTTGTCTGTCTTCCATGCTATACTACTGGGCCGTGATCACTAGGGAGGTGATCATGGGTATATACTATATACTTTATATACATGACGCATGTGGTGACTAAAGTCGGGTCAGCTCGTTGAGTGCCCGCAAGTGATTCTGATGAGGGGGCTGAAAGGACAGGTGGCTCCATCCCGGTAGAGGTGGGCCTGGGTTCCTGACGGCCCCCGACTGTTACCTTGTGGCGGAGCGACAGGGCAAGTTGAGACCACCTAGGAGAGAGGTGGGCCTGGCCCTGGTCGGCGTCTGCGGATACTTAAAAATAACACGCTTAACGAGTTCTTGGTATTTGATCTGAGTCCGGCCATTTGGTCTATACGCACTAACCAACTATGTGGGAAAGTTATGGGCACTCGACGTCGTGGTATCAGCCGAAGCCTTCTTTATGTCAGCGACTGAGCGGCGCGCGCCGGGTTGGACCGCGTAACGCAACTTCCTTTGTAATGGAGGTTGCTAGGTCTGCTCTCCGGCCGCCCACGCAATGTGCAGGTGTGCAATGGGCGATGGGCCCAGACCCCTGCGCACTTAGGATTTAGGCCGGCGTGCTGACCTCTCTGTTGTGCTTAGGTGGGGCTGCGACGTGTTGATCTTCCGCGGCCGGGCATGACCCAGAAAAGTGTGTCCGGCCAAATGGGATCGAGCGTGTTGGGTTATGTGGTGCATCCCTGCAGGGAAGTTTATCTATTCGAATAGCCGTGATCTTCGGTAACAAGATGACTTAGAGTTGTACCTTGACCTTATGACAACTAGAACCGGATACTTAATAAAACACACCCTTCCAAGTGCCAGATATAACCCGGTGATCGCTCTCACACATGGCGACGAGGGGAGGATCGCTGGGTAGGTTTATGCTATGCGATGCTACTTGGTGAACTTACTATCTACTCTCTTCTACATGCTGCAAGATGGAGGTTGCCAGAAGCGTAGTCTTCGACAGGACTAGCTATCCCCCTCTTATTCTGGCATTTTGCAGTTCAGTTTACCAATATTGCCCTTTACACAGATACCCATGCATATGTAGTGTAGATCCTTGCTTGCGAGTACTTTGGATGAGTACTCACGGTTGCTTTTCTACCTCTTTTCCCCTTTCCATTCTACCTGGTTGTCGCAACCAGATGCTGGAGCCCAGGAGCTTGACGCCACCACCGACGATGACTCCTACTACACCAGAGGTGCCTACTACAACATGCAGGCCGCCGCCGACGACTAGGAGTAGTTTAGGAGGATCCCAGGCAGGAGGCCTGTGCCTCTTTCGATATGTATCCCAGTTTGTGCTAGCCTTTTTAAGGCAAACTTGTTTAACTTATGTCTATTCTCAGATATTGTTGCTTCCGCTGACTCGTCTATGATCGAGCACTTGTATTCGAGCCCTCGAGGCCCCTGGCTTGTATTATGATGCTTGTATGACTTATTTTATTTTTAGAGTTGTGTTGTGATATCTTCCCGTGAGTCCCTGATTTTGATCATACACATTTGCGTATATGATTAGTGTACGATTGAATCGGGGGCGTCACAAGTTGGTATCAGAGCCGACCGCCTGTAGGAATCCCCCTTCCCAACTCCTTGGCCGAAGTTGAGTCTAGTCATTGCAAAACATTTACTAACATGGCTGTGTGGCCCATGGGCCCATGTCGCCATTGGGTGGTATTAGGATCTTTTATTCCTCGCCTATACTCTGGGACCCTGATCTCTCTTCTATTCGGGTTAAATGATTTTACTAACTCTGACTCTAGGTTCTCGTAATTATTTCCTCCCGGAGAGCCCCTAACTCCAGATGATTGCTTGGCTGCACCAGAAGATTTCGAAGATACTGTCCGATATTCTCTCGAGACCTTGTGCCCATTGCTTTTGCAATTCCCTACCACCAAAATATCCCTATGGATAAATACTTACACCTCCCGTCCTTACTTTTATTCCCGGTTGATCTTGTTATTACAAGGTACCCCCGAAATTCTCTTTATTGTTCCGAGAATACTTTGTGCCTACCGCCCTGCAGTTCTTTGCCACCGGAATACCCCTACGGATAATTTCTCGCACTTATCGAGTATCCGTTCATTCCGAGTTGATTCATGTATTTCACAAAAGTCTTCGAAATACCATTCGATCTTCAGAGAATCCTCAACCGCCTATTGCTCTTGAAATTCTTGCTTGCATGCATTATGGTTAATCCCATAAGTCTTGAAATCCTATTGACATCCTTTGTCATTATCATTTTGAGTCCGTTGATTCAATATGTTGCGAAGGCTCGCAATGCTCAAGCAGTTCCTAGAATCCTTCTTTCCAGCTCAGACGTCATTTTAAACATGGGCTGGATCTCGACCAATCAAATTGCCATCAATTGTACTCCTAAGCCTACTCAACTTATCCATCCTTAATCAGAGCATTTGCTTATGATCCTTTGATTTGGAAATCATAATTCCTTTGCCTTTGAGCTTTGAATTAGTCAGTTGTTTCAATAATCCGATGCCTTAGCATTCCTTCTTCCTCTGATTGAGTACCAATACTCACATTAGCCCCGTTGTGGACCGCCATACCCACTGCCGGGTTATTATCCGACAGTGTCCTTCACAACCAAAATTCTTGTGAGTTCTTTACCTGATACATAATGCCTTTGGTAAATTGTATCATCTACTTTTGTCAACCATGCTCTACTTTTGAGCTTGTGTTATTACTCCTGTAGTTCATGGTATATGTTCAAGGAAGCCCCGATGGGTTGAACCTATGCCTTCCTTAATCTGTGTAAACTCGGAAGTTTTCACGAGTCATACTCCTCTGGTAATTTACTAGGTAGGTTTTGACACTAAAATCATTTTTATCCAGAGAAGTGAATGAGATGTTATGCATTGAAGAAGTGGGAGTCGACCTTGAACTTTGTGTTCATGCCCATGGACACGATGTAGATCTTATGATTAAAGCTTTTCTTAAATTAATTATTCCATTGGTATAAGTTCTTATATCCGGGATCCGACCTTTTGCAATCGTGGTTCCGACCATGTTCTCCTTTAAATACCATTTCTCGTGCAAGTTTAAGCACTTGTCTTCTGCAGAGCAATACCCTACCCCAACCTCTACTTTGATCTGTCGTCGAGTATTACCCCCTGGTATCTCGAGATTATCTTGGAACTGCATATGTTCTTATGAATTCTTCATCAAGTACTACATTCTCACTGTTTACAATTTTTCATGGGCTCTGAGTTATTAAACACTCAAAGACACAGATAAGTAAACCAAGTCTGCACTACGGTTCGACAACTCTTGATAATCTTCTATATGTACGAGTTTGTACCTGATCACGCCATTCATAGCCTGATCGACTATATCATTATCATGCTAATTATTAACTGTGCTACCTGGTCCTTATTTCCGGAGCACACCTTTCGACGATGTGCTAAGCTTACATCGATCATCATATCGTTTCACATCGAATAACACACTTGATTCCAGTTTGTGTCGTATCCGTGGTTCCAAAAACCTTTCGCTTCAAAATTCCTTTTGCTTGATGTAGTCGTTGTTCGTTTGCTTCTTCGTGGAGCCTCTCGACAAAATTTGTCATGGTCATCATCAACATTTTGACTCCTTCCGTGTTAACAATCGAATTCTTGATGATAAGTGTCATCCTCGTCCCTTGGTAATGTGAGTTACCATCGACAACACCCTTGCCTTCCTTGCATCACAACTTCTTCATGTTATGGACGCAAATTGCTATCCATCTTGCATTATGTTCTACCTTGAAGTATTACTGTCTTCTATGCCAAGGATGTTGATAGAATTGCTCCACCTCTCAAGAATTCTTGATATAGTGATACTTCTCACCATCACCATTCTTTCTTGGTCCTCGTGTTGATTCCAACCGGGGTACCAACAAGTGAACGGTGCTGTTTGGATTCTACCCTTCTAGCAACCCTATTGCCTTGAAGTTAATGGTCGACCGTTCATTCTTGGACTATTGATTATTGAATCACCATTCTGACATTGTCGTGCAACCCAACCCATATTTCGGGCGCACCTTTCAACCAATGTTTAATTGTGTATGTTTTGCTCGAGCATATTTCATTATATCATTTGATCTGACAAATGTTATCTCCTTATCCACATAATTGTGGAGATCCATCTTTTTTGGATACCTTGTTGAATTATCGCCGAGTCCATCAGCCACCTCCTCATCCTCTCCTTGGCTTAATGATGAACCCTTGTTCGGAACTCGCTTCCATAGTTCATTTCCCAAGAATCATATAATGTCATCTCGTCAATTGTGTTGCACCTCTTCTTCTCAGGCATCCTGAGTCTGAGATATCCTGGCACCAATCAGATCTGAATCTTGGTCAGATATGTGATACGTCTCCAACGTATCTATAATTTTTGATTGCTCCATGCTACTTTATCTACTGTTTTGGACTATATTGGGCTTTATTTTCCACTTTTATATTACTTTTGGGACTAACCTATTAACCGGAGGCCCAGCCCAGAATTGTTGTTTTTTGCCTATTTCAGTGTTTCGAAGAAACGGAATATCAAACGGAGTCCAAACGGAATGAAACCTTCGGGAACATGATTTTCCAACCGAACGTGATCCAGGAGACTTGGACCCTACTCCAAGAAGTGCCAGAGGTGGTCACGAGGGTGGAGGGCGCGCCCCCTACCTCGTGGCCCCCCTGACGCTCCACCAACGTACTCCTTCCTCCTATATATACCTACGTATCCCCAAACGATCAGAACAGGAGCCAAAAACCTAATTCCACCACCGTACCTTCCTGTATCCACGGGATCTCATCTTGGGGCCTGTTCCGGAGCTCCGCCGGAGGGGCATCCACCACGGAGGGCTTCTACATCAACACCATAGCCCCTCCGATGAAGTGTGAGTAGTTTACTTCAGACTTTCGGGTCCATAGCTAGTAGCTAGACGACTTCTTCTCTCTTTTTGGATCTCAATACAATGTTCTCCCCCTCTCTCGTGGAGATCTATTCGATGTAATCTTCTTTTTGCGGTGTGTTTGTTGAGACCGATGAATTGTGGGTTTATGATCCAGCTTATCTATGAATAATATTTGAATCTTCTCTGAATTCTTTGATGTATGATTGAGTTATCTTTGCAAGTCTCTTCGAATTATCCGTTTGGTTTGGCCAACTAGATTGGTAGTTCTTGCAATGGGAGAAGTGCTTAGCTTTGGGTTCAATCTTGCGGTGTCCTTACCAAAGGATGTAAAGGGTTGCAAGGCACGATTGTATTTTGCCATCGAGGATAACAAGATGGGGTATTTATCATATTGCATGAATTTATTCCTCTACATCATGTCATCTTGCTTAAGGCGTTACTCTGTTTTTAACTTAATACTCTAGATGCATCTTTGGATAGCGGTCGATGAGTGGAGTAATAGTAGTAGATGAGAATCGTTTGATCTACTTGTCTCGGACGTGATGCCTATATACATGATCATACCTAGATAACCTCATAACTATGCTCAATTCATCAATTGCTCAACAGTAATTTGTTCACCCACCGTAGAATATCTATGCTCTTGAGAGAAGCCACTAGTGAAACCTATGGCCCCCGGGTCTATTCTCATCATATCAATCTCCATCACTTTTAATACTTGCTTTGTTTTTACTTTGCTTTTACTTTTTACTTTGCATCTTTATACCAAAATACCAAAATATTATCTCTATCAGATCTCACTCGTAAGTGACCGTGAAGGGATTGACAACCCCTAATCGCGTTGGTTGTGAGTAGCTATCATTTTGTGCAGGTACGAGGGACTTGCGCGTGGCCTCTTGGATTGATACCTTGGTTCTCAAAAACGGAGGAAATACTTACGCCATGTGCTGCATCATCCTCTCCTCTTCGGGGAAAATCAACGCAAGCTCAAGACGTAGCAAGAAGGATTTCTGGCGCCGTTGCCGGGGAGTCTACGCAAAAGTCAACACACCAAGTACCCATCACAATCCCTATCTCTCGCATTGCATTATTTGCCATTTGCGTCTCGTTTTCCTCTCCCCCACTTCATCCTTGCCGTTTTATTTGCCCTCTCTTTCCCAATCTCCTCCTCTTTTTCCCGTTGCCTTTTTCCTCGTCCGCTTGTTTGCTTGTGTATTGGATTGCTTGTTTGTCGCGATGGCTCAAGATGCTACCAAATTGTGTGACTTCGCCAATACCAATAATAATGATTTCCTTAGCACTCCGATTGCTCCTCTTGCCAATACTGAATCTTGTGAAATCAATACTGCTTTGTTGAATCTTGTTATGAAAGATCAATTCGCCGGCCTTCCTAGTGAAGATGCCGCTACTCATCTGAATAGCTTCATTGATTTATGTGATATGCAAAAGAAAAAAGATGTCGATAATGATGTCGTTAAATTGAAGCTATTTCCTTTTTCTCTTAGAGATTGTGCTAAAGCGTGGTTTTCATCCTTGCCTAAAAATAGTATTGATTCTTGGAACAAGTGAAAAGATGATTTTATCTCTAAGTATTTCCCTCCCGCTAAGATTATCTCTCTTAGGAACGATATTATGAATTTTAAGCAACTTGATCATGAACATGCTGCACAAGCTTGGGAGAGAATGAAATTAATGATACGTAATTGTCCTACTCATGGTTTGAACTTATGGATGATCATACAATTTTTTATGCCGGATTGAATTTTGCTTCTAGAAATCTTTTAGATTCGGCCGCGGGAGGCACGTTTATGGAAATTACGTTAAGATATGCTACGAAATTGCTTGATAATATTATGGCTAATTATTCTCAATGGCACACCGAAAGATCTTCTAGTAAAAAAGTGCATGCTATAGAAGAAATCAATGTTTTGAGTGAAAAGATGGATGAACTTATGAAGATGTTTGCTCCTAAAAATACTCCTCTTGATCCCAATGATATGCCTTTATCTACTTTGCTTGAGAATAATAATGAATCTATGGATGTGAATTTTGTTGGTAGGATAGTTTTGGAAGCAACGCTTATAGAGGGAATTTTAATCCTAGGCCTTATCCTAGTAATCCTTCTAATAATTATGGAAATTCCTACAACAACTCTTATGGAAATTTTAATAAGATGCCCTCTGAATTTGAGAGTAGTGTTAAAGAGTTTATGAATTCACAAAAGAATTTTAATGCTTTGCTTGAAGAGAAATTGCTTAAAGTTGATGATTTGGCTAGAAATGTTGATAGAATTTCTCTTGAAATTGATTCTTTAAAGCTTAGATCTTTTCCTCCTAAGCATGATATCAATGAGTCTCTCAAAGCCATGAGAATTTCCATTGATGAGTGCAAGGAAAGAACCGCTAGGATGCGTGCTTCCAAAGATGCCTTTATTAAAGCGTGTTCTTCCAATTCCTATGAAAATCAAGATGAAGATATAAAATTTATTGATGTGTCCCCCATTAAATCTTTGTTTTGCAATATGAATCTTGATGAATCTGAATATGATCTTCCTTTACCTAGAAGGCGTTCTAAGAATTCGGAATTTCTAGATCTTGATGATGAAATTGATAAAAGTGGGATTGAAAGAAATAAAAATCGAGATGTTGCTAAACCCACTATTTTGGATCTCAAGGAGTTTAATTATGAAAATTGCTCTTTGATTGGTTGTATTTCCTTGTTGCAATCCGTGCTAGATTCTCCTCATGCTTATAGTCAAAATAAGGCCTTTACCGAACACATTGTTGATGCCTTGATGCAATCTTATGAAGAAAAGCTTGAGTTGAAAGTTTCTATCACTGGGAAACTCCATGATGAGTGGGAACCTACTATCAAAATTAAAATTAAAGATTATGAGTTTCATGCTTTGTGTGATTTGGGTGCTAGTGTCTCTACTATTCCCAAAACTTTGTGTGATTTGCTAGATTTCCGTGACTTTGATGATTGCTCTCTAAACTTGCATCTTGCGGATTCCACTATTAAAAAACCTATGGGAAGAATTAATGATGTGCTTATTGTTGCAAATAGGAATTATGTGCCCGTAGATTTTATCGTTCTTGATATAGATTGTAATCCTTCATGTCCTATTATTCTTGGTAGACCTTTCCTTAGAACGATTGGTGCAATTATTGATATGAAGGAAGGGAATATTAGATTCTAATTTCCATTAAAGAAAGGCATGGAACACTTTCCTAGAAAGAAAATAAAATTACCATATGAATCTATCATGAGAGCCACTTATGGATTGCTTACCAAAGATGGCAATACCTAGATCTATCCTTGCTTTTATGCCTAGCTAGGGGCGTTAAACGATAACGCTTGTTGGGAGGCAACCCAATTTTATTTTGTGTTTTTGTTTTTGCTTCTGTTTAGACATAAATAATCCATCTAGCATCTGTTTAGATGTGGTTTTATCTTTTAATTAGTGTTTGTGCCAAGTTAAACCTATTAGATCTTCTTGGGTGATAGTTATTTGATCTTGCTGTAATTTCCAGAATCTTTGCGCTCAGTGCCCGAATTGTTAAAAATTACTAGAACATGATAAAATATTGATTCCAATTGCTGCTGATCAATAAACAAATTTTCCAGGTCGTCTAATTTTGGTAGAATTTTTTGTGTTCCAGAAGTTTGCGTTAGTTACAGATTACTACAGGCTGTCGGGCAAGCCGTGGAGTGTGATTGTCGGTGGAGGGGGAGTAAAATCTTTACCTTTCTGTTTGGGAACCGCCTATAATGTATCTAGTATGGAAGATATTGGGAACTCTTGGTCGTTATGTTGACAATGAAAGCATACCTCTCATCATCTCTGTTTTTGCTTCGAGCTCTGGCACCTCTGCAAATCCCTGCTTCCCTCTGCGAAGGGCCTATATTTTACTTTTATGCAAGAGTCAGTAATATTCCTTCTCATTCCAACCTACTCTTTAGTTGGCAAGCATCATGTGATGGAAAGATCTAAGCATATATGGCCATTCAAATATATTTGATCATGAATTATTATTGTTGACAATTATCTATATGATAGATAAGTTGGGAGGCGAAACATTAAGCCCCTATCTTTCTCTGTGCTCGATGGATGCTATTTGTTGTAAAAATATGCTTTGAGTGGTAGCAATCATGGAAGACTATATGATAGTTGAGTATGTGCAATTTGCTAAATTAAAGCTATTACATAGACCCTTCCTGAAAATAAGATGAATTGCAATTGTTTGATGACTGAGAACATAGTTTGTTAGTTTTCAAGAAAGTTTATGATCTATGCTTTAACATGTGAATAGCTTGTTACTTGATCATGAAAAGTTTTATGAGTTGAGCTACAGTTATGACATATAATGATACTAGAAAAGGTGATTGAAATTATCATTGATCAAGCTTGTGCACCTGCTAGCATTCGCACTTCATAAATTATTTCTTTTATCATTTACCTACTTGAGGATGAGCAGGAATTAAGCTTGGGGATGCTGATACGTCTCCAACGTTTCTATAATTTATGAAGTATTCATGCTATTATATTATCCATCTAGGATGTTTTATATGCTATTTTATATGAGTTTTGGGACTAACCTATTAACCTAGAGCCCGGTGCCAGTTTCTGTTTTTTCCTTGTTTTTGAGTATCGCAGAAAAGGAAAACCAAATGGAGTCCAATTGAGCTGAAATTTGATGGAGATCATTTTTGGATCAGAAGAAGCCCACGGAGTACCAAAAGTGGGCCAGAAGAGTCCCAAGGCCACCACGAGGGTGGGGGCGCGCCCCCTGCCTCGTGGCCGCCTCGGGGACCCCCCCTGACTTGTTCCCGACTCCAACACCTCTTATATAACCCCAAACTTCCAGAAAGAAACCTAGATCGGGAGTTCCGCCGCCGCAAGCCTATGTAGCGACGGAAAACTAATCTAGACCCATTCCGGCACCCTGCCGGAAGGGGGGGGGGCTCCCTCACCGGTGGCCATCTTCATCATCCCAGCGCTCTCCATGACGAGGAGGGAGTAGTTCATCCTCGGGGCTGAGGGTATGTACCAGAAGCTATGTGTTTGATCTCTCTCTCTCTCTCTCGTGTTCTTGAGGTGGTACGATCTTGATGTATCGCGAGCTTTGCTATTATAGTTGGATCTTATGATGTTTCTCCCCCTCTACTCTCTTGTAATGGATTGAGTTTTCCCTTCGAAGTTATCTTATCGGATTGAGTCTTTAAGGATTTGAGAACACTTGATGTATGTCTTGCATGTGCTTATCTGTGGTGACAATGGGATATCACGTGATCTACTTGATGTATGTTTTGGTGATCAACGTGCGGGTTTTGTGACCTCGTGAACTTATGCATAGGGGTTGGCACACGTTTTCGTCTTGACTCTCCGGTAGAAACTTTGGGGCACTCTTTGAAGTTCTTTGTGTTGGTTGAATAGATGAATCTGAGATTGTGTGATGCATATCATATAATCATACCCATGGATACTTGAGGTGATATTGGAGTATCTAGGTGACTTTAGGGTTTTGGTTGATTTGTGTATTAAGGTGTTATTCTAGTACAAACTCTATGATAGATCGAACAAAAAGAATAGCTTCGTGTTATTTCACTACAGACTCTTGAATAGATCGACCAGAAAGGATAACTTTGAGGTGGTTTCGTACCCTACAATAATCTCTTCGTTTGTTCTCCGCTATTAGTGACTTTGGAGTGACTCTTTGTTGCATGTTGAGGGATAGTTATATGATCCAATTATGTTATTATTGTTGAGAGAACTTGCACTAGTGAAAGTATGAACCCTAGGCGTTGTTTCCTAGCATTGCAATACCGTTTATGCTCACTTTTATCATTAGTTACCTTGCTGTTTTTATATTTTCAGATTACAAATACTCATATCTATCATCCATATTGCACTTGTATCACCATCTCTTTGCCGAACTAGTGCACCTATACAATTTACCATTGTATTGGGTGTGTTGGGGACACAAGAGACTCTTTGTTATTTGGTTGCATGGTTGTTTGAGAGAGACCATCTTTATCCTACGCCTCCCACGGATTGATAAAACTTAGGTCATCCACTTGAGGGAAATTTGCTACTGTCCTATAAATCTGTGCACTTGGAGGCCCAACAACGTCTACAAGAAGAAAGTTGTGTAGTAGACATCAGTTAGCAACAATGAGCGTAGATAGTCAAACTTCTTAGTCGAGGACGAGCAAGGTTTAAGATTGGGGAGGTTGACGGCTCCATATTTTATACATTTTTACAACTCATTTGTTGCACATTATCTCCATATACCAACTTATATCATGTCCCATTGAGCCAAATACATGTCCATATGCATGATTTCTAGTTTTATCCTTTTCCCCATGAGCATTGCATAATCTTTATTCTTAGTTGTTTCTTTATTTTTCTTTGTCTTCGTGTGTTTTGCCGGTAATGAGTACTTCCCATGCACTTAGCACGATGAAGGGAGTACAAACGGTGGACATCGAGGACTCTAGACTTAGCCATTTCGGAGATGGAAAAAGTCATTTATCCAAAGTTCTCCAAATTAGGATGTAAGACCATAAATGGATCGACGTCGTTCATATGAATCCAATGAGCCCAAGAACTTCAATAAAAGTTGCCTCTCGTGTCGGGATTCTTCGTGGATTTCATCTCCGTTTGTTCCTACGACTTCCTTGGCCTTCAAGGGATGTTTTGGGAGAGAATAAGGCTCACCTAGAGCACTTGGATCAAAGGAGAGATGCTACATCCATAGAGGAGGCTATGGGAGAGCTCTTATACATACACCATCAACCCTAGCCGCCACAATCGCTCGTCATTCATCATTCATCTCCACATCCAGTCACCGTCCACATCAAGAAATCATTGTTGCGACGAAGAGGGAGACTGAAGGGAGCCGCCGCTGGTGGGGTGCTGCCATAGGCCGTCGCCCCCGTGCCACCACCACCACCATTATCACCCGTCGCACCACCATCACCACCATCAGCCGCCGCCGTGCTGCCATTACTACCATCAAAACCCTTCTTCCTCCTCCTACACAGTCTCCGTGATGGGTTGTAACAACTCTTGAAATCCCTTTTATGTGATGTTAATTGAGTAAGTGTTGGCTATGGGTCGGTCAATTAGTAGGTGGTTATTTGATATGTTATAGTCTTTTTATGTGTGTTGCTTATTTATCTCTGCGGTAATTTAGTGATTGGAGACGTTCAATCCATTGGTGTAGTTGGAGATGTTCAACTCTTAGGCCACACGTGAAGTCTATGAATGGTTGTGCAAACCGATATACCTACGACATGATAGGTGCATACATCTTATAGAACTTAATACCTTCATCCGGTCCTTGTGACCTTAATATCTTTACGTTAGCCGCTGCAGGTATGGGACAAGAAGTAGGACGATTGAGTTGTCTCAATATGGCGCATCTTGAGAGACAATGTTATGTGAGGGACTGCCCACCATCAGTAGATTGTCATATCCTATAATGCAGGTACTAAGTTGGCTACAACATGGCATAGTCGTAAAGCTTAACTCCATTTTGCGCCCATACCGAATGAGATGCCATCAATCTCATCTAAACATCACATACTTCTCGTGGTTTATTTCATTTGTTTAGTTTACTATTTATTTTCTGTTCGTTCTAGCACTTAGTTATCTTTTTTACATTTCCCATAGCAACCTAGTTAAGTGAACTATTTCCAAACCCCGGTTTGGGTGTGAGTGTAGTTGCGCATACAATGCAACTTTGGGGATTTTGGTGCCATCCTTTGCACTCCTCGTGGGATCGACAAACCTTAATTATCATGAGATTGCTACATAGCATGTGCACTTGCAGGCCATCAGGGACCCCCCTGTAGTCTCGCCCATTATGAACAATGTCAAGGTCACCAAAATGCCGGTGGATGGTCGCATTGGCCTCAACCTCCTCTCCAAGAGGCATTCCAGAGGCTGCTAGTCCCAGCTACACAACTCAGTCCCATGGGAACCTTCTAAGTTGCGAACCTCAGGTCCACCCAGCCTCTAGCTCAGGTTAGCCTGCCGGTCACCTGGCGGTCCTGATAACTTCCGCACAACATCACCTTTGATGTGGCTGATACCACGTTGCCCTATAGTGGCATCCTGGGGTGCCCTGCCCTGGCAAAATTCATGGCCGCATCCCATTACGCTCACAATGCTCTGAAAATTCTAGGGCCGTGGGACTTTACCACCATCAAATCTGATAGGAGGGGTGCCATCTACTGTGTGGAATAGTTGTACCAGATAGCTGCAGTGGTGGTCCCTGAGAATGACGACATCCTAGCAAGCTTAGGGATCCCTGGAATGAGGACGCGCCAAGAACCTCTACTCAGCACTCGAGGAAAAGAAAGACAATCTCTGAAGACAACAAGCTGACCAAGACGATGCCACTGGGATACGATGGAAACCATCCCGTCACCATTGACGCCACCCTTTCTGCTAAATTGGAAAGTGCGCTCGTCACCTTCCTCCGAGGGAACTATGATGTGTTTGCTTGGGATCATCAGATCTCCTCAGGGTCCCTAGGGAGGTGACCGAGCACCACATGGCAGTGTGCCTTGGCGCTCGTTGTTACGCAGGAAGTGCGTTGACAAGCTCTGGACGGCAAGAGCTTATATGCTCCGAGGTCCGAAGGCTCAAGAAGGTTGGGTTTATCTGGGAAGTGCTCCACCCCATATGGCTGGCTAACCCTGTTGTGGTGCCCAAGGCCAAGGACAACAAGGGGATATGCATCAACTTCACTGGTGTGAACAAGGCTTGCCTTAAACATAAGTCATAAACCTTAAACCTAAACCATGAAAAATGATGTTGTTAAAACTTGGTAATACGTAATAGACTATCAACTTTTAATATTCGAAACTTGGTAAATTTGAAAAACTTATCAAAAATATATTCTAAATTGATCTTGTTCTAAAATACTCGTTGCAACGAACACGAATATGCAAACGAAACTTATTCGGACTTTCGGTTCAAAAGATACAGTAAATTCAAATTTGAAGATAAAATGAAAAAAAAACATGGCATGCAACTCTACCAAAACATGGCATGCATGGACCCCCAATGTGGTAATTAAGAATTAATGGCATAAACTAGTGCATCAATTTTAAAGCAAATAGGTGACCGTATGCATGCGTTCCCTGCACCTACCTGGCCCATGAATTCCGTACTGCTCTATGCTTATTATGATTGTATTTTGTTTTGGTTATTGTAGATAGAACTGCTCAAAATGGAAGCGCTTGCCATTATTTGATCACTTTGGCTATGTAAAATTATAAGATTTTTAGAGATAAAAGTACTTCTCTGATGCAGGTTATCGACAGATATGACAGGACTCTTCGTTTATGGTCCTCTCTATAACGTGTGAAGAATCGAGACCTGTTTACGGAGGTGTGTACACAATTGAAATCTAAACGAGGGATACTTTTACCCAATATGGGTAGCAACATGATCTTAGGGTTGCTCCCCTATGCTTTAGGCATTATACGAACTCTACATGTCTCTTTGTATTTCGTCATTTTTAATTTTTATTTATGTGAGAGAACCTTATTTGGCAGTGTGCATCTTAATTATGCAGAGGCCGGGTATAATTTTAAATCTTTTAAGTAATATAAAGCACCCCTTTTTGAAAAAGATGGAACTGCTCAAATTGTTGTCGATATGTCATACAGTGGAATGAGGCGATTGTCCCAAATGATTTCCCTACACATTTTACCTCGCTGGAGTCCCATGTTATGCAGTTTTACCTATTGGTTTGAGTGAAGCATTCTCCTCGAATTGGCAGCTCAAGCAATTGTGATCCGGACCATGTTGCCTAACTAGTGGCACTGTTTCCAGGATTGGGCTACCTTTCCATTGCCCGGAGGAGATAAGAACTGTCGTACATATGACAACTGAAATGCCATTATGAGCTGCCAGTGTAATTGTTTACATCCAGCAAATTTGGCTATCCTTGAGATTTGTCTGGTGCTTTGATGGAGACCAAAAAAGTTTGGCTCGCCCAAAACAAGTAACAATGGACCGAAGTTGTAGCCTTGCAGGTTGCCAACCAAACAGAGGCGTGACGCTTTTACCAATTTTTTTTTTGCAAACTAAACTTTGAGTCGACTCACAAACAAGCTGCCAAAACATGACTATTATTTAATTAATAGAGGGGTAAACCACAAATATAGTACATATGCTCGTACTTAAGAAAACAAATCACAATTTCACAAATAGTGGGAAACATGAGTGGTACCATCATTCCTAATAATCCTCCTCTGAGGAGCAAACTCTAGCCTTCTTGTAAACCTTCCCTAGCCGGCAGAAGTAGCCCTGCTCCGGTGCGCAGTGTGAGTCGTCGGAGCAGATGCAGAGTCCTTCAATGGCACAGCGATTCTTGATGATGTTGGGAGTTCCGTTGATACCGAGCACCTGGTCGGTCCACTCACTGGAGAAGAGCCCGTCGGGGTCGTACCTGCTCTTTACCTTAAGGAACTTATCGGCTTTGGGGTACCTTGTGATAGCACCGTCGAAGGCGAAGTTGCGGTTCTTGCCCCAGTGCGGCAGACCGCCATACTTACCCAACGCCATCTGTTCGATCTCGTCCACCACATCGGCATGGGCGTGTGGCATGCCGTCGGTGCGGCTCCGGTAGAAGAGGATGTCGACATCGATAGAGTCCTCGTGCTTGCCGAGGTACGCGGAGGATGCCTTGACGTAGCGGAGGACCAGGCCCACCCTGCCGTCGAGGGCGCCACAGAATGCGTCCGGGTTGAGGTCCCGGAGGTTTAGCATGTCGGCTATGAACGCCGGCGCCTTGGAGAGCGCGACGCTGAAGCCGGAGTTGTACATGAAAGATCCCCGGATGCGCGGGTCCCAGGCGCAGGAGGAGAGGAGGGCATCCTCTGGGCCGTCGATGCATGAGCCAGACGCCTGGATGCGGTGTTGGTACCCCACAATCGGGTACCCCGTGAAGGAGACCCCATCGTTTGTGAAGCCGAAGGCCGGCAGCTGTCTCGTGGCCCCCTCCTCCTCTGCCGCGCACCGGGCGATGTCAGTGCCGTTCTCCTGCAGTTGCTCCTCTATGGCTCTTCCGCCCACGAGCAGGGCGGTGGGGACGGAGCGGAAAAGGAACAACTCGCCGAGGCCATTCCCCGGCGTCGAGACGTCGACGCGGTCGTCCTGGCGATAGATGACCTTGTTGTGCTGGGGCTGCCATATCATGTCGGCGAACTCGTGGAGACGGCCCCACTCGGCCACCCGCGCCGTGAAGTCCGACTCGCTGCGCTCCACGAACGTCACCGACCGCTTGAACAGCGGTTGCAGGGCCAGAGTCACCTGGGAGACGACGCCGAGGACCCCAAGGGAGACCTTGGCGGCGTCCAGGTCCGGGTGATCGGCGCCTAGCTCCCGCACCATGGCGAAACCATCACACGCCGGCGCCGGCGTCACGATCCTCAGACCGACCACGTACTCGTGCACGGCGCCTCCCTTGGCCCACAGCCCGCTCCCGTGCGCACCCGTCGCGAGGAGCCCGCCGATGGTCAGGCCGTACCAGTACGGCGAGTGCGGCAAGGACAGGCCTGCTGCGGCGGCGGCCTGGATCAGGTCCCGGAGGACCATGCCGCTCTCCACCGTGATGAGATGCCTCTCGGCGTCGATGGAAACCGTCCGGTTCAGCCGTGTGGTGCTTATGATCGTGCCCTCGCTGCCGCCGGGGCACGCCAGCTTGGGGCCGCTGTGCGAGTGCTTGGTGGCCACCTTCATCTTGCGTTTGGCCGACGCCGCGGCGGCCACGGCCGCGACCAGCTCCTGCTCGGTGCTCGGGTAGACGACGTTGGCCGCGTGGCAGATGGTGCGGTCCGTGAAGGAGCCGTAGGTGTTGGTCACCGTGCAGTTGGACGTGCCATCCGTGCAGGCCACCGGGTCGGGTGGAGGGCTGCAGCCGGCGAGCTGGAGCAGGATCGCTACGAGGAGAACAGCAGCCAAGCTCTTCATTGCTCGTGTTTGTGCTTGCTCTCCTTGCGACATCGCTGACTTCTCGAATGAATGAGTGCCTGCACTACAGCTTGCCTGTACACTGTACTATCTACTAGGCCTTAGATATAGACAGGTATATATATAAAGTTAAGACACATCGAAGTGCACGAAAATGAAAAAAATAAATACAACCAGTTGAGCACACAGCTTAAATCCTGCCTCTCCATCAGACATAGAGATCCCCGCTCCTCATGTGCAACTTCCTTGATCGAGTATAGAACGAACGAACAGGTTCCAGCGTGAGTGAAGTCAGCAAAATTAACATAGAGATGAGCTTTGCATTTTTTGTAGAAGTGACAAACAACTATGAGTGCAAAACGAAAACACTTTAGTTATACGTAAGTTGGCTGACTTTTAAATTTGTGTAAGTGTGAGTTGATTTTTTGATCGTCGATTCTTTTGTCAAGATTCATACTTTCTTCGTTGTTTCATGCCTTCTTAGACTGAACTTTTGAACTGCTTCTATTTGGAGTTAGTCGATTTTCCTATTGGGCTTGAAGCTCGTTATCCATTTTTTTCCTGTGTGTATGTTTTTTTTTCCTTTTTAGTTGATTTTTATGAGTATATTTGGGATATTGGGCGAGTGTAAATGTATACATGCAAATATTATAAAATGTGTTGTTTGTAAATTATACTAAAGTGCAAAAATTGCACTATTTAGATGCTTAGAGAGTGGTTTTTGACTTCTTGGTGTCCCTACACCCTCATGAAAAGTAAATTCAAAAAACAAAATCATAAAATCTGAAATTTGGTGACATCAGATATGCTCAAACTTTGTGTGTAGATAAAACATTTGAGGAGCTCTACCCAAGAAAAGTATTTCACTGCTCAAAGTTTTGAGCATGGATTTTTGTTTGCCATGTGTAGAGCTAATCAGATGATATTTCTCGACGTAAATGTGTAATCACCTAAAATGTTTGAGCATATTTGTCAGTGACACGGGAATGGACCCCTTGGCCTCCAGAGAACGTGCTGGCCTGACAGTCCGTCCGTTGGATGGGGCTTGCGTCTATAGCAAGCAATAGATACGTCGTTGGGCTTTCCCCCTCAACGGTATTCCGTCGTCTTGGTGCTCGAGCAGATGAGGATCCCGGGCGATCCACAAAAACATGGTGCTCGGGGCCGTGGGTGACTGTGACACACAACACTGCGTCCTCGGGGATCTTGTCTAGTCACTTCCTCTGACGGGACGTGCACTTCGGCAACACCCATACGCCCGATACAGCTTTACCATGCCAGACCTTGTTCGCTGACGGTAGGCGACGTGCGCCTGGTAAGAAGGTATGCGGTAGCATCCTCCACAAGCGTTACCAACTATCTCTGTTTGGTTCGTCATGTCTGGCGTACGGAGAAGGAGGGTCAACTTGGCCCAAGGACATAAAAGGAGAGGAGATGGGTCATTTGAAGGGAGGTGGTAATAGCCAGCTGAAATTCGGCCCGATGGATATATAGGAAGAACACAAGGGTAGGAGGTAGAGTGTTACACCTCGCCAGTGGCCTGAACCTGGATAACTTATTTTGTCGTGTCACCTGGAGTGTTTTAACCCCTAGCCGAACAATATAGGAGTTGCACCGTAGCTCCGATATCAAAGATCACTCGTCGACAATATTTGATGTCACATAGTTTCAGTTTTTTTATTTGTTTCCTAATTTTTTGAATTTATTATTCACGAGGGTGTAGGGACTCCTGAGAGCTACCACACCTTTCTCACATGGTTATTCTATGCATGTTACAAGAACTACATTTCAGTGCGAAGTATTGTGCAATATTTTTAAAGTTTTTTTTCAAGTTCTTTCTTCTTGAAGGGCAATATCAACGCCACTTATCCATTCTTCTTAGAAATATAATTGTTTTCAGATTTTTCCTCTTTAAGGCTAATATTAATGGCACTACCCATTCCTTCTTAGATTTTTTTGCAAAATTCACTATTATATGCTTATTTTTGCATATTAAAAAAACCAACTTAAGTGCAAACCGCGACCAATTTTTGTCACTATTTCTTTTAGTTTTTTATTTCCTTTCTTCTTAATAGTAATATGGCTGCCACTAATTCATTATTTCTTAGAAAACTTTATTTTTATTTCCTTTTTTGTGTAAGTATAGAGGCAAATACTTACATCATGTGTGTAAATTATGTAGTGCAAAAATTGCACTATTATATGCTTATTCTTCTCATATTACAAAAAGTGCAATTTCAATGCAAAATTGTGTGCATTTTTTTCACTTGCTTTTTTCTTAAAGGGCTTCGATAATTTCATTACTTTGATTTGTTTCACTTTCTATTTCATATTTTTTGTTCGTTAAGGGTAATACCAACGCCACTAATTCATTTCCCTTCTAGATCACTTTTTTTTTTTGCATTTTTACTATTATACGCTTATTCTTGTATATTATAAAAAGTGCAGCTTTTGTGCGCATATTCTGTCATTTTTTTTATTTCTTTCTTCTTAAAGGGTAATACTAATGCCACTACTTCATTCTTCGTTAGGAAACTTCATTCCTTTCATTTTTTATTTTTTATTTTTTTCATTTATACTTTAAGATGACACCAGAACGGGTTAACGGATTGTTGTTTATCTTCAGCCCAACGACTATTGTGGGCTTATATTGGTTCTGTTTGCAAAAGTTTGAGTTCTGCATATCAAAATTGGCAAAAACATGTTTTGTGTGAGTCAATTTGGTAACTAACTATATATTAGAAATTGACTAACCAAATCATAAAACTAAACAACTCCCTTGTTGTCGGCCTCAGACAAAAATAGACGTAAATCCGATATCGAGGCATCTAACAGAGTCTAACCAAGACGTCGTCCACACAAGCTTAGCCAATGGCACGGGCCCTTGGAGACGCAAACACCCCTAACGTGGGTTGGGGCCGGTGGCGGGCGCAGGTGTCGCATGCTAGTGTTCTCGGTCTCAAAGCTAAAATTAGAGAAGTCATACAATTTTCTTTCAGATTTTTCAGAAGGATTTTCTCCATAATTGTTTTTGAAAGCCATCACCGTAGAAATGGGAAGTACTCAATCACAACTATGGATTTCATGAATGGCAATTTTTGAAATAAGAAAAGAATAGTCATTGTCATTAATTAAAAACAATAGAATTTCCCTGATAATTTGCGAAGGACATATTTATCAACAAACCGGATGCAATTAATGCAAACGCGGCCGAATTCATATAAACATGACATATTTCATATAAACGGAACGAAAATGTTTATATTTTGGACATATTTTAACTAAAAAGGTAAAACTATGTGCAAATACGGCCAGGCAGAGCTTCACTCCCACGACACGGATACACTACTCTAATCTACGGTCAGCCGTGGCGGGTCCCTTTGTCTTTCCCATGTCCGGCAGCCCGCTCACCGGACTGCCGGGAGCCCTGGAGTTATATGCTTCAGCCAAAGGCGGCTCGCTTTCACATCGCTCATCAGAGTGGAACTGCCGGCTGATGCTTCAGACAGAAGGGGGCGCCTCCACTTGCTTGGAGCCCAGACGGGGGCCGACGATGGTCCGAGATAAAGAACCGGAGAAGACACCGGCTGTGTACGCCGGCATCGCCTCGGCGGTGCCCTTCCTGGGACCCAAGCGACGGCGGCCTCCCGTATTTTACTTTCCCTCGATGTTGGTGGCGGATGCGGACGCACTAGCCTTCGCTTCATCGATCTTCGTGCAGCCGGTATCTTTCTCTACCGGCAGGGCGCGGTTACGCGCACGTTGATGGCGGATGTCGCGGTCGCAGGCACGGGGGGCACGGTACGATGCGGCATCGTTGACGGCAGCGACGACGCTTGTTCCACCGGGCTCCCCGCCGTGCCGGCCTGGAGCAACCTGCCACTCCTCCGCGAGCTGGCTTGGAGCGGCGAGGTGCTGAACCACGCGCCGGCTTGTGACAGCAACTTGCTCGGTCAGGCTAGGCGAGGGAGGTGGAGCAGCCAGCTGCCTCGCTCGTATCCGGCCTGCTCGGTTGGCCACCCAGTCGGCTTTTATACCAGAAAACTGCTCTTCTTGCTCGTCGGATGCCATCAAAAGGGTAGAGAAAATGGTGGAAGGAGTAGACGAGGAGCAGCGGAGTGGTGCGATTCTTGCCCGGCTTGTGGCCTCGTTTAAATAGAGGGCGAACAAGAGGAGCTTGCCCGACATTGCGTTTAACTGGCCCGCTCGTGAACGAACGTGTGGCCGGAGTAGGTTCCTCAGCTTCCATGTGGGTTTAATGAAGACATTTGAATGCGGCGAGGATGCGTGTGTTCAGTCGGGCGTGCAGCGGGTGGCGCCCTCGATCGGCGCGTCACTTCAATGGCCGAGGCAGTGAGAGGCCGCGTCCGTCCTGAATTGTTTTTAATGTGGAACGGCGCGCTCTACAATGGCATGAATGCAGCCAGCTGGCGCTTGGCGGGAAGCGCGTACGGGAGAGAGGAGGGGTTTTGGATGGGCCAGGTCGGTCAAAAGCGGGCATGAAAGCGGTCCGGACTCCGGCAAAGCTCCCCACATTTGTCTTTAGTTTGCGGGAGAAAGTATACCCGAACCGTCCCACGAACTGATACAGGACCGCATTGAATGGACTTCCGTGGTCCGAACGGATGCGAGAGGTTTAATGATGGATGTTGGACATGCCCGACGAACATACTATTCAGTTTTCAAACTACGTGGTCCATGTTGATCGAGTTCCGCGCTCTCTTGTATATCTTGAGGAATCTCATATCTTCAAGTCAAATGTCAAGCTGCCTCTGCTCGTCAAGAAGAAAATGTCAAACTGCCTCATCATGTTCATTAGTCAAAGCACCAAGTATCGTCGTGTTTTGCATCTTTGAGCCCGGTCTCATGTGTGCTACATGCATGCATGGGCGAGTTATCTAATGATATGCAGCTGTCCAAGCATACGACCTCCAACTAATTAACATGCTGGCGTCCACTCACAACCTAAGTAAATAAACTATGAAAAACCTACAAAACAACGCCGTGCTTAACTGCAAAGATGTTGACCTCCCACGCTACATAGCTGTAAACAAGAAGGCCTAGAGCGCCGCCGGATGACACAATCACGCCATCAAAGAGCAGTGCTATCGTTGTTTCACCGACGGAGAGAGAAACCAGAAACCATGGAGAGCGGGTCTGGCTTCTCCGGCTGCGTGGAACATGGTAAGTCACACAACGCCGAGTCAGTACTACAGCTGGCATGCTGCCCATAACCGAAGATACCGGACAGCTACTGGGAATGCCGCCTCTCACGTGGATAGAAGGGTGACATATCCGACACCATTCACCATTCAGAGCAGGTCAATGCTCCAGGATGATGTTCCGTACGGGATGTCAGGAGAAATAGATTTAGATGCTGTAGCGGGATCCTCAACAGAAGGCGGATGCTTGAGGAAAAAAGTATGATCCGATGTAAAAAACTGAAAATGTTGGAGTAGAGAGTAAAGATGCATGACATGCATATGTATTGCTTGATGAGGACAGTGGTAGCTTTTGTTGAGGAGAAAAAAATCAATGTGTATGGCTCAACCTACTTTTTTTTCATGTGGCATCTTTATCCATATGTCATCATAGTCGGAAGATACAGAGTGAATTGCAGAAAACCACCACATTGACGCATAGGTTTGCAGAAAACACTTTTTTTACGAATTTGGGCCAGAAACCACTAATTTTCGGTCTAATCTCTTGCAAAAAAAACACCGATCGGACTATTTGGACATTTTAACTGCGATTATGATATGTGGAGCCCGCATTTGATGATGCGGCAAACTGGTGTTTTTCAAAAGAACCCTTTCTCAGAAGAAAAAAAAGAAATCTCCCTTCCCTTCCCGATCCAACCAGGATTCAGGCCCCCGCCGCCGTTCCCACAAGCCACCGCCGCCGCGGCCTAGGCCAAGATGCTCGCCGCCTCATTGCTGCGCTGCGGCGGCTCTATCCTCGTGCCTGCCATGGCCACAACCTAGTCCAGGTCGACCCCGCAAAAAAAAAAGCCTAGTCCAGGTCGAGGCCGGCGGCCATGGCCGAGCCGCAGAGGTCAGCCGGCGCCCTGTTCCATGAAGCATGGGGTGGGGGCTAGCGGCGGCTTTGGCCTCCGAATCACCACTCGGAATGCTCGTGGCCTCCTCCTTCAGGCACGGCGGTAGTGCAACGGCGGGCGCACGGACCGCCTGCGCCCTCCCTCCAGCGACGGGGAGCAGCACAAGCGCAAGCAGCGGGGAGGTTGCACGCAGCACGAGCGCGAGCGGCGGCGGCGGCGGGCAGCACCGGAGCCAAGAAGAGCAAGTAGCGACACGCATCACCGAAGCAAGCAACGGCGCGCCGGCGAGCCGAACTGGCGCAAGCAGCAGCGGCGGCGCACAGCACGGGCGCAGCCAGGCAACAACCCTCGTTGTTGAGCTCTGTCGCCGCGGGGCACCGGCGTGGGTGACAGCGCACGAGCGCAAGATGGCCGGCGGCAGAGTTCGGCTGAGCTGGTGTGGGAAGGGCCCAATTGCATTTTTCTGTTCAAATTAAAGGGTGCCTTTGTAAAAATACCAGGGACCTCACATGTCATAATCGTGGTTAAAATGTCCAAATAGACCGATCAGTGTTTTTTGCAAAAGATTAGACCGAAAATCAGTGTCTTCTGGCTCAAATTCGTAAAAGAGTGTTTTCTGCAAACCTGTGCGCTAATATGGTTGTTTTCTGCATTTCACTCGAAGATACACGGGCATGTATAATGAAGGTGAACAATTTTATTCAGAACATGAGAGTGATTAATAACCCACAATCAAAACAAACGAGGATAAAACATTGTGATGCAGAACTATCACATTATTAAGCACCGCTAATATGGTGGTTTTCTGCATTTCACTCGAAGATACACGGGCATGTATAATGAAGGTGAACAATTTTATTCAGAACATGAGAGTGATTAATAACCCACAATCAAAACAAACGAGGATAAAACATTGTGATGCAGAACTATCACATTATTAAGCACCATGCATGACACAGAGATATCCATAAAGTTCATACTTTCATAGTACCTAGTTGCTGCCGCTGCCGCTGCCGCTGCCGCTGCCACTGCCGCTCGGATAGTAGCAGTAATCAGAATCCGAACACGTCCATCTCCTCAAACTTTTTCCCTCTCGGCCTTGGCAACCCTCCATAGTGAGCTCTCTCTCACAGTCGCCGGAACGATCTTGGGAGTGACGAACGAGAACTTTGATGCCGACAGGTTCGCCCTATACTCCGGGTTCTCCTGGAGGAACTTCTCCACGTCGTTGCCGGACCGCGCGCGCTTCCCGTTGGGTAGCAAGTAGTAGGTGTCCATCTTGGACAGGTCACGCCGCATGATCACCAGCCGCTCCGTCGCAGGTGGCGGGCGCGGGATGCCTGGCTTGTCCATGACCCAGATGCAGCTGCTGTCGCACGGAATGTCCTCCGGCTGCTTGCAGGAACGGCCGGCGCTAGGGTCCCTGCCACAGAACCAGGGGTCCTCGGCTAAGCTCTCGCGGATCGTCTCGAACTCCTCTTTCGTTGGGATCTTGCGCCATTTCTTACATTTGTAGCATTGGACCGTGTACATGCCGATGGAGTCCTCCAACCTTTTCTTAGTCTGTCAAATCATCAAAAATTAGTTTAAGGCGGCACGTGTACTAGTAGTTGGTTGTATCAGGCAAGACAAACAGATTATATGAAGTACCAAATTGAATGTACATGGTTAGGACATCACAAGAATTATCTAATGAAGTAAGAATATGAATGAAGTGAGAATGGAAAAACAAGAAAAAAGAATATGAATTAAGTGAGAATATGAATGTACATGGTTATGAAATCTAAAGAATGAAAAAACAAGAAAAAAATGCCAAGCACGCATAGAATTTTCTCAAGTTCCATATCGCTTACTTTCTGACGGTCCTCCCGTACTCTATCCATTATCCTAATCATAAGGTTCATTAGGAAACAAACAAGATTTGCTTGCAATAGCTTGGTGTTTGAACGAATTAAATTTTGAATGACATGTTTTATATAGTATGATAAATTGAACCAGATATAATTTTTTACTCCCTCCATTTAAAAATATAGTGCACATTAGCCTTGGTGAAAATTTATAAATATTGGTCAAAATATATGACGCTCATTGTGTTGCTGTCAACAGGAAGGGAAACCCTATCCCCTCCTGCCCCGGCTCGGAGGTGCGGAGCCGGCGAGTCACAACCACACACCTTTCCACCGAAGAACACCAATCCAAAGAAGAATCGACACTTGCTGGAACTTCCAATCTCCACAGAAAAACTAATGTTCGGACTAAGAACCGAGGAGCACCCACCAACCACAGGACAACTCTCCCAAAGAACCAGAGGCCCATGGGCAGTCCAAGGAGGTCACAACCACAAGGCGCCGTCTCTGCCCAACCAGAGACAGGTTTCGGGCTTTCGCTAGGAATCCGGGTCAGGATCGAGAGGAGAAACCTAAGTGGCACCTCTAGGAAGAAAATCAACACACACACACACACACACACACACACACACACACACACACACACACACACACACACACACACACACACACACACACACACACACACACACACACACACACACACACACACACACACACACACACACACACACACACACACACACACACACACACACACACCATGACTGGAGAACCAAACAAGGGTTTCCGCGGAATCGAGCCTATACCACCAGCTCTCGCTAGAACCAGATCCAGCGATCAAGGCCGCAAAGCAGACAGGGCCAGTGGGGGAATGAGTTAAGGAGGAGATGAGCCTGACCTTCAGATCTGGAGCAGAAGGTGGGGAATCCGGGTTGCGACCACAATCAGCCGAATCTTCTCCACCCGTGTAGCCGAGGAAGCCGGCTAGCACATCTGAGGAACGCTTCCTCGCCGTCCGAGGCCGCCGCCTTGGCGTCCAAGGTCCTCCGCCAGGGAACGAATCGGCAAAAATCTCACCACGACCTTCATCGCCAACCACACAGGCTGGCCCGGCGATCACCTTGGGTGGCGACATAGGAGGGAGAGGGTGAAGGGTGTGGCGGCGCTGGGGAAACCCTAGTCCCCTTGAGTCGCCAGATTCAATGGAGTGAGAGGAAAAAGCTCGAAGCCGAGCAGCCAAAAAGTTGTTTGGGAGGACAATGTGAGGTGTGGCTGCTTTCTTTTATGTAATCTATATCTTTTTAGATTAGTTGTCTTTCCTTTCTTTCTTTATTTGTTTCTTTTCTTCCCTTCTTGGCTTATCTCAACCCTTCTTTATCTTTCCGTTTCTTTCTTTATTTTATTTTATATTCTTTGGTTTGCTTACTCCTAGTTGTACTAATAACCTCTATTTGTCTTTTAGTTTATAAAAGTTGGAGTGGGGTTTTTACCCTACTGTTTATAGTCAAAAAAATTCTCAAGGCAATCCACTAGCAAGTAGTGTAGTATGAACTCAAAAAATCCGTCAACAAAGTTAGTCGCATTCATTTTTATGGTTGATCCATTTTTTTAGAAAGAAAGGTGATCCTATTAGTAATCAACATAGAATGATTAGGTTTGGACATAAATATTCTTAGATATCGACCTAGGAAGAAGAAGAAGAAACTGAAAAGAAGCACGAAACCATAACCGAATTGTGGAATTATCCCATCAACCATCAGTCCTATGGTGAACTACGTTGAGGGCATGATCAGGTCCATGGTGGTGGTTAATATGTGGGTGGTAGGATGATGATAGTTTGTGGTACTTATGTTGGGGTAGATCAAGTGGTATTTATAAAGAACGAAAGAAGTATAATTGCAAATACTCTCTCTGTTGGTAAAATGGTGAATGTAAAAAATGGTGCCTATTATTGAGACGATTGAGTAGTAGGAAAATTGTGAATTCAACAATTTTTACATCAAAAGTGAAGTAATTTACTATAGAGATATGATCTACACGTGGGCATATTTATTGGTTATGCAAACATACACAAGTAATAATTGTTGTTGACAGGATTTATTGGCATCAATCAATTGTTTTTATTGAGAGAATATTGTAACACTAATTTCGTTGGAGAGGATTTCGTCATTTAATTGGCATTATGTATGTGATCAGATATATGTTTGTCGGAAACTAATGGATTTGTTGGACTCAATGAATTGGTTTTATCGATAATATACTATGATATTACTTTTTTAGAGGATTTTGACATCTGTTTAGTTGTAATCTATGCGGTGAGATATATATGCGTCTAAAGTTTTATGATAAAAAATACTCAAGAAATGCTTTAACATTGTATGTTAAGAAAGACATGCATGGTTAAGACTATGAATATTATGACTACAATGAATACAACATAACTTTTTTGAGGTCACGGACATAAATTAGAAAGATAAAAAAGACAAGAAACCAAAACCGGATCATAGATTTACCTCATTAGGCATAGCCTATGGGGTTAGTTACCTAGATGAGCCTATTTTCTATTAGAAGTGGCAATTGTTATTAGGGGTGGACCTAGAAATTTTGTGGAAATGGAGCATTTCTTGTATAATTGTAAAGAATTGAAGGGTTTTAATTAAAAATACAAAGAAATGCTATAGAAATTTCAATGTTTGAGAGGGGTAAGAGCATCCACTCATCACTAGATAGGTCTGCCCTTGGATGGTACGTGGAAAGGGGTTGTACTTTTTACTCAGCGCTACAAAAGGAAACTACGATGTGTTTTATAATTTCCTGACTTCAATCATCCTTTTAATGGTCAGCATCACTTTTTCTTTCTAAATAAAGTAGTTTGATCCATAATTTAGAGTAAGAAAGATATAGTTTTGTGTGCCATTACCATTTCTGCCGCCATTTTCAGTAGCACGTGGATTCAATACATTAGCAATCACATCTATCAGAGACCAAGATTTACATCATATGTAAGAGGATGAAATAAACCAAAGTCGGTGACCACCACCTTGTATATATAGTGATAACCCACAAGCGTGGGGGATCTATTATAGCCTTTTCGATAAGTATGAGTGTCAAACCCAATGAGGGGGTCAACATAGGATTAGTATTCTCTCATGTTCTATCAACCACACTCATACAACTCTAAGCACACTAAATATTTGCTTTACCTAGAAACAAGAAATAAATATACTTTGCAGGGATGAAGATATAGATTTTCAAGACAATAAATAACATAAAATAAGAGTTATTTTCTGGTTTTTAAAAGAACAATAAATTAAAGTATTGTCCCTAAGAAATTGGATATGAAATTATCATGATAATAATCTTTTGTAGGTTTTTATGCGGGAGATGTCTATGCTAGCATATAGCAAAATCCATTGACTACAAGTACTTATGATTAGAACTATTAGTAAGCATCCGTAAATACTAACATGTCCATTCAGGTAAAACCCAACCATAGTATTAAGATCTAAGGTCCCGTTTTATCCCCTATGCAGCAACTCAGAAACTAAGGGTTTAGATTTTTGTCACTCTTGCAAACAATCATAAGCAATCACAAATTGCAACACCCTATAGCGGGGATCCCACACAAGTGCACTAATGGTAGGCACCATAGGACATCACCATAATAACATACAACTCAAATCAACCATAGCATATCGCAATTAACCCATATGACAAAAACAAAATACTCAGACATCAAAGAGATGCACCAAATCATTTATTTGTTGAAAGATGCACCAAATCATTGGATATTAATATATATAGCATCAAACATCATGTTCAAGTAGAGATTACAACAGGTTGCGGGAGAGTAGACCGCTGCATAGAGAGGGAGGAAGATGTTGGTGAAGGCGGCAAGTTGATGGAGACAATCGCCATGATGATGGTTCCCGGGCCGGCGCTCCGGCGCCAGTGAAAGAGAGGGCGAGACAAGTCCCCTCCTTCTTCTCCTTCCTTGGCCTCTCCCCTCGATGGGGAGAGGATTCCCCCTCTGGTCCTTGGCTTCCAAGGCCCGAGAGCCCCTCTGAGATCGGATTTCTCTTCTCTTTGTTTCTTCGTTTTCCACTCTGTTTTGGTACAATATCTGAGACCGAGCATCGTTTCTTAAATATTTGGAGATCTGTATCTACGATCGGGCTGAAATTTTAACAAGATTATTTTCCATAAGTTAGCTTTCTTGCAGCAAATGAATGATCTCAACCGAACTAGGGAGCTCCCATGTAGGTAGAGTCCTACTCGCACCGTGTGTCCGCGTGGTGCCCTCATGGCTCCCTCGCTCTCCTTCTTCTGGCTTAGGGTGTCTTTATTTGCATAAAAAATAACAAAAAAATTGAGCTCGTTCCGGCTTCGTGAATTTTTACCTATATTTCCAAAAACACTAGAAAATAGGAACTAGCCTTTGGCACTGGACTAATAGGTTAGTCCAAATAAAAAATATTTTTTTACCAAACATATGTAAAATTGGTATGATGATAGCATGAAAAAATAGATATGTTTGAGACGTACCAGTATCCCCAAGCTTAATCCTTGCTCGTCCTCAAGTAGGTAGATGTTAAAATGAAGATAATAACCTAGCATAATCTTGATTAATAATGTAAAGCATTGTGAACTCAAGATAAAAGTGGTTCAAAGCAATAGTCTATAGTTAATAACAAGCAAGTAACATCACGACATGCAAATAAAGATACTCTTGCTTTTCACGGTTCAATGCCTTTATGTCATACCAATCAATACTCATATGTATTAAATTCATGGTTCCAATTAATCAAGGCTTTATAATATCCAAACACCTTATGATAACTCAACACAGAACGTCGGTCAAGTAACCAAATCCACGACTCTTCACTTTCAACTACTCAACACTTCTCTTAGTGCCCAAGTCACAAGCTTGATCTTCACACGTAAATGTGACATATAATGATGATGGAGGTTTTAAGCGAAGTCAAAAACTAAGAAAGGCTCACATCAATGCAGCTGACCATTAGGCAATGGTGAAGTCTTACAATCGATATTGATGTGAGGAGTAGGGATTGCCACCCAACGGATGCACTATAGCTATAAGTGTATGAAAGCTCTCCAAGTGAACTAGTGCGATGTGCATCCAAATTGCTAGCTCAGAAAACCTAGAGCATTTTGAGCAAGCTCATGATTGGAATATGCAAGCCAAGTTCTATAATGTAAGGATCCCACTAGTATAATGATGAAACATATGAAAACTCTCTATATGAAGTACATGGTGCTACTTTGAAGCACAAGTGTGTATAAAGGATAGTAGTGTGATCCCTCTCTCTTTATTCTCTCTCTTCTTTGTTGGGCTTTTTTGGCCTCTTTTTCATGGGCTCTTTTTGGCCTATATTTTTTATCCTCACAGTTAGAGGTACACTCTAGATGACACCACACTTTTATTTACTCATAACTGCAAAAAAATGATGACTACAAAATGAATGCCTTTGGCTGTGTACCAGTATGTGCAACGATATAGCATAACAAAGATATCAAAAAAATGGACAAGCCATGAAAATATCATGCAAGGCTATATGACAATGAAAGCATAAGTCATGTAAAGTAACAATGGAAGTTAAATTGCAATATATCTCGGAATGTCTATGGAAATGCCATAATAGGTAGGATTGGTGGCTGTTTTGAGGAGATAGGTGTTTTATGTGTAGGAGAACAAGAGAAAGTTCTCCCACTTTATTTGGATGTACGGGCGATGGATGCACCTAGTCTCGATGTGAGAGTGGGCAATGCTTGGTGATACGTCCATTTTGCATGATGTTTTCCTATTGATATTTATTGCATTTGGACTATTATTTCACCTTATGATACAATTCTTATGCCTTTTCTCTCTTATTTTGCAAGTTTCACATGAAGAGCGAGATTGTAGGCAACTGGAATTCTGGACTGGAAAGGGGTGCAACAGAGATAGCTATTCCGCACAACTCCAAATGACCTAAAAATTTATGGATAATATTTTTGGAATATATAAAAATACTGGCAAAGGAATTACTAAAAGGGGACCTACCAGGTAGCCACAAGCCAGGGGGCGCGCCCTACCCCCATGGGCGCGGCCCCAAGCTTGTGGGGCCCCTGGCAGGCCTTCCAGGCCCATATTCTCCTATATGCTGCCATTTTCCCTAGAAAAAATCAAAGGAAGACTTTCGGGACGAAGCGCCGTCGTCTCAAGGTGGAACCTGGGCAGGAGCACTCACTACTGCAGGATGCTGCTAACGCGACACTACGAGCACATACCCTTCGAGAAACTGTGTGCGATGCCATAATCGCAAACGGTGGTGTATGAAAATCGTCAGAAATGTATAAAACATTTGCGATGGAGGACACATCAACCACGATTCAGATTTTAGTTGCGTGTGCAATGTAGGGCACACGGTTAACCCGTTCGAATTGTTTGCGATGAGGCAGAACAACAGAAATGGGCAGCCATATCAATATGTGTGTGATATACGGCATATAGTTCGCTCTGATGAACCGTTTTCTATTAGGGAGTGCAACATAAACGGTTAGCCAGATCAAGGTGTGTGTGATATAGGGCATACAGTTCACTCGGACGAACTGTTTTCGATTAGCGAACGCAACAGAAATGGTTCAACTTAACAAGATGTGTGTGATACGTGGCAAACAGCCGACTCGGATGAACTGTTTGCGATGAGAATTTACAACACAGACGGTTAATACAGTTAGTTCATGTGCGATTCTGTGTGTACAAAAAACTTTAAAAAATGCAAACTAGTTGCTTGCGGTTGGTAGGAGTATCGCACATGATGCGTCTGCGAGTACTCGTGTGCGATTATTAGTAAGTTACACATGCATTTCCTTATGTTAACACGTGTGATAAATAACATGTGGCACCTGATACGGTATTCGTGTTGTGTGTGTGCTCCACTTAGTCTTCCCGCGCTCGAGCGAATGCTTCTCGCGCTCCACATGGGTGAATTGTAAAATCCACGCCTATTCCCTCACCAGTTTTCCGCCACCAGGTAATGGCTTGCTGCATATAACCCATGCGGCAACGCACCGCCGCGACACTCTGCGAAGATCTAGTCCTCACCCGTCTACCATTAGTTATTCCAAGCATGCCAGGCAATGACCAAAGCTTCAACTTCAACGCCTACCTACGTTACATCTTCGGCGAGGAGAATGAGCCAGAGCAGGCCGGGGAGCAAGAGCTTCATCGGCCGGTGTAGGCACCATGGCCCATCGACAGCGATATCGGCGTCATAGTCCTTGGGAGCACAATCGACATATTGCAGAGGAGGTGTGATGAGCAGTTTGCCATCCATCGTGCAAAAGATCCAGAGCTGCTCAGCGGCATGATCGACGACCCACCCGAAGAACCGCCGTCACCAGTGCTCATCGAGAGCCTGATGCCCCGCAAGGAATGGGCAGAGGACCTCTACGATTCAGTCAAGACAAAGGCAGCCTACGGCTTCATCATTACCCGTTGTGGCCGTGTCAACCTCGATCTTGATGATGTGGTGGCCAGGCTCGAGCGCATCCTTGGCGGAGTTGACGTCCCCGACGAAGTAGAACATCGCCAACGTGATATCTTGAGGATGCAGGTGATCGACGGAATTTGCTACCAGAGACATGGAAATGGAGCGGTTTCGCGGAGTTATCATGCGAGCGATTGCACGCTATCAAGCTCTTCTGGAAGAGGCCCAGCAGCCCCAAGAGCCTCCCAGCGCCAGCAGCTCCGTAGGCGGAGGCGGGTCGGGACACTCGGAGTGAACGACCACAAGGGTGCTATGCTGATCATGGAGTTCGAGAAGACCATCGTCGGAAGGCCGCCAACTCAGCCTTTTAGCTTATATTTTATTATAATTGTGTGCATATGTAGGTCATGAGTGTTCTGGGTCTTGCCGCATTTGGCATTTTAAATTATCTTGAATATGTAAGACAATTATTAAGAATTATAAACCATTGCCATTTTAACTTTGCCTCAACGGCAAGCAGAGCGCGCGTAGGGACGCCAGAGCGGAGCGCGCCGTGGCCGCCTCAACGGCGAGCAACCACATGGTCAACCTTCTGCCATCAATAAATTTTGACCTTGTTTCTCGTTACATTGCTGATTACAACGCAATAAGTAATTGCAAATCTGTTCACACCTATCAAACTAATATGTGTTCACACTTAGCATCGGGCTATAAAAAGTACCCACTCGAAAATTACTTCACAGTTCCTCTCCTCATCACCCACAAAACTGGTTTTCTGTTAAGTCGTTCCACCATGACCGGTAGGAGGAGTTTAGGGTGGACATATAACCAGGCAGCAAAGACCAAGGCCGCGGAAGCACTAGAGAGGTCCCGCCGTGAAGCCGCAGCCGCAACAGAGATGTCCCGGCGCACTGCGGTGCCCTCGAATGAGCTCTCACGGGCACGCGAGGGCTCTCACAAGCGCAGTCGCGGCATCGGTCAACGATCCGGCGACGACGACATTCTCATTGGCATCACTACGCAGCAGGAGCTGGTCGACGACTTGATGAAGCTGCTCAAGATCAGCGATACCTCGGTTGACAAGGCGACCGGCCTTGTCGAGCAACTCATGGATGACAATGCGAAGCTCCTCAAGTTGGTCGCCGAGAAGGAGGAGGAGGCCGCTGGCTGGAAGATGCTGCATGAGCAGAGCAGTGCCTCGGAGATGACGCTGAAAGCGGTCGTCGAGGAACTGATGGGTGGCTTGAGGAAGCTCCGGATCGAGCGCGAACAGGAGGTGGAGGAATCTGTGGCTGCTTTTAAGCAAAGTCATGAGGAATTGAAGATGGAGGTGGAGGATTTCGCCGCCCAGCGATCCATCAACGAGTAGAGACAGTAGCGGCCTAGATCGTTGTCTGCAATTTCCTTCTTCTCTTGCCCCTGTGTCTTCCGGGCTTTGCCGCATGTGGCATTTTAAATTATCCAGAATATGTAAGACAATTATTATCAGCGCCATACACACACACACACACACACACACACACACAGATATATATATATATATATATATAGTAAATTTGTCGTCGTATATTATCCGTTGCCATTTTATTTGTGGTCGTATTATCCGTTGCCCTATGTGGCAATTTAAATTAGGGCGGTATACGAGTAGAAAACACAAATAAAGCAAATTTCACATAGAATAACAAGAGGGGCATGTTTCCCTACCAGAACCACGAGGGTTGCGATAGGCTCCGGTTTGTAAAAGGCTTGTAATATAGCTTCGCCCAAATTGGACAATTATATATACCATGTAGTGACACCATGCCAAGTTTCATGATTTCCCGGTGAGTTTTGGATTTACAGACATTTAAAAACCGAGATTCACAATGTTTGTGGCCAGGCCAGGACGGCGAGACAGTTGAATCCGTTCCCATTTGTTCCACGGGACCTAAACATGCACCCCAAGGAAACATGTGCGTTTTTTCTAGCCATTTTGGTGCACTGCAGCATGTATTTGTAGTTCGGATTTGAATGGTGCACATTAAATGCCTAGAAAACTCAATTAATGAATAAAAAGGTCAAACGAACCCTGAATTATTTCAAAGTTGAGCGCGAATCTCCAGTTGTTCCGTGTCGCGTGTAGAAGAAAATACGAGGCTAGAAGAGGGAGTGATTATCGTTTGGCCCACAAGGGGGCATGTTTCCCTATCGAAACCACGAGGATTCTTGCGACAGGCTCCGGTTTGTAAGAGGTTTGTAATAAAGTTTGGCCCAAATTGGCAATGTTTTTACCACGGCATATATGTGCCATGATGTGACACCATGCCACCTTTGTTGACTTTCTGGTGAGTTTAGGATTTATGGGGACTTAAAAACCGAGATTCGAAATGTTTGAGGACAAGCCAGGACACCGGTACGGTTGAAATTTGTTCCCATTCCTGGCATGAGACCTAAACATGCACCCAAGGACACATGTATAATTTTTCTAGCCATTTTGGTGAATTGGAGCATGTATTTGTAGTTCAAATTTGAATTATGGACATTAAATGCCTAGGAAACTCAATTAGTGTATAAAAAGGCCAAACGAACCCTGAATAAGTTTAAATTTCAGCACGGATATCCTGTCGTTCCATGTTGCCCGTGGAAGAAAATACAAGGAGAAAAGAGGCAATGATTATGTTTCGCCCACAAGGGGAAGACGCTTCCCTATCAGAACCACGAGGCTTCTTTGAGAGAAGCTCCAGTTTTTGTAAGAGGTTTGTAATAAAGCTTGGCCCAAATTGGACAATGTTTTTACCACGACATATATGTGTCGTGGTTCTAAGTCTGACAGTAGAATAGGGGGTATGTATGAAGAGGCAAGATCCTAGCTATGGTGAGGTTGTGCACGCAACGTTTACAAGTTCAGGCCCTTCGCGGAGGAAGTAACAACCCTACGTCTCGGTGCCCGGAGGCTCGGTCGATTGGATTATGCGTGAAGTTATAGGGGGTGCGAACCCTTGTGCATGAGGAGGGGGTGGCTTATATAGAGTTCGCCAGACCCCTCCGACCCTCAGTTACACAGGGTTCAATGTACATAAAGATAGTAACGTTACTTGTAACGCCAGCATTAAAGTCACATAAATGATCATTAACACTAGGGAGTGAACGCCCGACCGTTGTCATTCAGAGTGACTTTAGATATTCTGTTCTCCGAGTGGTTTCTGGTATGGTCGAGTGGATATATCCTGGTTGAGTGGAATTGGGCTATATGAGTGAACACTCAATCGAGTGGGTTGTGTCCTGTGGTGATTTCAGTCGGTAGAATCTGTTGCCCTTTGGACGTCCTTGACTGTAGGGCAGTGTCCTTGGGTAGGGTGCTTAGACCGGTCCATTGTCCTACCCTACGTACATGTCATCGTCATTTCACTTGGGTTGGAGAACCATGCAAAAACTTTGACCTCATTTTCTGTTGCCTTGAGCCATTCAGAGGTTGTCGAGCGAACTTCATTGATAAGCTTCGAGTGTCTGATATGGTATAAAATCTCCGGCATGATTGACTGCTCCGCCGTTCTCGGATCTCGCGGGATTCGAGATTTGGGGAAGCGCGCAGGGCGGAGAGGGCCGTGGTAATCGGAGTGGATTAGGGAGGGACGCCTCGATCCCCGCGCCACCTTTTTCGCCATGTATTGCGCGCGCGACTGTGGCGGGATTTGACAGGATTGCCTGGACCCACAAGACAGTCACTCGGGGAACCAGCCCATATAAGGTCTTTGGGCCGGTGCCTTTGCAGTGTGCGCCCCATTTTTTCTCTTCCTCCTCTGCTTCTCCTCTGCGCCAGCCTCCTCCCTCGACGCTGACGCCCAGTCCGAGCACAACCCGCAGCGATGGCAAAGGACAAGACGGCGGCCCTGGAGCATGCGAAGAAGGCGACGGCGAAGGCGAAGGGCAAGAAGGCAAGCCGGGGAGGGTCGTCGTCGAGGTCTGGCCTGCCGCCCGGCTGGATTCAGGGCGATTGGATTCGCTCCACGATCCAGCAGGAGGATCTGGAGGATCTGCGGAGGGGGGGGGCTGATTCCCCACGGCTCCTGGCGGCTCCCGGAGGACGGGATCGAGCAATGGCCGCAAGAGGGTGAGTGTGTACTTCTCGCCACCCACGTCGACCGCGGTTTCTCTTTGCCTCCGCATCCTTTTTTCCAGGGTTTTCTGAATTTCTTTGGAGCCCAACTTCATCATTTCTCTCCCAACACCATCACATATTGTGCTGCATTCGTGCCTATGTGCGAGAACTTTCCGGGGTGTCGACCGCACTGGGGTCTCTTCAAGCACATTTTCACCTGTCGTTCTCAGTCTATAAAAGAGGCTAATCAGAGTGATGAGAGGACACATGTGATCCAGATGTGTGGAGGTTTAGGAATCCAGATGAGGGGCATGTTTCCCTACCAGAACCACGAGGGTTGTGACAGGCTCCGGTTTGTATAAGGCTTGTAATATAGCTTCGCGCAAATTGGACAATTATATATACCATGTAGTGACACCATGCCAAGTTTCATGATTTCCCGGTGAGTTTTGGATTTACAGACATTTAAAAACCGAGATTCACAATGTTTGTGGCCAGGCCAGGACGGCGAGACAGTTGAATCCGTTCCCATTTGTTCCATGGGACCTAAACATGCACCCCAAGGAAACATGTGCGTTTTTTCTAGCCATTTTGGTGCACTGGAGCATGTATTTGTAGTTCGGATTTGAATGATGGACATTAAATGCCTAGAAAACTCAGTTAATGAATAAAAAGGTCAAACGGACCCTGAATAATTTCAAAGTTGAGCGCGAATCTCCAGTTGTTCCGTGCCGCGTGTAGAAGAAAATACGAAGCTAGAAGAGGGAGTGATTATTGTTTGGCCCAGAAGGGGGCACATTTCCCTATCAAAACCACAAGGGTTCTTGCGACAGGCTCCAGTTTGTAAGAGGTTTGTAATAAAGCTTGGCCCAAATTGGCAATGTTTTTACCATGGCATATATGTGCCATGACGTGAACACCATGCCACCTTTGATGACTTTCAGGTGAGTTTAGGATTTATGGGGACTTAAAAACCGAGATTCGAGATGTTTGAGGACAAGGCAGGACACCGGTACGATTGTAATTTGTTCCCATTCCTGGCATGAGACCTAAACATGCACCCAAGGACACATGTATAATTTTTCTAGCCATTTTGGTGAACTGGAGCATGTATTTGTAGTTCAGATTTGAATTATGGACATTAAATGCCTAGGGAACTCAATTAGTGTATAAAAAGGCCAAACGAACCCTGAATAAGTTTAAATTTCAGCACGGATATCCTGTCGTTCCATGTTGCCCGTGGAAGAAAATACAAGGCGAAAAGAGGCAATGATTACGTTTCGCCCACAAGGGGAACACGTTTCCCTATCAGAACCACGAGGCTTCTTTGAGAGAAGCTCACATTTTTGTAAGAGGTTTGTAATAAAGCTTGGCCCAAATTGGACAATGTTTTTACCACGACATATTTGTGTCGTGGTTCTAAGTCTGACAGTAGAATAGGGGGTATGTATGGAGAGGCAAGATCTTAGCTACAGTGAGGTTGTGCACGCAAGATTTACGAGTTCAGGCCCTTTGCGGAGGAAGTAACAGCCCTACGTCTCGGTGCCCGGAGGCTCGGTCGATATGATTATGCGTGAAGTTATAGGGGGTGCGAACCCTTGTGCCTGAGGAGGGGTGGCTTATATAGAGTTCGCCAGACCCCTCTGGCCCTCAATTACACAGGGTTCAATGTACATAAAGATAGGAACATTACTGGTAACGCCAACATTAAAGTCACATAAATGATCATTAAGACTACGGAGTGAACGCCTGACCGTTATCATTCAGAGTGACTTTAGATCTTCTGTTCTCCGAGTGGTTTCTGGTATGGTCGAGTGGAAATATCCTGGTTGAGTGGAATTGGGCTATCTGAGTGAACACTCAGTTGAGTGGGTTGTGTCCTGTGGTGATTTCAGTCGGTAGAATCTGTTGCCATTTGGATGTCCTTGACTGTAGGGCCGTGTCCTTGTGTAGGGTGCTTAGACCGGGTCCATTGTCCTACCCTAGGTACATGTCATCGTCATTTTACTTGGGTTGGAGAACCATGCAAAAACTTTGACCCCATTTTCAGTCGCCTTGAGCCATTCAGAGGTTGTCGAGTGAACTCCATTGATAAGCTTCGAGTGTCTTATATGGTATAAAATCTCCGGCATGATTGACTGCTCTACCGTTCCCGGATCTCGCGGGATTTGAAATTTGGGGAAGCGCGCGGGGCGGAGAGGGCCGTGGTAATCGGAGTGGATTAGGGAGGGACGCCTTCGATCCCCGCGCCACCTTTTTCGCCATGTATTGCGCGTGCGACTGTGGCGGGATTTGACAGGATTGCCTGGACCCACAAGACAGTCACTCGGGGAACCAGCTCATAAAAGGTGTTTGGGCCAGTGCCTTTGCACTGTGCGCCCCATTTCTTCTCTTCCTCCTTTGCTTCTCCTATGCACCCACCTCCTCCCTCGACGCCGCCGACCCGTCCGAGCACAACCCGCAGCGATGGCGAAGGACAAGATGGCGGCCCTGGAGCATGCGAAGAAGGCGACGACGAAGGCGAAGGGCAAGAAGACAAGCCGGGGAGGGTCGTCGTCGAGATCTGGCCTGCCGCCCGGCTGGATTCAGGGCGATTGGATTCGCTCCACGATCCAGCAGGAGGATCTGGAGGATCTGGCGGAGGGGGCTGATTCCCCACGGCTCCTGGCGGCTCCCGGAGGACGAGACCGAGCTGCGGCCGCAAGAGGGTGAGTGTGTACTTCTCGCCACCCATGTTGACTGCGGTTTCTCTTTGCCTCCGCATCCTTTTTTCTGGGGTTTTCTGAATTTCTTTGGAGCCCAACTTCATCATTTCTCTCCCAACACCATCACATACCTTGCTGCATTCGTGTCTATTTGCGAGAACTTTCTGGGGTGTCGACCGCACTGGGGTCTCTTCAAGCACATTTTCACTTGTCGTTCTCAGTCTATAAATGAGGCTAATCCGAGTGATGAGAGGACACATGTGATCCAGATGTGTGGAGGTTTAGGAATCCAGATGAGGGGCATGTTTCCCTACCGGAACCACGAGGGTTGCGACAGGCTCTGGTTTGTAAAAGGCTTGTAATATAGCTTCGCCCAAATTGGACAATTATATATACCATGTAGTGACACCATGCCAAGTTTCATGATTTCCTGGTGAGTTTTGGATTTACACACATTTAAAAACCAAGATTCGCAATGTTTGTGGCCAGGCCAGGACGGCGAGACAGTTGAATCTGTTCCCATTTGTTCCATGGAACCTAAACATGCACCCCAAGGAAACATGTGCGTTTTTTCTAGCCATTTTGGTGCACTGTAGCATGTATTTGTAGTTCGGATTTGAATGATGGACATTAAATGCCTAGAAAACTCAATTAATGAATAAAAGGTCAAGCGAACCTGAATAATTTCAAAGTTGGCGTGAATCTGCGGTTGTTACGTGTCGCGTGTAGAAGAAAATCTGAAATTTGGAAGAGGAGTGATTATCGTTTGGCCCTGAGGGGCATGTTTCCCTATCAAAACCACGAGGTTCTTGCGACGAGCTCCGGTTTGTAAGAGGTTTGTAATAAAGCTTGGCCCAAATTGGCAATATTTTTACCACGACATATATGTGCCATGACGTGACACCATGCCACCTTTGATGACTTTCTGGTGAGTTTAGTATTTATGGGGACTTAAAACCGAGATTCAAAATGTTTGAGGACAAGCCAGAACACCAGTATGATTGTAATTTGTTCCCATTCCTTGCATGAGACCTAAACATGCACCCAAGGACACATGTATAATTTTTCTAGCCATTTTTGTGAACTGGAGCATGTATTTGTAGTTCAGATTTGAATTATGGACATTAAATGCCTAGGAAACTCAATTAGTGTATAAAAAGGCCAAACGGACCCTGAATAAGTTTAAATTTCAGCACGGATATCCTGTCGTTCCATGTTGCCCGTGGAAGAAAATACAAGGCGAAAAGAGGCAATGATTACGTTTCACCCACAAGGGGAACACGTTTCCCTATGAGAACCATGAGGCTTCTTTGAGAAAAGCTCCAGTTTTTGTAAGAGGTTTGTAATAAAGCTTGGCCCAAATTGGACAATGTTTTTACCACGACATATTTGTGTCCTGGTTCTAAGTCTGACAGTAGAATAGGGGGTATGTATGGAGAGGCAAGATCCTAGCTACGGTGAGGTTGTGCATGCAAGATTTACGAGTTCAGGCCCTTCGCGGAGGAAGTAACAGCCCAACGTCTCCGTGCCCGGAGGCTCGGTCGATTGGATTATGCATGAAGTTACAGGGGGTGCGAACCCATGTGCCTGAGGAGGGGGTGGCTTATATAGAGTTCGCCAGACCCCTCTGGACCTCAGTTACACAGGGTTCAATGTACATAAAGATAGGAGCGTTCTTGTAACGCTTGACATTAAAGTCACATAAATGATCATTAAGACTACGAAGTGAACGCCTGACCGTTGTCATTCAGAGTGACTTTAGATCTTCTGTTCTCCGAGTGGTTTCTGGTATGGTCGAGTGGATATATCCTGGTTGAGTGGAATTGGGCTATCTGAGTGAACACTCAGTCGAGTGGGTTGTGTCCTGTGGTGATTCCAGTCGGTAGAATCTGTTGCCCTTTGGATATCCTCGACTGTAGGGCAGTGTCCTTGGGTTGGATGCTTAGACCGGGTCCATTGTCCTACCCTAGGTACATGTCATCGTCATTTTGCTTGGGTTGGAGAACCATGCAAAAACTTTGACCTCATTTTCAGTCGCCTTGAGCCATTCAGAGGTTGTCGAGTGAACTTCATTGATGAGCTTCGAGTGTCTGATATGGTATAAAACTCCGGCATGATTGACTGCTCTGCCGTTCCCGGATCTCGCGGGATTCGAGATTTGGGGAAGAGCGCGGGGCGGAGAGGGCCGTGGTAATTGGAGTGGATTAGGGAGGGACGCCTCGATCCCCGTGCCACCTTTTTCACCACGTATTGCGCGCGCGACTGTGGCGGAATTTGATAGGATTGCCTTGACCCACAAGACAGTCATTCGGGGAACCAGCCCATAGAAGGTGTTTGGGCCGGTGCCTTTGCACTGTGTGCCCCATTTCTTCTCTTCCTCCTCTACTTCTCCTCTCTGCCCGCCTCCTCCCTCGACGCCGCCGCCCAGTCTGAGCACAACCCGCAGCGATGGCGAAGGACAAGACGGCGGCCCTGGAGCATGCGAAGAAGGCGACGCCGAAGGCGAAGGGCGAGAAGACAAGCCGGGGAGGGTCGTCGTCGAGATCTGGCCTGCCGCCCGGCTGGATTGAGGGCGATTGGATTCGCTCCACGATCCAGTAGGAGGATCTAGCGAAGGGGGGGCTGATTCCCCATGGCTCCTGGCGGCTCCCGGAGGACGAGACCGAGCCGCGGCCGCAAGAGGGTGAGTGTGTACTTCTCGCCACCCACGTTGACTGCGGTTTCTCTTTTCCTCCGCATCCTTTTCTCCGGGGTTTTCTGAATTTCTTTGGAGCCCAACTTCATCATTTCTCTCCCAACACCATTACATACCTTGCTGCATTCGTGTCTATGTGCGAGAACTTTTTGGGGTGTCGACCGCACTGGGGTCTCTTCAAGCACATTTTCACTTGTCGTTCTCAGTCTGTAAAAAAGGCTAATCCGAGTGATGACAGGACACATGTGATCCAGATGGTGTGGAGGTTTAGGAATCCAGATGAGGGGTAAGAGCACTTTCCCAGCTATGACTCTTCTCGAGTCAGTCAGGGGTTGGCAGTCGACCTGGTTCTACTGCAAGGACCAGCCGACTCCTGGACAGTCGACTGGCCTTCCCCCATTTTCCATGGATTGAGTTGAGAAACCCTCCCCCTTGAAAGTGACTCCAGCTGAAAAAGTGGAGGTGAATATGCTGGTTGATTGAGTAGTCTAACTTGTCTGCGATGGGGTGACTGGCATGGACTTGCTAGAGGTATTCCTCGGTCGACGTATCCAGCCACTCCAAGCCCGCGATCATCCAATGTGGATGTACTCGGGTATTGAAGACAGCACCCGGATCCACCTAGAAGAAGTCGATGAGGAGTCGGTGGCGCAGTGGTTGCAGGTCATCACCGGCAACAAGGACAACCCCAGGGGGTCTAGGAGGGTCCTTCCATTCGACCATGTCAACGAACCAGACAAGGTCTGACTGTTTCCTTCTGAGTGTCTTTTTATTCTGACATATAATTACCTTTGAAACCGACTGATATCCGGTCGACTCTGTGTCTCGCGGATTTACACCGAGATGTATTCGATGCCCAACGGGGAGCAGGAGCAGCAGCCGGAGGGAGAAGTGAGTGGGGGTGACAATGGCGACTGGCATTCCGATGGAGGGGAAGACGATGAGAGCAACGAATCAAGCGGTGGTGAGGAAGTAGACTCCCCCCTCGCATCGAAAGGCGATCCAAGCATACTCATGACCCAGCAAGCGTCCGCGGCAAAGCGACTGCACAGACTGGACAGACTTCAAAGCGCACTCGGACGTCTTCTCCTGTGCTGACTGAGAAGGCTTCGAAGCAGCCTAAAGTCTCGTCGTCAAAACTTCAGAAGGCCTTGCCCAAGATCAAAGTGGCTGTCCCCGTTACTTCTGGGTAATCTTTGAATTCGATTTCTTAGTTTAGCATGACTTGATCTTTGGTTGATTTACCTCGGGAGGCCTGACCAAGTGAATTTTGGAATTTGCAGTGCTGCTACCTCTAGGACTTCTGTTTATAAAGATGATGATGAGGAGGAGATGGAAGACGCAGTCACCTCCAACGCGGGTATAACTCTTGCCATTTTGTCTTCACTTTATCAGCCATTTTGATGGTCGACTGAACTCTTGCGATTGATTCTTTTGCTGCTCCGCTCAATGTTATTGACCACGCGAAGGAGGAGCAGGACTTTGAGCAGGAAAACATCAACTAGCAAGATGCCTCAGTCGACGCTAGTGGCGGACCCAGTGGTTCAGCAGTCTGGAGACGCCAACCGGGCTTCTGTTACTTTTTCCGTTCCACTGTCAAGTGCACAGCCTTCAACGTCGACTGCACAGGCTCCAGCTGATCCACCGTCTTCACTTTTCACCACCCATCATGTCCCAGAGGACCAAGTGAGTTCTACCAAGGAAGCTATACACCAGGTAGGCATTATGATGGAGCAGATGAAAGTGGTTCGCGAGGCTGGTCAAGCTGCTTATGGCCTTGATTTCGGCCTCCGGGCCAATGTCGAGGTTAGCTGATTCTGGTGATCTTCTAGCTTGTTTCTTGTTCTGTTGGGATATGCTACCTTAAAAACCTTTATTGTGCTTCTACTTGCTAGTCTGCATTTTGCATCTGTACACCACCACTGGGTGTTTCAATTTCTGTCGAATAGTTTTTCACTTGAGTCGACTAGGTTGTGTCGATTGAATCTTCGAACCAGTGGGGGCACGCTGAGTGCACCCACTGGGTGTAGTCCCCGAGATCACTATCGAATGTTTGATTCGGGGGGGGGGGGGGTCTTTGAACAGAACTTCTCCACTCGGTCTGAGTAGATCATGTCGAGTGGTCACTGAACCAGTGGGGGCACATTGAGTGCACCCACTGGGTGTAGTCCCTGAGACCGTTGTCGACTGCGAGCAGTCGGCTATGGTCTGAGAACAAGTCATATGTTTTTTTACCGACTGGATGGACCAAGTCAATTGAAAAGTCACTGAACCAGTGGGGGCACGCTGAGTGCACCCACTGGGTGTAGTCCCCGAGACTAAGACTACTATTGAATGTTTGATTCGGCAGTAGTCTTAGAACTCTTTGAACTTGTTATTTTATTGCTCAGAAGCAACCAATCTTTTTGTCTGTCGACTGACTATCTTCTGTCCACAGAAATCTTGTGAACTTGGAGCTCGGTTTGCTGACTTGGAGCAGAAGCAGATCCAACTCAATCTTGATCTGGAGTTGGCCAAGACAAATCTGCAGAAGGATAAGGATGATGCTGCTGGTATGGAAAACTTGTCGACTGATTTTCCTGCTATCTTTCCCTTCCTTTTTCTAACTCGAATGCTATTCTTTGTAGAAACAATGAGACAAGCTTTCGAGAAGAAGGACTCTGATCTTGCGGCTGCACGAAAAATGGCAGAAGACAAAACAGCACTCGCTGACCAGAAGTTGGCCTCAGTCGGAAAGATGGAGGAAGAGAACACCAAATTGAAGGCTGCCCTTGACGAAGCCAACAAAGAGGTGACTCGACTGAAGAAGGACAAGGGCGCCCTAACTGACAAGGTGGGAGACATCTCCCGCAAGAGAGACGAGCTGGAGAATTATCTGGGAGTACTCGCCAAGAAGTTATTCCTCATGCTAGAAGGTATTTGTCTTCGTCTGATTGATTTGCTTTTGTCGACTAGTCGTAAAACCGTCGACTCATTGCTTCTCTGTGAGCACAGAATTCTGTCAAAACTTCAAGGCAGAGACTGGTCAAATCAAAACGAGCTTGGACCCCATCAACTCCCCTGTCAAGGATGAAGCTACCATGAATGTGCTCCGACTGGAATCTCGTCTTGCTAGCGTCGTCGACTACCTCGCTCGACTGAAGGTTGCAGTGTCGCGGATCGACTCAGCGCTCTGGCCAAGGGTGATATTCTAGAATGATCTCGAGTATCTGATGACTCGACTCAATGAGATCCCCGGTCGAGTGCAGGAATGGAAGAAGTCTTCTGCTCGGTGTGGCGCTGACGTGGCTCTATCTCTGGTTTGCGTTCACTTCAAGGAAGCCAAAAAAGAGAAGCTAGCGGCGATCAAGGTTGCCAACACCAAGAGGCCTGACTTCCAGTCGTTCATGCAGACTTTCATTGCTGCTGCTACTCGGATTGCTGATGGAATCGACTTGGATGAGTTCGTCGAGCCTGCCAGCCCTCCTCCTACGGAGTGAACAAACTCTTTTTTGATCCGTTTAAATTTGCCTCGGTATGCCGAGTGGTTTTGTAACCCTAAAACTCCTTCGGATCTGCAGCCCGAGTACTTTAATCCGCAATCCGGACCCTCGCGGGATTTATCTGAACTTGAATATGCTTGTCTTTATTTCCGAGCGGAACTTGAATCTCCACTCGGAACTGGCTTTTGTTCTTGTTTGTAACTGTGGTGGAGCTCCGAGGAGAAAGTCGCAGTCGACCTGCACCTCATCGTCCTTGCGGGTCAGGATGGAGCGCACATTGTACTTGTGGCACAACTCTAAGGAGAAGGTCGTAGTCGACCTGCACCTCGTCGTCCTTGCAGATCAGGATGGAGCGTACATTGTACTTGAGGCACAGCTCTGAGGAGAAGGTCGTAGTCGACCTGCACCTCGTCGTCCTTGCGGATCAGGATGGAGCACACATTGTATTTGTGGCCAAGTCCCCAAGTGAGAGGGTTGCTCTTCACTCAGTGGAACTTTTTTAATACTTAGGCGAGTACTGGACTGCAGCTAAGCCCCCGAGTGAGATGGTTGCTCTTCAGTCGGTGGGATTTTTTGAACTTAGGCGAGTACGGAACTGCAGCTAAGCCCCCGAGTGAGAGGGTTGCTGATTTTTTAAACTTAGGCGGGTATGGAACTGCAGCTAAGCCCCTGAGTGAGAGGGTTGCTCTTCACTCGGTGGGATTTTTTAAACTTAGGCGAGTACGGAACTGCAGCTAAGCCCCCGAGTGAGAGGGTTGCTCTTCACTCGGTGGGATTTTTTAAACTTAGGCAACTTAGGAGAGTACGGAACTGTAGCTAAGACCCCAAGTGAGAGGGTTGCTCTTCACTTGGTGGGATTTTTTAAACATAGGCGAATCGGATTCGCGGCTAAGCCACCCACTGGGGGATTTTGAACACATGTATAAGTAATAACAATCATTCGGGAGACTGTAAAACATGTCTTTGATAAACAAACTGAAAGGCACTTCTTATTACATCACAACAGTCTGAACTCTTAAGTATAAAAGTGGCGGAGCAGCTCCGTGTTCCAAGCGCGTGGCTCGTCTTTATTGTGGTCCACATTGTAGAGGTGATATGCTCCGTTGTGCAGCACCTTAGTGATGATGAAGGGGCCTTCCCAAGTGGGTGCAAGCTTATGCGGCCGTTGCTGATCCACTCGGAGAACGAGGTACCCCTCTTGAAATGCTCGACCTCTCACATGTCTGGAATACAATCGATGAAGGTCTTGCTGATAGATAGTCGACCGGATCAAGGCCATCTCTTTCTCTTCCTCCAGAAGATCAACAGCGTCTTGTCGAGCTTGTTCTGCTTCAGTTTCTGAGAAAAGTTCCACTCGGGGTGCATTGTGAAGCAAGTCACTCGGAAGTACAGCCTCAGCCCCATACACCAAGAAGAAGGGTGTCCGACCAGTCGACCGATTGGGAGTTGTTCTCAAACCCCAAAGCACTGATGGTAGCTCGTCGACCCAAGCGTCTGCTGCGTGCTTGAGGTCCCGCATCAATCGAGGTTTCAACCCTTTGAGGATCAAACCATTTGCTCTCTCCGCTTGCCCATTCGACTGTGGGTGGGCGACTGAAGAATAGTCGACCCGAGTGCCTTGGGAAGCACAAAAAGCTCTGAACTCATCTGAATCAAAGTTTGACCCATTATCTGTGATGATGCTGTGTGGAACTCCATATCTGAAAGTTTACTCTCTGATGAAGCTGACAGCAGTACTTCATTCAAGGTTTTGATAGGTTTAGCTTCAATCCACTTGGTGAACTTGTCGAATGCTACGGGCAGATGGGTGAAGCCACTCCTGCCAGTCCTCAAAGGTCTGACCATATCCAATCCCCAAACAGCAAATGGCCAGACGAGCGGAATGGTCTTGAAGGCCGATGCAGGCTTGTGGGACATGTTGGAGTAAAAATGACAGCCCTCACACTTGTCGACTATCTATTTTGCCATATCATTAGAATGTGGCCGGTAAAACCCCGCTCGGTATGCTTTGTCCACGATGGTCCGAGAGGACGCATGGTGACCATAGGTCCCCGAGTGGATATCATTGAGGATCATTCGGCCTTCTTCTGGCGTGATGCATCTCTGAGCGACTCCAGTAACACTCTCTCTGTAAAGTTGTCCACCATCACAGTAAAGGCTTTGGATCGACGGAAAATCTGACGAGCCTCTTCTTCATCCTTTGGGAGTTCTTTCCTGAGAATATATGCAATGTACGACACTGTCCAATCAGGAATAACGACCAAGACTTCCATGATTAAGTTGACCACCGCTGGGATTTCAACTTCAGTCGGATCAATGGAGCTCTTAGGTTGTGGGGTCTCTTCTGTGAAGGGATCCTCTTGAACGGATGGCGTGTGAACATGTTCCAAAAACACATTGCTGGGAATAGGCTCCCTCTTGGAACCTATCTTTGCCAAGTCATCAGCTGCTTGGTTCTTCAGTCGGGGTATATGGTGAAGCTCTAACCCCTCAAACTTCTTTTCTAATTTTCTCACTACATTGCAATAACCAGTCATAGCTGGACTCCTAACATCCCATTCCTTCATCACTTGATTGACAACTAAATCCGAGTCGCCGTAGACCATTAGGCGACGGACGCCAAGTGAAATGGCCATACGCAACCCATACAGAAGTGCTTCGTATACAGCTTCATTGTTGGAGGAATCAAAGTGAATCTGTAGGACGTAACTGAGTTTGTCGCCTTGCAGGGATATCAAGACTACTCCAGCACCAGAACCATTCAGCATCTTGGATCCATCAAAGAACATAGTCCAATGTTCCGACTGAATCTGAGTCGGCAGCTGCTGTTCAATCCACTCGACGAGAAAATCTGCTATTGCCTGGGATTTGATTGCTTTCTTTGCCTTGAACTTTATGTCCAACGGAAGGAGTTCAATCGCCCATTTGGCCACTTGACCAGTTGCATCTCTGTTGTTCAAATCTTCTAACAATGGAGCATCACTGACGATTGTAATTGAATGATCTGAGAAGTAGTGTGCAACTTTCTTTGTGGTAAAGTAAATCCCATAGACAAGCTTCTGATAATGCGGGTATATCTGCTTGGATGGGGTTAAAACTTCAGAAATATAATACACTGGGTGCTGAACCTTGTAGGTTTTACCTTCTTCTTCTCGCTCGACCGTGAGTACTGTACTGACGACTTGTCCAGTGGCTGCAATATAAAGCAGTAAAGGCTCTTTGCTGATTGGAGCAGTGAGCACCGGTTGGGTGGAAAGCAGGGTTTTGAGCTCTGCAAACGCTGCGTCAGCTTCAGGAGTCTACTCGAACTTATCAGATTTCTTAATCAGTCGGTAAAGAGGCAAAGCCTTTTCACCGAGACGGGAGATGAGTCGATTCAAAGCGGTCAAACAACCAGTAAGCTTCTGAACGTTGTGTACGCGAACAGGGCGTTTCATTCGGAGTATTGCACCAACTTTCTCTGGGTTTGCATCAATCCCATTGATACGTCCATTTTGCATCATGCTTTTATATCGATATTTATTGCATTATGGGCTATTATTACACGTTATGTCACAATACTTATTTCTTTTCTCTATTATTTTACAAGGTTTACATGAAGAGGGAGAATGCCTGCAACGGGAGTTCTGGGCTGGAAAACGAGCCAATATTAGAGACCTATTCTGCCCAACTCCAAAAGTCATGAAACTCCACGGAAGTTATTTTTGGAATTAATAAAAAATTCTGAGCGAAGAAAGTACCAGAGGGGGGCCACCCACCATCCACGAGGGTGGGGGGTGCGCCCTACCCCCTGGGCGTGCCCCCCCGCCTTGTGGGCTCCCTGGCAGGCCTCCGGTGCCAATCTTCTGCATATGAAGTCTTTTACCCTGGAAAAAATCATAAGCAAGCTTTCGGGAAGAAACACTGCCGCCATGTCACGACCGGTTTTCCAGGTATTAATTTCCAGAAAATGGCCGTTGTGCTCACCAACCCCAGGATTACTGTTAGTTGATGACGCACCAACTTGATACAGAAATTCCAAGCAAAAATACATAATAAGTAGTACAAGACCACTCTGGCCTGTGAGTACAACAAATGGTTTCTAGTGGTTTGATGGCGGAGCGGTTTGTGGTTCACCACGGTCTATGGGACTCCATTTCCCACAGGAACAGTGACCAGGTTAACTCCTATCTTGCGAGGCTGCTATCACCATTGCTTAGGTTCCGGGCGGTCATCATAGCGCTCCTCTCCATGCAAGAAATCTGGCCAAGACAATAGCGAGGGACAAGCCGGTGAGTACTTTGAATGTACTCGCAAACATTATGAACACGGGTATAATATAAATGATAATCATGCATTGAAACATTCTATGATCACATCGTCGGTCATAAAATAAAATCTACGGTGCATGCGGGCAGGTTATTTATATGCAACATGGATATGCAATAATGGGGTAGAAATAACATGCACCGATCGGGTGTCTGAAGCGACGCCTCGAAAGGGCCATGATATGAAGCATGCCTCAGTCGGGCGTCTAAGCGACGCCACATAAAGGGCTTGTATGGTAAATAAATAACAAGCATGCCATAGTCGGACGTCTGTGCGATGCCACATAAAGGGCTTATAAAATAAATATCAAACATGCCACAGTTGGGCGTCTGTGCGACGCCACATGAAGGGCTTATAAAATAAATATCAAACATGCCACAGTCGGGCGTCTGCGCGACGCCACATAAAGGGCTTATAAAATAAATATCAAACATGCCACAGTCGGGCGTCTGCGCGACGCCACATAAAGGGCTTATAAAATAAACGATTATGGTGAATATCCAGGAGGTAGAACCGTCCCAGGGATACTCAATAAATCAAGTAATGGCAATAGTTAGTCCACGATAAAAATCATCATAATCATCATAATCAACACAAGTCACAAATCATGATCCATGTTCTGGTTTAGCAGTTTCTCCTCCGAGGACTAACACTAAGACCGACACTTGACCCGACCCAGACTGTAGCCCTTAACCATGGACACGGCTTTTCTAGTAGGTTTTAATACCTCTGCAGAGGGTGTACTCTTTACCCACGAGTAATGGATTTCTTTAGTCCATCGGGACTAATTCCGTCTACGGTCTTTTAGTCGAAAACACGCCTGACTTGCACACACCAGCTTAACTTTACTCGTGTTTGGAATCACCCACGACACTTGTTAAGCAAAACTCTAAGTGGGGAGGCTACAACCTCGCGTAGCATGGGATCAAATTTCTATCGCGCTCTAAGGGTGCCCCCTCTCGGTCCCAACGGAAACACCCATGCTCCGGACCAGGTGGCATGCCCTCTTGGATGCAGCGGTATCTTCCACCTGGCCTCTCATGCGGTGTGTGCCAAGACAAGGGTTGACAACTTCTTGAACCATACCCTACCTACGGCGGGGACAAGTGGCAACCTGAAACAAGTATGGGGTTCTTGGAACAAGACTCGATCTCGACCGACTCGGGAGGCTTAAGTATTACTGCATGATATGTAAAACAAACATATTTCAATCAACAGGATCACCGCTCATTATACCTTACTATGCCATACCGGACATAACCGTCCCAACGGAGACCGGCGACAAGCTCACGCTTACCCAAGGCAGAGGCCTTCCCGGATTCCTTTCCGGCATGCATGCAAGGCACATGAGGATGATCGCCATCACAAGTATATTCATTTCCAACAGCAAGGAAATTCACTAATATGCATTCATGCAAAAGATATCTCCACATAAAATAACGAGTTTTTCCGAAGTAAGGTGGTGTTATAACCGCGTCAACTAACACACCAAAAATATTATGCCACGGTTCAGGATGCTTTCCTTCAAGGTGTGGAGAGGTGGGATGCTCTCCAAAACTTTTGAAAGTTTTTCTCCTCTCTCCAACAAATCCTATTTTGAAAATATTGGAACTAACACACAAATTCAAAACAGCACAAAAAAGTTGTTTGGAAAATTTTGAAATAAATATTAAAATAAACTAGACAGAATTTGAGAGATGTAGGAAAAAGAATCAATTCATTTGGAGTTAAATTTCAAAAGTTATAGCCAGTCAAAGATTTGGTCAAAATCAGTTTTTTTAAAGAAATATAAAAGAAAACGCTTCAGACAGGAATACGTTTTCGGAGCGGAGGAAACGTACTGGGGTGGTTTATGCTTTCACTAAAAGCACGTGGTGGCGGGGTGGGTCGGCGGCAGTGGGTCAGAGGCCCCACTGGTCAGGTTTGACCAGTCCCCTTCCCTCTTCTTCCTCTGGCCGAACGGGAGGCGGGACTCCGGCGGTCGTCGCCGGCGATTGGCGGCACCTCTCGAGAAACGGAGGCCACCCGCAGGCTCAGGGGGTCGAGGCGGTCCCTCCGGTGGTCGGCATGGCCCCAGGATGGATGGAGCTGCCGGCGGCGAGCTTCTCAGCGGGCGGTGGCCGTCGGGCAAAGTGAGTTCTTACTGCTGGCGAGTCCCGAGCAAAATTGAATGGGGTTTGGACTCATGAGAGGAGAGGGAGTTCTGGTGAAGAGAGTGGAGAGGGGAGGTCTGGTGGCGCCGGAATGGCCGGGGCAGTGGCGGCGGCAGGAGTTGCCGGAGCGGAAGAAGACGGCCTCCTCGGGTCGATTGGCTGCCATGGGGAAGCTGGAGGAGTGGTGAGGCCGCTGAGTGCCCAGATGAGCTCGAGTCTCCTATTTATAGTGTATCCATGGCGGTTCCGCGGCCGAGGATAAGGTCGCCGGCGAACCGACGTTCTGTAGCTTGCAGGGCGACGTGGAGGCGACGAGAGCTAGGCGACACACTTGTGGATGAGCTCGCGAAGCTCCAGGGGGCAGGTGGCGAGAGCTGGTGGCTCGGGCGGCACCGACACGGCCGGGGCCTAAATGTGGCCGTCAGCTAGCCGCCACGGCCAACCTGACGGTGGCACTATGGGGTGCCAAGGGTGGTCGGGGTGGCGCTGCGGTGCAGGAGGATACATGGCGTGCTGGCTGCGGATGGCCAAGTGTCAAGGGGCACGGAGTACGCGCGACGCGGCGGCTCGGGTGCGCGGCTGCAGTTGGCGCGCTCTGGGCGCGCCCAGTGTATGCCCACCAGCTGCTCGGCGAAATGCCATGGCACTCCAGAGTGCTTGGGCGAGGTTGGAAAGCAACATGACTAGGTTATTGATAGAGGGGAGATCAAGGGACAAGGTGGTTAGATCAGGAGACCGAGTTCCTAATGCAAACAAAAGCTCATGCCAATCCTGTCCATGCACTCCAGATGTTTGACAAAATGCCACAGGCACCTAGGCTTTTCTTAGAGTGGCCAAATATTCCAGATCCTAGTCTCTTTAGATGCACAAGAGGGTGGTGAGGTTAGTTTGTACAGAGCACAAACTTGTTAGTGCAAGTTTTGCAAAACTTCAATTCTGGACAGGAGGTAAATGGATTATCTCATGGACCAAAAATATTCCAATGGTTGCATGCTCCTGGACTTAGGGGTTTTGTAGGGTGGTCTACAAGCAGGGGAAAGGATCAAGGGCCAAAGAGCAAGCAAGAATATGGATGCTGTACAAACCATCATGTTGGACCAGAATGAAGATGAGGTTGATTCACTCAAAATTTTCAAATAACATCACTGGGTTTTTGCATAAAGTTGAAACATATGCCACTACCAACATCCCATAATTTTGGTGGAGGCTAGAAAGAAGTATTTGACTGAGTTGTAGTCCAAAATTGCCCACTGGACCAGAGAAGAAAATTGGGTGTAGAGCTCCAAATATTTCATGAATAAAAGATATTTTTGCGAAAAAGTGATTTAAAAACATCACCTGACATCTCCAAATTTTGGTTGGATTTTTAAGTGAATTTATCAAATGGTTGTAGTTCAATATGGCCATATAACCTTGGAAAACCATTTTTTCAAGAAAATAGAGATCAAGAAAATTAATTATGTAATTAGTTCTACTAATAAAAGAATTTTTTTTCTTGAGAGGTTAAACAAGCCCAATAAAAAATTTGGAAGGTTTTCTTTTTGGGGAAAACTCCATAATAACAAGAGAAAAAAAATCAAAAATAAAAAAGGAGCCCAGAAAATAAAAGTTTTAATTTCCTGGCAAAATTTTAATTAATAAAACATGGTCAAATTTTTGGGGTGTCACAACACTACCCCCCTTAAGAAAAATCTCGTCCTCGAGATTTGATAAGGGTTGTTTTCAAACATATCTTTCCTGTTAGATGGAATCAAAAAGCTTACTCATAGCACAAACTTGTGTGGCCGGGGTTGGTTTTTGGTAACTACGCTTGGAACAAAACAAAATGCAGTCACACACCGACGCACTCAAGCATGGCTACAATTAAAATCGGGGCGCACAAGCAAACAACATTTAATGATGGCGGTACGGGCTCACACAGTTACAAGACGAGGATATATTAAGACTCGGTACTACTCGAGCGGCTTTAGTCTATCTCGTTAATATCTAATCCGGCTTGCCTCGGGGACATCGAGGTTTCTCCACGGTTTTCACCATCGAGATTAGCTGGAAGGGGTTGAGGAACTGTAGGGTCGGGGTAGCGATGGTGACCATCTCAGGGATTTTTGGCCACAATCCCGTTGGAGTGCGTTTCCAAAAGGCGACGAAGTACTTCTGGGGTCATCAAAGCACCTTGGTTGATGGCTGGGGCTGACCTCAAGGTCTAGATTGGTTGTCTGAACATCACGACTGGGTTGTCGGCGTCGGGCTCATCTTCTCTTCTTACCGGGGCTCAACGAATCAGTTCTCCACGAGCTGCGATCAGATCAAGGGTGATTTGATTGAACAAATCCTCTAGCGTACTTACAAAGCGCACCAGATGCAATAAAGCAGGATCCGTCTCGTGATCTCCGTTGGCAACTTGGGGTGGTCTACCATATCCGTCACAGCTGGGGTAGTAGTGGAACGAGCGACAGTTAACTCTGGGTGACAAGTGCCGGAGTTGAACTATAGCGCTTCGGGTGGCTAGTTGGATGGCTTGTGGCTCAAAGGAAGTTGTCCTTTCGGTGAACCTGTAGGGGCATTCTGGCGATAGACCCCTACCATAGACGTGCACTCTGGCCCAGAATTGACGGCTTTCACCGCTCACTGACCCTTGGTACACTACATATTCTGGGGGCTCTTCTAATGCAAAGGCACGGCGGGTGAGGTTTGCTAGCACGGTCACAAAACCTCCGAGGTTGTTTCTTTGTGGTCTCATTGTGCACGACGGGACCGGGCATTATAACTTGGTTTGAGGAAGAGGCGGCTGTGTTGTGTTGAGGCTAAGCGTGCCCTTTTTTTATAGAAAAAGGGGCGGAGTCTTCCTTCATGCGCTTGCGAATAAGACAGATTATGTGTCGGTCACTCATGGCGTGATCGACAGGCTAGGCTGATAGGTTGGGCACCGGCGCCAAAAGTGTCGGGTCCTTTGTGTGGCTATCTTGCACGGGAAGCTTGGCTGGTGTTTGGTTAGGGTCTGGTGGGTTGGTTTTCCTAGGTTTCTCGACCTGGCTAAGATAGGATTAGACAATGGTCAGCCTGGCTCTGATACCAAGTTTGTCGCGACTGGTTTTCCGGGTATTAATTTCCAGAAAATGGTCGTTGTGCTCACCAGCCCCAGGATACTGTTAGCTGATGAGGCACCAACTTGATACAGAAATTCCAAGCAAAAATACATAATAAGTAGTACAAGACCACTCTGGCCTGTGAGTACAACAAATGGTTTCTAGTGGTTTGATGGCGGAAGCGGTTTGTGGTTCACCACGGTCTATGGGACTCCATTTCCCACAGGAACAGCTGACCAGGTTAACTCCTATCTTCGCGAGGCTGCTATCACCATTGCTTAGGTTCGGGCGGTCATCATAACGCTCCTCTCCATGCAAGAAATCTGGCCAAGACAATAACCAGGGACAAGCCAGTGAGTACTTTGAATGTACTCGCAAACATTATGAACACGGGTAATAATATAAATGATAATCATGCGCTGAAACATTCTATGATCACATCGTCAGTCATAAAATAAAATCTCTGGTGCATGCAAGCAGGTTATTTATATGCAACATGGATATGCAATAATGGGGTAGAAATAACATGCACCGATCAGGTGTCTGAAGCGACGCCTCGAAAGGGCCATGATATGAAGCATGCCTCAGTCGGACGTCTAAGCGACGCCACATAAAGGGCTTGTATGGTAAATAAATAACAAGCATGCCACGATCGAGGCGTCATGCGGCGCCACATAAAGGGCTTATAAAATAAATATCAAACATGCCACAGTCGGGCGTCTGTGCGACGCCACATAAGGGCTTATAAAATAAATATCAAACATGCCACAGTTGGGCGTCTGCGCGACGCCACATAAAGGGCTTATAAAATGAATATCAAACATGCCACAGTCGGGCGTCTGCGCGACGCCACATAAAGGGCTTATAAAATAAATGATTATGGTGAATATCCAGGAGGTAGAACTGTCCCAGGGATACTCAATAAATCAAGTAATGGCAATAGTTAGTCCACGATAAAATAATCATAATCATCATAATCAACACAAGTCACAAATCATGATCCATGTTCTGGTTTAGCAGTTTCTCCTCCGAGGACCGACACTAAGACCGACACTTGACCCGACCCAGACTGTAGCCCTTAACCATGGACACGGCTTTTCTAGTAGGTTTTAATACCTCTGCAGAGGGTGTACTCTTTACCCACGAGTAACGGATTTCTTTAGTCCATCGAGACTAATTCCGTCTACGGTCTTTTAGTCGAAAACACGCTTGACTTGCACACACCAGCTTAACTTTACTCGTGTCTGGAATCAACCACGACACTTGTTAAGCAAAACTCTAAGTGGGGAGGCTACAACCTCGTGTAGCATGGGATCAAATTTCTATCGCGCGCTCTAAGGGGTGCCCCCCTCTTGGTCCCAACCGGAAACACCCATGCTCCCGGACCAGGTGGCATGCCTACCGGATCAGCCGGTATCTTCCACCACAGCCTCTCATGCGGTGTGTGCCAAGACAAGGGTTGACAACTTCTTGAACCATACCCTACCTACGGCGGGGACAAGTGGCAACCTGAAACAAGTATGGGGTTCTTGGAACAAGACTCGATCTACGGTCGACTCGGGAGGCTTAAGTATTACCTGCATGATATGTAAAACAAACATATTTCAATCAACAGGATCACCGCTCATTATACCTTACTATGCCATACCGGACATAACCATCCCAACGGAGACCGGCGACAAGCTCACGCCTACCCAAGGTAGAGGCCTTCCCGGATTCCTTTTCGGCATGCATGCAAGGCACATGAGGATGATCACCATCACAAGTATATTCATTTCCAACAGCAAGGAAAATCACTAATATGCATTCATGCAAAAGATCACATCTCCACATAAAATAACGAATTTTTCCGAAGTAAGGTGGTGTTATAACCGCGTCAACTAACACACCAAAAATATTATGCCATGGTTCAGGATGCTTGCCTTCAAGGTGTGGAGAGGTGGGGTGCTCTCCAAAACTTTTGAAAGTTTTTCTCCTCTCTCCAACAAATCCTATTTTGAAAATATTGGAATTAACACACAAATTCAAAACAGCACAAAAAAGTTGTTTGGAAAATTTTGAGTTATATTTAAAAAGTTATAGCCAGTCAAAGATTTGGTCAAAATCTGTTTTTTTAAGAAATATAAAAGAAAACGCTTCAGACAGGAATACGTTTTCGGAGCAGAGGAAACGTATTGGGGTGGTTTATGCTTTCACTAAAAGCACGTGGCGGCGGGGTGGGTCGCTGACAGTGGGTCGAGGGCCCGCTGGTCAGGTTGACCAGTCCCTTCCCTCTTCTTCCTCTGGCGAGCAGGAGGCGGGACTCGGCGGTCGTCGCCGGCGATTAGCGGCACCTCTCGAGAAACGGAGGCCACCCGCGGGCTCGGGGTCGAGGCGGTCCCTCCGGTGGTCGGCATGGCCCGAGGATGGATGGAGCTGCCGCGGCGAAGCTTCTCGGCGGGCGGTGGCCGTCGGGCAAAGTGAGTTCTTGCTGCAAGAGTCCCGAGCAAAATGGAATGGGGTTTGGACTCATGAGAGGGGAGGAGTTCTGGTGAAGAGAGTGGAGAGGGGAGGTCTGGTGGCGCCGGAATGGCAGGGCAATGGTGGCGGCAGGAGTTGCGGAGAGGAAGAAGGCGGCCTCCTCGGGTCGATTGGCTGCCATGGGGAAGCTGGAGGAGTGGTGAGGCCGCCTGAGTGCCCAGATGAGCTCGAGTCTCCTATTTATAGTGTATCCATGGCGGTTCCGCGACCGAGGATAAGGTCGCCGGCGAACCGACGTTCTGTAGCTTGCAGGGCGACGTGGAGGCGACGAGAGCTAGGCGACACACTTGTGGATGAGCTCGCGAAGCTCCAGGGGGCAGGTGGCGAGAGCTGGTGGCTCGGGCGGCGCCGACACGGCCGGGGCCTGAATGCGACCGTCAGCTAGCCGCCACGGCCAACCTGACGGTGGCACTGTGGGGTGCCAGGGGTGGTCGGGGTGGCGCTGCGGTGCAGGAGGATACATGGCGTGCTGGTTGCGGATGGCCAAGTGTCAAGGGGCACGGAGTACGCGCGACGCGGCGGCTCGGGTGCGCGGCTGCAGTTGGCGCGCTCTGGGCGCGCCCAGTGCACGCCCACCAGCTGCTCGGCGAAATGCCATGGCACTCCAGAGTGCTTGGGCGAGGTTGGAAAGCAACATGACTAGGTTATTGATAGAGGGGAGATCAAGGGACAAGGTGGTTAGGTCAGGAGACCAAGTTCCTAATGCAAACAAAAACTCATGCCAATCCTGTCCATGCACTCCAGATGTTTGACAAAATGCCACAGGCACCTAGGCTTTTCTTGGAGTGGCCAAATCTTCCAGATCCTAGTCTCTTTAGATGCACAAGAGGGTGGTGAGGTTAGTTTGTACAGAGCACAAACTTGTTAGTGCAAGTTTTGCAAAACTTCAATTCTGGACAGGAGGTAAATGGCATCATCTCATGGACCAAAAATATTCCAATGGTTGCATGCTCCTGGACTTAGGGGTTTTGTAGGGTGGTCTACAAGCAGGGGAAAGGATCAAGGGCCAAAGAGCAAGCAAGAATATGGATGCTGTACAAACCATCATGTTGGACCAGAATGAAGATGAGGTTGATTCACTCAAAAATTTCAAATAACATCACTGGGTTTTTGCATAAGGTTGAAACATATGCCACTACCAACACCCATAATTTTGGTGGAGGCTAGAAAGAAGTATTTGACTGAGCTGTAGTGCAAAATTGCCCACTGGACCAGAGAAGAAAATTGGGTGTAGAGCTCCAAATATTTCATGAATAAAAGATATTTTTGCAAAAAAGTGATTTAAAAACATCACCTGACATCTCCAAATTTTGGTTAGAGTTTTAAGTGAATTTATCAAATGGTTGTAGTTTAATATGGCCATATAACCTTGGAAAACCATTTTTTCAAGAAAATAAAGATCAAGCAAATTAATTATGTAATTAGTTCTACTAATAAAGGAATTTTTTTTCTTGAGAGGTTAAACAAGCCCAATAACATATTTGATAGGTTTTCTTTTTGGGGAAAACTCCATAATAACAAGAGAAAAAAAATAAAAAATCAAAAAGGAGCCTAGAAAATAAAAGTTTTAATTTCCTGGCAAAATTTTAATTAATAAAACAAGGTCAAAATTTTGGGGTGTCACACGCCACGAGGCGGAACCTTGGCGGAACCAATCTAGCTCTCTGGCGGAGCTGTTCTGCCGCGGAAACTTCCCTCCGGGAGGGGGAAATTATTGCCATCGTCATCACCAATGACCCGCTCATCGGGAGGGGGTCAATCTCCATCAACATCTTCACCAGCACCATCTCATCTCAAACCCTTGTTCATCTCTTGTATCCAATCTTTGTCCCAAAGCCTCAGATTGGTACCTGTGGGTTGCTAGTAGTGTTGATTACTCCTTGTAGTTGATGCTAGTTGGTTTATTTGGTGGAAGATCATATGTTCAGATCCTTTATGCATATTAATACCCCTCTGATTATGAACATGAATATGATTTGTGAGTAGTTCCGTTTGTTCCTGAGGACATGGAAGAATTCTTGATATAAGTATTCATGTGAATTTGGTATTCGTTCGATATTTTGATGAGATGTATGTCGTCTTTCCTCTAGTGGTGTTATGTGAACGTCAACTACATGACACTTCACCTTGTTTGGACCTAGAGGAAGGCATTGGGAAGTAATAAGTAGATGATGGGTTGCTAGAGTGACAGAAGCTTAAACCCTAGTTTATGAGTTTCTTCGTAAGGGGCTGATTTGGATCCATATGTTTCATGCTATGGTTAGGTTTACCTTAATAGTTCTTTTGTAGTTGTGGATGCTTGCAATAGGGGTTAATCATAAGTGGGATGCTTGTCCAAGAAAGGACAGGACCCAAGCACCGGTCCACCCACATACCAAATTATCAAAGTAACGAACGCGAATATTATGAGCGTGATGAAAACTAGCTTGACGATAATTCCCATGTGTCCTCGGGAGCGTTTTCCTTCATATAAGAGTTTCTCCAGGCTTTTCCTTTGCTACAAAAAGGATTGGGCCATCTTGCTGCACCTTATTTCCTTTATTACTTGTTACCCGTTACAAATTACGTTATCACAAAACTATCTGTTACCGATAATTTCAGTGCTTGCAGAGAATACCTTACTGAAAACCGCTTATCATTTCCTTCTACTCCTCGTTGGGTTCGACACTCTTACTTATCGGAAGGACTACGATAGATCCCCTATACTTGTGGGTCATCACCCACGTTCGAAAACAAGGAAACCGAGTAACTTGCCACCTTGAACTCCAAATGTACACTTCGACGGATTGAGCTTGATATCATATCTCCTCAGATTGGCGAAGGTTTCAGCAAGGTCAGTCAGCAGGTCAGAACCTTTATGTGACTTAACCACGATGTCATCCATGTATGCTTCCACATTCCGACTGATTTTAGTGAGCAGGCACTTCTGTATCATGCGCATGAATGTGGCACCAACATTCTTGAGACCAAAGGGCATGGTGACATAGCAAAAGCACCCGAATGGGGTGATAAAAGCTGTTTTTATTTCATGGGGTCCATGTCGGATCTCGGGTTCCGGCAAAACCCTCAAGGTTCGAACACTGGGGTGCACACGAAGATCTCCCCCTACCGATCCACGTCCTAGCTTCGCTAAGATCTCAAGGACTTACTCGATGAACTCGCAACACAAAGGACACAAGATTTATACTGGTTCGGGCCACCGTTGTGGTGTAATACCCTACTCCAGTGTGGTGGTGGTGGATTGCCTCTTGTGCTGAGGATGAACAGTACAAGGGGAAGAACAGCCTCCTGAGGCGAGGTGTTCTTGTGTTTGGTGGGTGTGAGGATGAACTGAATGAGTTCGAGACCAGTTGCCTCCTACTATGGTGGCTAATCCTATTTATAGAGGCCATGGTCCTCTCCCCAAATATTGAGCGGGAAGGGAGCCAACAACGACCAATTTGAAAGGGGACAACTAGTACAACTTATCCTGACAAAAGCAGTCTTCGCCTGCAAAAGGCTCTGGTGGTGACGCCGCCTTGGGCTCCATGGTGACCTCCATCTTGCCGTCATGCCGGTCTTGGTCTCGTTGCACTGATATGGAAACCTTTGCTTGATGCCTCGGTACTCCGCGCCTGCGCTTGCTTCCTTAGCACCAAATAGGAAACAAGGACACTATGTGCGCTGGTGCCCGCCTGGCGCCCTCCTGGCCTTGATTGTCATGGCTCACGTCACGAGGACCTCGCGAGGTTTGCCTTGCCTTGAACTCTCCGCCCCTCGCGAGCTAGCCTGGTGAGGACGCTCCCGAGGAGGTCTTGTGTCGTCCGCTTCACGAGGCTTGGCCCCTCGCGAGGGTCTTGAATGCTTGTTGGTGAAGATGGGCCGTACAGGCCCGCTCGCAGAGCCACGTCGTGGGCCGTAGGCAGGCAAGTCTGGGGAGCCCCGTTCCCAGAACACCGACAGTAGCCCCCGGGCCCAAGGCACGCTCGGGCTTGGCTTCGAGGCAAAGCCAAAGGTCAAGTGCAGAGCGCCGCGGGCCCCAATAGCCTGCGGCCTTGGTCGACGCATGGCGTTTGATTGGACGTGGGCGTCTCCGCTTCCCCACGTTACCTTGGAATCCGCCTGGCTATGCGGCCACCGCAACCTACACAATTATTCTTCCATCGCCTGCGGCATACTCCTCCAATTCCTCTGCTTCCCCGGGACTTTGTTCCTCTTTCCAATCTGACCTGAGCTCTGCTCACTCCATCGCCATGGCGCCGAAACAAGCGGATAAGGGGAAGAAACCTCTGTCTTTGGCTAGTACACCTCTGGCCGCCGAGCCCGCAGTTGGCCGATTGCTGGTGCTCAACGATGAGGCCATGGGCAAGGTGCGTCCCATGCTCGCCTCCAGCTTCAATGAGTGGGGAAATACGGTGGCTTGGGCTGCGTCTCGTGCTCACATTGAACGGGCAGCCAGCAAGGTCCCATTCTTCATCGACGCCCTTTGGGCCGGCCTGGTCCCTCGTTTCTCCACCTTCTTCAACGCAGTGCTTGAGCACTATCAGATCCACATGCTGCATCTTGATCCCCAATCTGTGACCCTTCTTGCCGTCTTCGCCTTTGTGTGTGACGCCATGGTTGGCATTGCCCCTTCCGTGGCCCTTCTTTGCCAGTTCTTCTTGTTGCATCTGATTGACCCCCGGCAGAGCTCTGGGTGCCTGAGCTTCCAGGCTGTGGCTGCGACGGCAGGCGCGGGGATCGACTTCGAGCTTCCTCCATCCACGAGCGGGTTTTGGACGCGATTGGTATTTGTTGATGTCGGAGTGCTCAGCCCTCTGCTCCATTCTTCGTCGGCGTCTGTCGTCCCCAACTTCGGTTGGGGCCAAGAGAAGCTCACGAGCCCTTGCCTTGTCCCCGTCTGGCTCAGGTTGAAGAGGCTGAAAGACCGTGGCGTGACTGCACCTATGGTGGTGAAGGAGTTTGTCCGATGCCGAGTCGCTCCGCTTCAGCGCCATTCTCGACCGATGTGGGCCTTGCTCAATAGCAAGGACCATATGAGGCTTCAGGAGTCCGGGATCCCTCTAGAGACGCGGCAGACGGTGCTTGAGGTCTTGGCGGGCATTCCGTTGCCGGACGACATGCCTGGGAAGAGCTGTTTCTTGTACCGTTGCTCGAACAAGGAGGAATTCATGGAGCACATGCCTTCCTTTGACGAGTGGGGGCTGGGTCCAGATGGCCTGGTGGGGCCCCGCGAGAATCCCGTCAACGTGGTTCCCCTCTTTGCTGCTGGCGCCCAGCTCACCCCGAGTGTGGATGCAGGGAGGCGAGCACCGTCCGAGGCCGGTGGCCCTTGTGCCGAGGTGCTGATGCCGCCTGGGGCTCCCGAGGCGTCGTCCTCGGGAGTCCGCGATTCTTGTTCTGGGGCGGCGGCTGCGGGGGCGACGCAGCGCGCAACTCCTAAGGCCGAAGCTCCTGAGACCTCGGCAGGCCGCTGCGTGATGGCGTCCGGCGACTCTCCTCAGCTTGGCGCCCCTGAAGCGGTCCCTTCAAGCGCTTCCCCTACTGCACCTCGTGCTGGCCTCCATGTCCAACGCTTTGGTTGGCTCTACATGGACTTCGAGGAGCTCCGGAAGAGGAAGAGGTCCCCGAGCGGCAGTGGTGGCATCTTCGGGCCATTGAAGCGGAGGAAGTACACCGCCATTGACGAGTAAGTATTGTATCTTTGTGGCTTCTTGAGTGCTGCTTTCCTCCCTGACGTTGGTTCTTCAGGGTCCCTTCCGCCACAGCCGCCGAGTCTCCCGAGAAGCAGTCTCGTCTCCCTCGCTGACTTTGAGCGCCCCGAGCCTGCACGCCACCTTTGGTGCGGGGTCTGTTGAAGGGGCGCGCTCGCCTCCATGGCGCTTTGAGCTTTCGTGTAGCATCCCAATTTTCAATTTGGATGTTTATAATAGATCATTCATATGCATCCATGATATGCATTTTGCCCCATTTGTTTTATTTGATTTTTTGATCCAAGGAACTTTGAGCAACTCAAGGACCAAAAGGGACAGTTGGAAGTTTCCCTAAAAACCAATTTTGAATTTTTTTGAAGTTGGGAGTTTGGATCAAATTTGGTTTCACCAAAAAAATTCATTTCCATTATTTCAAAAAAAAGAGAGAAGATAAAAGGACTTCTTCAAAAACAGAAAATAAATATTGGAAATTGAATTTGAAATCTAAATACATTTGTTGGGTTGTATTTGCAATTTAGTTTATTAGTTTAGCAAAAATGTTTATTTTTAACATGTTTGCATTTTAGGCCGGATAAATGTTCACAAGGTCATATACAAGACCATATATCTATGTGAATTTTTCTGGGATTTTTAGGAGTTATTTTATTGTATTTGTATGCCCTAAATTGCTTCTGTCAAAAAGAAAACGTATTTATTTAAAAAATGGAGCCACCAGGCCAAGCCAGCCGGCCCAGCCAGCAGCCAGCAAGGCCATGGCCCAGGCAGGCCGATCGCCCAGCCAGCCACCAGCGAACAAGAGTCACCAGCAGCGTCCACGTGCTTCAATAAAAAAAAGAAGAACGAGGCCAGCGCCCCAGGCAGGTTTCCCTCGCACGCTCACTCTTCCTCTTCCTCGTTGACTCTCTCTCTCTCCCCTGATGCTTGGACCCCACCTTTTCTTCTTCCTCCTCACCAACAACAACAGAAACGTACACGTACATTACTCCCGACGCCTCTTCGTTTCAAATTATTCAAAATCCTAACTCCAGCCAACCTCACGACCAAGGAAGATGTCCTATAAATAGTCACGACTCTCCTCGAACGATTCAGTCAAAAATCCCTCGCCAAAACCACCTCTAGAACACGCACTCGACGTTCCAATCTCGCCTCAGAAGCTGCAGTTCATCGCAAGTTTCCGACGCCGGTGAGTCGTCCCGAACCTTATCCTTTTCGGTTCCGACTCCCCTCGATCCCTAGACTTCATTTGACATGGTCTCGCGCTCCCTCTTCATCTACAGAGGCCACCTCGACCACGTTGTCTTCACCGGAGCACTCGGAGTACGTGAGCTTCATCGCTTGGTTGTGTCGCCGTTCGTCATCGCCGACCTTCACGTACTCCACCACCGGACGAGCCACTCTCCGCTGCATATCGTAGACACCTCCGCCGCCGCCCACAATCGCCGGAGCCACCGCCATCACCACGCAAGATCCTCCCCCAAACCTCCAGTTCTTCTCTGTAAGTTGAACGAACCCATGTTTGCTTCAGGTTTTTTTTCCTTATGGATCGGTCACCCTCTCCTAAACTAGAAGCAAACGCCCGTACAGCCAACCAGGGAGCGCCACATGTCGCCGGCCGAAATTAGTTTTTTTTCAGAAAAAATCCTATTTCAGATTTCTGTCAGATTTTTTAGCGTATCTTTTAATCTATAGATCCAAATTAGGTGATTATTTTTCCTACTAGTTCATAAAAATCCCCTCTATCCAGAGAACCAAACGAAAAATATTTTTGAAAATTTTAAAATTTGAATTCAAACAGATCTGAATTCAAACTTCATTAGGCCGTATCTCGAGTTTCGTAACTCCGTTTTAGGTGATTCTTACAAATCAAAGCTCGTAACGTGTACTTTCTGTTAAACCCAAACACACATATTTTTGCTACTATAAAAATTATATTCTGTACAGAAACTTTATTTGGATGTTTTGGAGTTTTTCGAAGTCTTCCATTTGTTTTCTTTTTGGATCTTTGCTTGTATGCTTATGTATGTTATTGCTTGCTTACGCTAGATCATCCGGAGTGCGAAGCTTGCTACTACGAATCTTTACAGTTCAACGAACGTCGGCAAGGCAAGTTCACACTTTTATCATAATTTTTTAATACCCAGTTTTTACTATGCATTAGTTTAACCCTCAAAGATTGCACGAATAGGATTGGGAACATGTGGTTATGCTATGTAGTTCATGTGGTAGGAACCTATGACCTTTGATCACCCCGGGAATATTGGTTATATCATATATTGCTTAGCCATGCTCGTATATGGGGATTGGTATGTGTGATGCATGCAAGTTGCGAGAGTTAATAATTTTGGGATAACCTAAGGTGGCAACTTTAATACAAATCTGGGTGGATTGTTTGGGGCACCTGGAGAAACCAGTGCTTGCCCAAGGGGAATCCCGGAGTACCCGTGTGATTACCCTAGGTCTGCCACCCAGGCTCAAAGGGAACATAAGATATTTCATGCCTAGAAACTTCCGTGTGCAGCCACAAGCCATTATGGGCTCTGGCATAGTTGAGTAAGTTGTGTGACCTCTTTCCGTGGTAGAGTAGCTGATGTAGGGGAAAGTAGGTGTACCGGTCTACCCAGGGTTAAGGGCAAACGCTTCTGAAAGGCTCTGTCTCGATCTTCCGATCATGGAGGTGGTCGAGTCTTGTGGGAAAAATGCGCAAACCTCTGCAGATTGTACAAACTAATCATGATTAGCCGTGTCCACGGTTATGGACAACTTGAGTATCTAGAAGTGAATTATTGGTTGATCTCATCACTCTATTTAATGAAATTATTGGGTTACTAATAACTTGGGAATTTTGGGATTGAGTTGGAGGAACCTTCTCAATAATGGCATTTTTAATTTAGTAGTAAATAAAAATGTATTCCTTTGTTGTAGGGTAAAATTGGCTTTATGCAAAAATTAAACTTAGAGCCTCCACCAGCTAAATTTGCATATAGAGATAGTCTTTATTATTATTATTATTATTCTAAGGTGTGAAATTGCCAGCATATTCCATGTGCTAACCTACACGGCTGCAACGTCTCTTGTTGCAGACTTTTCCGACGAGGATTAAAGGTGCGATATGTCGTTGTTCTGCACTCAGTTTGCCGTGGAGTTGGATGGACTCATTTACCCTTGAAGCTTCTGCAGTTATTTTTATTTAGATGGCCTTTGGCCATATTATTGTAATTAATACTCTTTTGAGGACCTCGATGTAATAAAATGTGTGATTGAACTCTGTTATAGTTCCTCGAGTACTATGTGTGTCAGCATACCGATCCAGGGATGACACTTAAACACAGAGACTACGATCCATTTGGGTCGGGTCGCTACAAGATGGTATCAGAGCACATGCTGACTGTAGGACGCGACCACTAGGAAATGGAAAGCCATAGGAAGAAAACCCTATTTTACGACTTCCTTAAATATCCGTTGGTCTATACTCTTCTCTATTCATTTCTATCTCTTCTCCACTTCAATAAAATAGTTGTTGAACCCCATCACCAAGTTGCTCAGCCCGATGAGACCATGACCTACGAAGACATCATTGACGACGAAGAAGAAGAATCTAGAGTTGACTTTGATTTGAGAAGATTTCGTTCAGACCACAACTACCAAGTTGAGTCCAACGAATGATTGCGGTAGTATGAAGAGATCATATCTCTTGTGGATATGACCTTACCTGTAGGTTTTTGCTTGTGTGGTGTGATCTGTGTGAATTGCTTGATTTGAAATTTTCTTGCTATCATAAGCATATGGGTAGTGATTTCTCTCATTAGGCCCTTATTCTATTCTAATTTCTCATCCACTCTAAACCTAACAGATGCCTCCAAGACGTGACCCGGAATTCCCCCCGGAACTTACCCAGTTGATCCAGAACCAGAATGCCCTCATGCAGCTACTCATCCAGAATCAGAACTACAACAACAACAACGCACCGCCACCACCCCGGTCGACAACCTTACCCGTTTCCTGGGGTTGAACCCACCAGTGTTCTCTAGCAGCATGGAGCCGATCATTGCAGATGACTGGCTTCGCAAGATCGGAAGAGAGCTGACCACCGCAGGATGCACTAACGCTGAGAAGGTGCACTTTGCCGCACATCAACTGGATGGACCAGCAGCCTGGGTGGGAGAATTACACCACCACATTTCCCATAGACAATGTGACTTGGGATCAGTTCCAGCAGGTGTTCCGTACCGCACATGTTTCAGCCGGAGCTATGAGTTTGAAGAAGCGCGAGTTCCGCAACTTACGCTAGGGAAATCGTTCTGTTGGTGATTATGTGGAGGAATTCAGCAAGTTATCCAGGTATGCTCCCGGAAATGTGGCCGATGATGCTGCTAAGTAGGAGAAATTTCTGGAGGGACTAAACGATGATCTGGGACTTCAGTTAACTGTGGCTACCTTTAACAATTATCAAGAGTTGGTTGACAAGGCTCTCATTTTGGAAGGCAAGCAGCAGCAGGTGGAGAATCGCAAGAGGAAGTGCAGATAGGGAAAGTACAACTTTGGAGTTCAGCAGAAGCCCCGCTATACCCCGTACTCGGGAAATAATGGACCAGGATCTGGCAAGTACAGTGGACACACTCACCATAACCATGGAGGACATTCACATCATGTAGGGAATGGACACAACCATAATGGCCATAGGAATGGCAATGGGAATGGAGGAAACAACAATCAGCATCAGTCCAACCCCGCTACACCGGCAAAGAAGGATCTGATCCACATTACCTGTTTCAAGTGCGGGAAAACTGGACACTACGCCACTCATTGCCCTGAGGCGAAGAACGGGAATGGAAATGGAAGCTCTGGAGGCAAGAAGTCCAATCCCTTCACCAGAGGTCAGGTGAACCATGTCAATGTGGAGGAAGTTTATGACCAGCCTGACATCGTTATTGGTAAGTTCTTGATTAATTCATTTACAGCCCTTGTTCTTTTCGACACTGGTGCATCACATTCATTCATATCAAGGGGGTTTGTGGATAAGTTTAAGTTGCTGACCGTAGCCCTTAAGTCACCTATGTTAGTGAGTTCCCCAGGAGCAGAGTATATGGCTAGTCGGGGATGTTTTCAGTTGTCATTGACCATAGGGAGACACGTTTTCCCCACAGACCTCATCATCCTAGAATCACAAGGATTGGACGCAATTCTAGGCATGGACTGGCTATCCAAGTATGAAGGGAATATTGATTGTGCCCGTAAGTCGATTCTTCTCACCACCCCAGAGGGGAAGCGGATCAAGTATGTGTCGAGACATACGCCAAGGAGGACTCAAGTGAATTCTCTTTCGGGAGTTGTTCAGGAGGAAGTACCAGTTGTGAAGGATTATCCTGATGTATTCCCTGAGGAATTGCCCGGCATGCCACCGGATCGGGACATAGAGTTTTTGATCGAATTGTTACCAGGCACCGGACCAATATCCAAGAGACCGTACCGGATGCCCACAAATGATCTGGAGGAAATTAAGAAGCAGATTAAGGAATTATTGGAGAAAAGTTATATTCGACCGAGTTCATCACCTTGGGTAGCCCCAGTGCTTCTAGTTGAGAAGAAGGATGGAACCTTGAGAATGGTTGTAGATTATCATGCGCTAAACGAGGTGATGATTAAGAACAAGTACCCTCTACCAATGATCAATGATTTGTTTGACCAACTACAAGGAGCAAAAGTTTTCTCCAAGATCGATCTTCGATCAGGATATCACCAGCTGAAGATTCGAGAACAGGATATACCCAAGACAGCCTTTACCACAAGATATGGGCTTTATGAGTATACGGTCATGTCTTTTGGTTTGACTAATGCCCCTGCCTATTTTATGAGTATGATGAATAAGGTATTCATGGAGTTCTTGGATAAGTTTGTTGTGGTATTCATTGATGACATATTGATTTACTCGAAGAATGAAGAAGAACACAGGGAACATTTGCGCTTGGTTCTAGAGAAGCTCAGGGAACATCAATTATATGCAAAGTTCAGCAAGTGCGAATTCTGGTTGAAGGAAGTCGGATTTCTTGGACATGTTATATCAGGAGAAGGAATAGCAGTAGACCCCTCCAAGGTTGAAGCCGTCACTGAATGGAAGGCACCCACCTCAGTCGGAGAGATTCGCAGTTTTCTTGGACTTGCAGGATACTACCGGAGGTTTATTGAGAATTTCTCCAAGATCGCGAAGCCCATGACAGAGTTACTAAAGAAAGACACTAAGTTTGTTTGGACCGACGAATGTGAGGTCAGTTTCCAGGAGCTAAAGAAACGTTTGGTCACAGCCCCAGTGCTAATTCTTCCGAATATACACAAGGATTTCCAAGTATATTGCAACGCTTCTCGTCAGGGACTTGGAGGTGTTCTTATGCAAGAAGGAAGAGTTGTTTCATATGCCTTACGTCAGCTTCGACCTCATGAGCGGAATTATGCCACACTGGATTTGGAGTTAGCAGCCGTAGTGCACGCACTCAAGACCTGGAGACATTTTCTTATTGGAAATAGGTGTGATGTTTACACGGATCACAAGAGTTTGAAATACATCTTCACGCAGAAGGAGTTGAACCTTAGGTAGAGAAGATGGTTGGAGCTCATAAAGGATTATGACATGAAATTCCACTATCACCCAGGAAAGGCCAATGTTGTGGCATATGCATTGAGCCGCAAGAGTTATGTCAATACCCTCACAACAGGAGGATTACCTCAGGAGTTAATTGATGATCTCAGAGATCTTCGACTGGAGATAGTACCATGAGGTTTTGTTGCCGCAATGGAAATTCAATCCACTTTGTTGGGAAAGATCCGAGAAGCCCAGAAGTTAGACAAAGGCATTGCGAAGATAAAGGGAAGGATGAACCAAGGAAAGGCAGAAGGATTTCGTGCGGATGAACATGGAACCTTATGGTTTGAGCAGCGTATTTACGTGCCAAATGACCCAGAGATCAGGAAATTGATTCTTCAGGAGGCTCATGATTCGCCTTACTTGATACACCCAGGCAACACCAAGATGTATTTGGATTTGAAGGAAAGTTTCTGGTGGACAGGTATGAAGAAGGATATTGCCGAGTATGTTGCAGTATGTGACGTATGTTAGAGGGTTAAGGCAGAGCACCAGAAACCAGTAGGATTACTTCAGCCCCTGCCGATACCAGATTGGAAGTGGGACAAGCTTGGCATGGACTTCATTACAGGATTACCCAGGACCCGATCAGGCTATGATTCTATTTGGGTAGTGGTTGATCGCTTGACTAAGGTAGCTCACTTCATCCCCGTGAAAACCACATATACAAGTGCTAAGTTAGCCAAGATATACATGACCAGGATCGTATGTCTGCATGGAGTTCCGAGGACCATCGTATCAGATAGAGGAACACAAATTACCTCAAAGTTTTGGCATCAGTTACATGAAACTTTGGGTACCAGGCTAGAGTTCAGTACAACTTTTCATCCGCAGACAGATGGGCAGACCGAGAGAGTCAATTAGATTCTGGAGGACATGTTGAGAGCTTGTGCTCTAGATTATGGATCTAGTTGGGATGATAATTTGCCTTACGCAGAGTTCTCATATAACAACAGCTATCAAGCTAGTTTGAAAATGGGCCCTTTCGAAGCTTTGTACGGAAGGAGGTGCAGGACACCATTGATGTGGGATCAAGTTGGAGACCGTAAATTATTCGGACCAGATTTAATTAGAGATTCAGAGGAGAAAGTCAAATTGATCCGTGACAAACTCAAAATAGCCCAATCCAGACAGAAGAGTTATGCCGATACTAAACGCAAGGAGGTAACCTATGAAGTCGGAGATAGAGCATATCTGCGTGTGTGCCACTTCGAGGAGTTAAACGATTTGGGGTCAAAGGAAAGTTAGCACCATGGTTTGTGGGGCCGTACAGAGTTTTAGAATGCATGGGTGAAGTTTCCTACAAGTTGGAATTACCCGAAGCCTTGTCAGTAGTTCATGATGTGTTTCACGTTTCCCAGTTGAAGAAGTGCCATGCAGAGATGGCCGATATTCCTCTAAGAGATACAGTGCCACTGGAGGCCATACAGTTGGATAGTGATCTAACCTATGAGGAGAAGCCCGTCAAGATTCCTGAGACTGCAAGCAGGGTTACCAGCAGCAAGTTCATCAAGTTTTAAAAGGTTCTGTGGAGTCATCATACTGAGGAAGAAGCCACTTGGGAACGAGAAGATGATCTCCGACAGGACCACCCACACCTTTTTGCTAGCCAACCCGAATCTCGAGGGCGAGATTCATCTTAAGGGGGGTAGGTTTGTAACATGCCAATTTTCAATTTGGATGTTTATAATAGATCATTCATATGCATCCATGATTTATGCATTTTGCCCCATTTGTTCTATTTGATTTTTTGATCCAAGGAACTTTGAGCAATTCAAGGACCAAAAGAGAGAGTTGGAAGTTTCCCAAAAAACCAGTTTTTGAATTTTTTTGAAGTTGGGAATTTGGATCAAATTTGGTTTCACCAAAAAATTCATTTCAATTATTTCAAAAAAAAGAGAGAAGATAAAAGGACTTCTTCAAAAACAGAAAATAAATATTGGAAATTGAATTTGAAATCTAAATATATTTGTTGGGTTGTATTTGCAGTTTATTTTATTAGTTTAGCAAAAAAAATATTTTTAAAACATTTGCATTTTAGGCCGGATAAATGTTCACAAGGTCATATACAAGACCATATATCTATGTGAATTTTTCTGGGATTTATAGGAGTTATTTTATTATATTTGTATGCCCTAAATTGCTTCTGTCAAAAAGAAAACGCATTTATTTAAAAAATGGAGCCACCAGGCCAAGCCAGTCGGCCCAGCCAGCCGCCAGCAAGGCCATGGTCCAGGCAGGCCGATCGCCTAGCCAGCCACCAGCGAACAAGAGCCACTAGCAGCGTCCACGTGCTTCAATAAAAAAAGAACGAGGCCAGCGCCCCAGGCAGGTTTCCCTCGCACGCTCGCTCTTCCTCTTCCTCGTTGACTCTCTCTCTCCCCTGTTGCTTGAACCCCACCTTTTCTTCTTCCTCCTCACCAACAGACAACAGAAACGTACGCGTACATTACTCCCGACGCCTCTCCGTTTCAAATTCTTGGAAATCCTAACTCCAGCCAACCTCACGACCAAGGAAGATGTCCTATAAATAGTGACGACTCTCCTCGACCGATTCAGTCAAAAATCCCTCGCCAAAACCACCTCTAGACGCCACACTCGACGTTCCAATCTCGCCTCAGAAGCTGCAATTCATCGCAAGTTTCCGACGCCGGTGAGCCATCCCGAGCCTTATCCTTTTCGGTTCCGACTCCCCTCGATCCCTAGACTTCATTTGACATGGTCTTGCGCTCCCTCTTCATCTACAGAGGCCACCTCGACCACGTTGTCTTCACCGGAGCACTCGGAGTACGCGAGCTTCATCGCTTGGTTTTGTCGCCGTTCGTCATTGTCGACCTTCACGGACTCCACCACCGGACGAGCCACTCTCCGCTGCATATCGTAGACACCTCCGCCGCCGCCCACGATCGCCGGAGCCACCGCCATCACCACGCGAGAGCCTCCCCCAAACCTCCAGTTCTTCTCTGTAAGTTGAACGAACCCATGTTCGCTTCAGGTTTTTTCCCTTATGGATCGGCCACCCTCTCCTAAACTAGCAGCAAATGCCCGTACAGCCAACCAAGGAGCGCCACATGTCGCCGGCCGAAATTAGTAGAAAAATTCCTATTTCAGATTTCTGTCAGATTTTTCTTTTAGCGTATCTTTTAATCTATAGATCCAAATTAGGTGATTCTTTTTCCTACTAGTTCATAAAAATCCCCTCTATCCAGAGAACCAAACGAAAAATATTTTTGAAAATTTTAAAATTTGAATTCAAACAGATCTGAATTCAAACTTCATTAGGCCGTATCTCGAGTTTCGTAACTCCGTTTTAGGTGATTCTTTTTGCAAATCAAAGCTCGTAACGTGTAGTTTCGGTTAAACCCAAACACACATATTTTTGCTACTATAAAAATTCCATTCTGTACAGAAACTTTATTTGGATGTTTTGGAGTTTTTCGAAGTCTTTCATTTGTTTTCTTTTTGGATCTTTGCTTGTATGCTTATGTATGTTATTGCTTGCTTACGCTAGATCATCCGGAGTGCGAAGCTTGCTACTACGAATCTTTATAGTTCAACGAACGTCAGCAAGGCAAGTTCACACTTTGATCATAATTTTTTAATACCTAGTTTTTACTATGCATTAGTTTAACCCTCAAAGATTGCATGAATATGATTGGGAACTTGTGGTTATGCTATGTTGTTCATGTGGTAGGAACCTATGACCTTTGATCACCCCAGGAATATTGGTTATATCATATATTGCTTAGCCATGCTCGTAGACGGGGATTGGTATGTGTGATCCATGCAAGTTGCGAGAGTTAATAATTTTGGGATAACCTAAGGTGGCAACTTTAATACACATCTGGGTGGATTGTTTGGGGCACCTGGAGAAACCAGTGCTTGCCCAAGGGGAATCCCGGAGTACCTGTGTGATTACCCTAGGTCCGCCACCCATGCTCAAAGGGATCATAAGATATTTCATGCCTAGAAACTTCCGTGTGCAGCCACAAGCTATTATGGGCTCTGGCATAGTTGAGTAAGTTGTGTAACCTCTTTCCGTGGTAGACTAGCTGATGTGGGGGAAAGTAGGTGTACCGGTCTACCCAGGGTTAATGGCAAACGCTTCTGAAAGGCTATGTCTCGATCTTCCGGTCATGGAGGTGGTCGAGTCTTGTGGGGAAAAGTGCGCAAACCTTTGCAGAGTGTACAAACTAATCATGATTAGCCATGTCCCCGGTTATGGACAACTTGAGTATATAGAAGTGAATTATTGGTTGATCTCATCACTCTATTTAATGAAATTATTGGGTTACTAATAACTTGGGAATTTTGGGATTGAGTTGGAGGAACCTTCTCAATAATGGCATTTTTAGTTTAGTAGTAAATAAAAATTTATTCCTTTGTTGTAGGGTAAAATTGGCTTTATGCAAAAATTAAACTTAGAGCCTCCACCAGCTAAATTTGCATATAGAGATAGTCTTTTTATTATCATTATTATTCTAAGGTGTGAAATTGCCAGCATATTCCATGTGCTGACCTACACGGCTGCAACATCTCATGTTGCAGACTTTTCCGACGAGGATTAAAGGTGCGATAGGTCGTTGTTCTGCACTCAGTTTGCCGTGGAGTTGGATGGACTCATTTACCCTTGAAGCTTCCGTAGTTATTTTTATTTAGATGGCCTTTGGCCATATTATTGTAATAAATACTCTTTTGAGGACCTCGATGTAATAAAATGTGTGATTGAACTCTGTTATAATTCCTCGAGTACTGTGTGTGTCAGCATACCGATCCAGGGATGACACTTAAACACAGAGACTACGATCCATTTGGTTCGAGTCGCACATTTCACCCCCGTCGTCCCTCCTTCACGGCCTTGCATGGAGCTCAGCGAGCGTGCCAGGGGCTCCTCCTTTGATCATGGATGGGGGCTGGATGGCTACGGTCCTGGGCGCCTCCTCAACACTACCCAAAAAGACACATCCGTGACATTTTGGGCCGAACGAATTTTTTTCTGTCATACTTATGACACTTCTATGACGATAATTGTGACAAAACCCGGTATCATCATAGATGTGGTGGGCTCCTACTTCTATGACAAAAAATCATGACAAAAAATGGGCTTTTCGTCCTAGGCGGGCCGGAGACACAGCTGCATGACATTCTTTGGGCCGTCCATGACGGAAAAAACCGTGGTAGAAGCGAGGGCGCGGAAAATATCGGGGAGCCCCCGGTTACGATGGGTGGTCGGGGTCCG